>SJYQ01001145.1:731516-849460 GCA_006410935.1 Redunca redunca | reverse complement strand
CATAGAAGTTAAATAAGCAGGGTGACAATATACAGCCTTGACATACTCCTTTTCCTATTTGGAACCAGTCTGTTGTTCCATGTCCAGTTCTAACTGCTGCTTCCTGGCCTGCATATAGGTTTCTCAAGAGGCAGGTCAGGTGGTCTGGTATTCCCATCTCTTTCAGAATTTTCCACAGTTTATTGTGATCCACACAGTCAAAAGCTTTGGCATAGTCAATAAAGCAGAAATAGATGTTTTTGTGGAACTCTCTTGCTTTTTCGATGATCCAGCAGATGTTGGCAATTTGATCTCTGGTTCCTCTGCCTTTTCTAAAACCAGCTTGAACATCTGGAAGTTCACAGTTCACGTACTGCTGAAGCCTGGCTTGGAGAATTTTGAGCATTACTTTACTAGCATGTGAGATGAGTGCAGTTGTGCAGTAGTTTGAGCAATCTTTGACATTGCCTTTCTTTGGGAGTGGAATGAAAGCTGACTTTTTCCAGTCCTGTGGCCACTGCTGAGTTTTCCAAATTTGCTGGCATACTGAGTGCAGCACTTTCACAGTATCATCTTTCAGGATTTGAAATAGCTCTACTGGAATTCCATCACCTCCACTAGCTTTGTTCATAGTGATGCTTTCTAAGGCCCACTTGACTTCACATTCCAGGATGTCTGGCTCTAGGTGAATGATCACACCATCATGATTATCTGGGTCATGAAGCTCTTTTTTGTACAGTTCTTCTGTGTATTCTTGCCACCTCTTCTTAATATCTTCTGCTTCTGTTATGNCTTTGCATAACATGTTCGCTTGGTATCTCTAATTTTCCTGAATAGATCTCTAGTCTTTCCCATTCTGTTGTTTTCCTCTATTTCTTTTCATTGATCGCTGAGGAAGGCTTTCTTATCTCTCCTTGCTATTCTTTGGAATTCTGCATTCAGATACTTATATCTTTCCTTTTCTCCTTTGCTTTTCGTTTCTTTTTGCAGCTATTTGTAAGGCCTCCTCAGACAGCCATTTTGCTTTTTTGCATTTCTTTTCCATGGGGATGGTCTTGATCCCTGTCTCCTGTACAATGTCATGAACCTCCATCCATAGTTCATCAGGCACTCTATCAGATCTAGGCCCTTAAATCTATTTCCCACTTCCACTGTATAATCATAAGGGATTTGATTTAGGTTATACCTGAATGGTCTAGTGGTTTTCCTCACTTTCTTCAATTTAATTCTGAATTTGGCAATAAGGAGTTCATGATCTGAGCCACAGTCCGCTCCTGGTCTTGTTTTTGAAGACTGTGTAAAACTTCTCCATCTTTGGTTGCAAAAAATATAATCAGTCTTGTTTCGGTGTTGACCATCTGGTGATGTCCATGTGTAGAGCCTTCTCTTGTGTTGTTGGAAGAGGGTGTTTGCTATGACCGGTGGGTTTTCTTGGAAAAACTCTATTAGCCTTGCCCTGCTTCATTCCGTACTCCAAGGCCAAATTTGCCTGTTACTTCAGGTGTTTCTTGACTTCCCACTTTTGCATTCCAGTCCCCTATAATGAAAAGGACATCTTTTTTGTGCATTAGTTCTGCAAGATCTTGTCTGAGGTCCCACGTCCCATGAGGCCTCACGCCCGAGGTCAGGGCGGGAGCCAAGAAGAGCTACCACATGCCTGGGGTCAGGGAAGCAGCCGAGAGGAGCAACCCCACCTCCAAGGAGCAGTGGCTGCATGGGGGCAGGAGAGTGGAGAGGAGCTACTCAAAGTTCAAGGAAAGGAGGGGTGGCTGTGAGGAGATACCCCTCCTCCAAGGTAAGGAGCAGTGGCTCACTTTGCTGGAGCAGCCGTGAAGATATACCCCACATCCAAGGTAAGAGAAACCCAAGTAAGATGGTAGGTGTTGTGAGAGGGCATCAGAGGGCAGACACACTGAAACCATAATCACAGAAAACTAGCCAATCTGATCACAGGGACCACAGCCTTGTCTAACTCAATGAAACTAAGCCATGCCAGGTGGGGTCCCCCAAGACGGGAGGGTCATGTTGGAGAGGTGTGACAGAACCTGGCCCACTGGAGAAGGGAATGGCAAACCACTTCAGTATTCTTGCCTTGAGAACTCCATGAACAGTATGAAAAGGCAAAATGATAGGATACTGAAAGGGGAACTCCCTGGGTCTGTAGATGCCCAATATGCTACTGGAGATCAGTGGAGAAATATCTCCAGAAAGAATGAAGGGATGGAGCCAAAGCAAAAACAATACCCAGCTGTGGATGTGACTGGTGATAGAAGCAAGGTCTGATGCTGTAAAGAGCAATATTGCATAGGAACCTGGAATGTCAGGTCCACGAATCAAGGCAAATTGGAAATGGTCAAACAGGAGATGGCAAGAGTGAACATTGACATTCTAGGAATCAGCAAATTAAAATGGACTGGAATGGGTGAATTTAACTCAAATGACCACTATATCTACTACTGCAGACAGAAATCCCTTAGAAGAAATGGAGTAGCCATCATGGTCAATAAAAAAGTCCAAAATGGAGTACTTGGATGCAATCTCAAAAACGACAGAATGATCTCTGTTCATTTCCAAGGCAAACCATTCAATATTACGGTAATCCAAGCCTATGCCCCAGCCATCAATGCTGAAGAAGCTGAAATTGAACTATATTTAATATCTTGTAATAGTTTATAATGGAAAAGAATCTGAAAATAATGTATAGCTGAATCACTTTGGTGCATACTTGAAACTTAGCACGATATTGTAAATCAACTATACTTCAATAAAAAGATACAACAAAAAAGAGAAAAAGTTTTGTCATCTTTCTTTAGTATAGAAGACACGCTGGCTATTCAGAATTTCATTTTTTTTCTAAGCTTCAATTATTTCTGAATATTTTGCTCTTTCCAGCTAACCTGTGTATGTATGATGGGTACAATTTTTCCTTGAATATTTTTCTTTAAATAGACTTGACTCACTTTCTCTTTGGTTTATCCTTGGTTGTCATATCCATGAACTAAGTTTGTGCTAGTTGTAAAATGCAAGTTAGTTCATCCTGTAGACTTCTTGCTTAATGCACTTGGGAAAGATCGATTCTATGGTCTTTGGTTCCAAGTTAATTGCTTTGTATTTTCAAGTAAATGAACTTCACAATGATTCCTCTCCTTGCTTTAGGTTAAAAAGAAAATTGCTCTGCACATCCACTTGGTGCTCACTCTTGGAAACCAGCCGCCATGCTGTGAGGAAGCCCAAGCGTCCTGTGGAGAGACCCAGGAAGGGAGGATGAACGTCTCCAGACCATAGCCCTCTGCTAGTCCCAGCTGATAGGCAGCCCCACCTTGCCAGTCCTGGGAGTTATGTGCAACCTTTAAACTAGCAACCTCTAAACTAGCAACCTCAATGGGTGCTGCCCAGACTAGAGGTGAGCCATGCCCACTGAAACTAGCAACCCCAATGGGTGCTAGTGGACTAGAGGTGAGCCACGCCCGCTGAGCCTTTTGTTGTTTAGTTGCTCAGTCGTGTCTTGCTGTTTGCAATGCCCCCAGGCTTCCCTGTCCTTCACCATCTCCCAGAGTTTGCTCAAACTCATGTCCATTGAGTCAGTGATGCCATCCAACCGTCTCATCCTCTGCCCTCCCCTTCTCCTTTTGCCTTCAGTCTTTCCCAGCATCAGTATCTTTCCCAGTGAGTTGGCTCTTCGCATCAGGTGGTCAAAGTATTGGAGCTTCAGCATCATGCTTCCAATAAATATTCAGAGTTGATTTCCTTTAAGACTGACTGGTTGATGCTGTCCAAGACTCTCTAGCACCATAGTATGAAGGCATCAGTTCTTTGGTGCTCAACTTTTTCTTTTTTTTTTATTGTCCAGCTCACATCCGTACATGACTAAAAGAAAAACCATAGTCTTGACTATATGGATATTTGTAGGGAAAGTACAGAGAGGGCAATGGCACCCCACTCCAGTACTCTTGCCTGGAAAATCCCATGGGTGGAGGGGCCTCGTAGGCTGCAGTCCATGGGGTCGCGAAGAGTTGGACGTGACTGAGTGACTTCACTTCACTTTTCACTTTCATGCATTGGAGAAGGAAATGGCAACCTGCTCCAGTGTTCTTTCTTGGAGAATCCCAGGGACGGGGGAGCCTGGTGGGCTGCCATCTATGGGGTCGCACAGAGTCAGACACGACTGAAGCGACTTAGCAGCAGCAGCAGCAGCAGCAGCAGCAGCAGCAAAGTAAGTCTCTGCTTTTTAATATGCTGTCTAGGTTTGTCATTGCTTTTCTTCCAAGGGGCAAGCATCTTTTAGTTTCATGGCTGCGGTCACTGTCCACAGTGATTTTGGAGCCTGAGGTATAAATAATTATTGTTGTTTTAAGTTACTAGATTTTGGAGTGGTTGGTTAGGTTGCAGTAGATAGTCCAAACAAATACATGTCCTAATAAGAGTTTTCTGCTTTGTGGAGATAAAATATTTTATCTCCTGTTTTAACCTGTTTCCTACCTCTGAACTTCCCTGGTGACTCAGTGCTAAAGAGTCTGCCTGCCAATACAGGAGAGGTGGGTTTGATCCCTAGGTCAGGAAGATCCCCTGGAGGAGGAAATGGCAACCCACTCCAGTATTCTTGCCTGGGAAATCCCATGGATAGAAGAGCCTGGCAGTCTACAGTCCATGGGGTTGCAAAATAGTCAGACATGACTTAGCAACTAAACACAGCAACAACCAACAACAGTTTTTTACTCTACATGCACTTCTAATTCTCTTTGAAAATTAGTGCCCCTTATAATACTTGGTAGTTCTCAACATGTCATCTAAGTAGAGACTTGAATGAATTCAGATGAAGAAAGGTGGGAAAAGTATTGCAGGCAACAGGAACTGCTAGGACAAAGGCATCATAGCACAAGGAGTTATGTGAGCACCGGAAACTAGAGGCAGTGGGTCCATTCTGAAATGTGAGGAAGGCAAAGAGAAGTAGGGGATGAGAAGGGACGGGTCAGTTGGGGCCACATCCTGAGAACCTGCTGGGGAGCAGAAGAATCGAACTGGTGACTCACCTCTAATTATATAATAAACTCAAGTGGGATTGGTTCCTAAAGCTGGGTTCCCCGACTCCCAGCACAGAACTTCATCCACTGTTTTCAGCTCCAGTGTAAACCACCCTTGGTGGTTGTTTCTTTTAAGGCTCTGAAAACTGAATGAAAAAGTAGGGTGGTTATACAAGGAAATGGTTAAGACCTTAAGCTCCAAGTTCAGATGCCAGTTTCCTGCTGTGTTGGCCCAATGACATACTCTGGTCTCAGTTTTCTCATTCCAAAGATATGGTCACAATAATAGCACATACCTCATGAGACTGTTTTGCAGATCCACTGAGGGAATTAATAAATATTTAGCACCTATTTCCCTGATGCCTTGGAGGGGCTTCTCTGGTGGCACAGACAGTAAAGAGGTCTGAGTTCAATCCTTGGGTCAGAAAGATCCCCTGGAGAAGAGAATGGTAACCCACTCCAGTATTCTTACCTAGAGCATCTCATGGACAGAGGGGGCTGGTGGGATACGGTCCATGGGGTCACAAAGAGTCAGAGATGACTGAAGCAACTTGGCATGCACACACACATGCAGGGGCTCCACAAATGCAGCTCTTACAACATTGGATATGGAAGGGATGGGAGAAGTTATCGAGGGTGGACACAGTGAACGGATTAATTGAGCGACTTCTCTCAAATCTCTGAACTGAGAAACACTATGGTTTTCTGATCCCTCCAAGATGTCTTTTCAGATCTTCGAGACATTTCTGAGTTGAGATGAGGTGAACAATACCCTTTCAAGGAGGAAATGCACTCTCAAAAGAAATAGCTGGCCCTCCAGAAGGAGGCTGATGAGAGAATGGTTGTGCTTGATTATTTAATTGAGGTTGGTCACGCTATGCAGGGGCTAAGGCATTCCTCCAAACCCATGGGTCTCCCCAGGAGGGTGACCCCTGGGGAAATCTGTGCTTTTAGGTTACTCTTGCAACTGCTCCTTAATGGACTGCTTAATGGACTGCCATTGTCTTGGAAGTGAAACGGAATTCTTTCTGCATAAAAATGGAGGTGTGATGTCTAGTTCGCACCCCATACAGAAGGGAACTTGTTCTCAGTGATAAGAATAGAAACCAAGACTAGAAAGTTTCCTTTCAGCCTTCCATGGGTTCTGTTGTCACTGAAGGAATGAAGGCAGGGATCAGGGAGGGAGGGAATGAATGAATGGGTGATCAGGTGAGCCAGTGAATGGATGAGCTGGCATGTGAGTGAGCCAGTAGGCAATGTGGGTGCACCCCACCCTCACTTTACCCCAAGTCACCCTTGGTTTGCCCCTGTTCCACCACAGCAGCCTGACTTGGTTTGGGTATTCCTGAAAGTGGGTCCTGATACAGGTGGGTTGCAGGTAGATTATTTGGGAGAGGGAGAAGCAGAAGGGAGAAGAGAGCAGGGGGTGTGTGTTTTGAGCTGGCCTAGAGCATATTTAAAAAGCAGAGAACATCACTTTATTGACAAAGGTCTGTATAGTCAAAGCTATGGTTTTCCCAGTAGTCATGTATGGATGTGAGAGTTGGATCATGAATATGGCCAAATGCCAAAGAATCTATGCTTTTGAACTGTGGTGCCGGAGAAGACTCTTGAGATTTTGTTGGACTGCAAGTAGAGCAAACCAGCCAATCCTAAAGGAAATCAACCCTGAAGATTCATTGGAAGCACTGATGCTGAAGCTGAAGCTCCAATCCTTTGGCCACCTGATGCAAAGAGCTGACTCATTGGAAAAGACCCTGATGCTGGGAAAGATTGAAGGCAAAAGAAGGGTGCGGTAGAGGGTGAGATGGTTGGATGGCATCACTGACTCAATGGACATGAATCTGAGCAAACTCTGGTGATAATGAAGGATAGGGGAGCCTGAAGTGCTGCAGTCCGTGGGGTTGCAAAGAGTTGGACTTGACTTAGTGACGGGACAACTGGCTTTCTGAGCCTCTAGTTTGATGGCAGATTGTGGGACTTGTCAGTCTATAGTTCCAGGACACTGGGGTGGGGGTGGGGGTGCTGGGTGTTGGTGAGCCTCCGGTTGCCTCTGCTATTTCATTCCATCTCCCCTCGGCCAGAACTTGCTGGCAACTAAGAAATAGCTGTGGAATGAAAACTTGGAAGGAATTCATTCATTCAACAAATACTGATTGAGTTCCGGCTCTAAAAGGGAGGGTCTGGTGCGAAACATGTGTGGTTTGGATTCTGGGTTATTCCTGCTCTACTGAGTACCTACTGTGTTCCTAGTATGGGCCAGGCATTCAGTAGGTGCCTACTTAACAGGTGCTGAATGACAGAAGGCATTGTGCAGTGATTGGCAAGACACATCACTTTGCCTTACCTCAGTTCTTCATCTCTGAAATGGGCATAATAAAAACCTTGTCCTGGGACTGCCCTGGTAGTCCAGTGGCTAGGACTCTGAGCTCCCAATGCAAGAGGTCCAGGTTTGATTGCTGGTCAGGAAGATCCCTTGGAGAAGGAGATGGCAACCCACTCCAGTATTCTTGCCTGGAAAATCTCATGGACAGAAGAGCCTGGCGGGTCACAGTCCATAGGGTCACAAAAAGTTGGACAGGACTTAGTGACTGAGCATGCACAGGGAACTAGATCCCACATGCTGTAACTAGAGAGTTTACGTGACGCAACTAAAGATACCATATGGGACAAGTAAAAGATTCTGCAACTAGGACCCTGCACAGACCAAAAAACAAAAAACAAAAAACAAAAAAACCACACACATTAAAAAAAAAAACACACAAAAAAATAGCCTGTCCTCATGTGGATATGAAGAGATGGTCCAGATGGTGTGCAGAGCTGGGGTCTCATAGATTCCCTACCAGCTCTAGCTTTGACCATGATGGGATTTTTAATTATTATTGGTGGGAGGATAATTGCTCAGCAATATTGCACAGGCTTCCCCCATACGTCAACATGAATCAGCCATAGGCACACATATGTCCTCTGCCCCTGAACTGCCCGCCCACCTCCTTCCTACCCTTCTAGGTGGTAACAGACCAGGTTTGAGTTCCTGAGACACACAGCCAATTCCCATCAGCTAACCGTCTTACACGTGGCAACGTATGTTTCCATGCTACTCTTTCCATTCCCATGATGGAGGAAAGAGAATCCAGTCACCTAGCAGGGCCCAGGGGAGTTTTGATGTCCTAGTTCTGTGGCTCTTCACCTCTGACTCCGTGTCCACAGTGTCTGCGGAGGGAACATCACCTGTCATGGGACCCCGGCCACGACTTTGAGTGCTCAAAAGCCAATTTATGTATTGTGTGTACCATATGTAACATAGATAGCTGGTGAGAAGTTGCTGTATAACACAGGGAGCCCAGCCTGGCACTCTGAGAGGACCTAAAGGGGTGGGGTGAGAGATCAAGAGTATTAGTCGCTCAGCTGTATCCGACTCTTTGTGACCCCATGAATTTTAACCTGCCAGGCTCCTCTGTTCATGGGGATTCTCCAGGCAAGACTACTGGAGTGAGTTGCCATTTCCTTCTGCAGGGGAATCTTCCCAACCCAGGGTTCGAACTGGTGTCCCTTACATTGGAAGGCAGATTCTCAACCACTGGGCCACCAGGGAAGCCTATGTGTGTCTGTTTCTCAGGGCGTGCATGTATGCTAAATTGCTTCATTCATGTCCAACTCTTTGTGACCGAGGAGCCTGACAAGCTCCTCTGCCCATGGGATTCTCCAGGCAAGAATACTGGAGCAGGTTGCCATGCCCCCCTCCAGGGGATCTTCCCAACACAGGGATCAAACTGGCATCTCTTTTACGTCTCCTGCATTGGCAGGTGGGTTCTTTGCTGCTATCGCCTCCTGGCAGGGAGTGGATAATCCCCAGAGAGGAATAAGAGATAATGAAGAGGAGAAGAAATGAGGGTGGAAAGAAAGGGCAGAGGAGAAGGATGAAGGAAAGGGAGAGAGGAGACCGAGCTCTCTTTACGATGTTCTTTCCCTGCTTCTTTCAGAGAGAGGGTGGTTCACCCTGAGTCCCGCAGCTGGGCGGGGGCAGCTAGACTGTGGACTATGTGTGGGCTCCACATTTGGCCTTCTAACTTCCACCAGCAGGAGTGTGGCCGATGGGACCTGGCCATTGTTATTCAGTTCAGGGAGCTGGATGCTGCCGGCTCACATGGAAATGAGCCTTCCAGTCCACTGAGACCAATGCTGGCAGCTGGATAGCCCAGCAATCCTGGCTACGCCGCTGGCCCTGGAACAGGCGGAGCCTCCTGGGCTGGGTTCTTGGGTCACAGCCCCTGGGGAGGTGGGGGAGGCGGGGCTGACCTTTCTTGAGACTGCCTGGGAGAAGAAACTAGAATCTAACGATGCCAGAGTCTTGGGCAGCTGGAGGATGGGGAAGTGTGAACTATTTACAGTCTGTTCATGGGCTGCAGAAACCTGTGCCAGACATGGACATAGCCTTGCACTGGCCTGGCAGCCTGGCAGCAGCTGCCGTGGAAGAAACTGCCGCTCACCTTCATTTCCAGCCGGCTTCAGGGGTCAGGAGCCAGCCCAGAGCCGTGGGAAGAGCAGGAAGTGGCCCGAGTCAGGCGCAGCTGGAGCGTATATCCCCGCTCTGCATGGCCTGTCACCTCCCAGAGTCCCAGGTTCCCCATTTGTCAAATGCAGACGATCACAGTAAAAGTGCATTTGCTGACGTTTATGGAACACTTAACAGTTCCAAAATGCCTTAGGGCCCGAACTCTAATGCATCCTCATAACAGATGGTTACGGTTATTTATTTCTAAAACTTAGCGGCTTAAAACGTCAATTGATCATTCTGTCCCTCACTCCTGTGGGCTGGTTGGGCTCAGCTGGTTGCTTCTGGCTGGAGTTGCTGCTGCCGTGGTGGATCAGGTACAACTGGGACTGGAGTCATCTGAAAGCTCGACTGGGCTGGGTGTTTAAGGGGCTTCTTCCCTCCCAGGGTGGTCTTAGCCTCACTCTCTGCAGGGCTCTAAGCCTCCAGTACTTTTCCCTTTGACCCCATCACAGCACGGGGAGTGTAATAGTTTTCTGTTGCTGTTACAACGAGTGTGCTCAGTCACTTGAGTTGTGTCTAACTCTTTGTGACCCCAAGGACTGTAGCCCGCCAGGCTCCTCTGTCAATGGCAAGAATACCGGTGTGGGTTGCCAAGCCCTCCTCCAGAGGATCTTCCTGACCCAGGATGGGACCCACGTTTCCCACGTCTCCTGCATTAGCAGGCAGATTCTTTACCTATGAGCCACTAGGGAAGTGCCCTCATTTTAGTTTTGATTTGCCTTGAATGAGTTAATGAATCTTTACATCCACTTCCTGCCTGAGAGTGGCCACTCCTTGGCAAATGAGAGGAGAAATTCAATGGCTATTCTGGCTGCAGGTGTCTCTGCTTTGGTAATCTAGGTTGCTGATTCATTAGCAGAGATTTACAATGTGTAATTTTTTCCCCCTAGTCTGAGATAGACTACTCCTTTAGGCTGGGAAAACATTGGCAATGTATTTTCTAAATGCATTTTAGTTCCTTGGACATGCTTTTTAAAACATTGGCTCTTTCATTAAGGTCTCAGTGGAGAAATCTTAATCGTAAACAGAGATGTCATTTACTGAGCTTCTACTATGTGCTAAGTGCTTTAGACTGATAGCATCATTTAATCTCAACAGTCCTGTGGGGTAGCACAGCGATCCCTATGGCAATAATAATATTAGTAATAATGATGGCAACAGCAGTACTGGCACTAACAAGCAATAATAGAAATAACAGCAAATATTTATTGAGCACTAGTTGCTGAGGGCCAGGCACTGTGCCCTGGGATGTACACAACATCCTTATCCCTTTGCTCACATGCTATTAAGGACATTTGGGCTGAATCTCGGGTATTGTCCAGGGTTCTTGCTCTCCCTCTCAAATACAACTTTTTTTTTAGCAGAAAGAGACAAGCCCATCTGGGTGGCGCTAGTGGTAAAGAACCCCCCTGCTAATGCAGGAGACTTACAAGACCTGGATTCGATCCCTGGGTTGGGACGATTCCCTGGAAGAGGGCAAGGCTCAGGGCTGTGGTCTTGGGGAGAGGAGAACTGGGTTCAAATCTTGGCTTTTCCATTTCCCAGCTGTGAGACCTTGGACAGGTGACTTTATCTCTCTGAGCCTCATCTTACTCATCCTTAAAATGGGAACAAGATCATTGTGGCGGGGTCCCATCAAGATATTTACCCTCTTTGTTCCCGCCTTGTAGGGTCAGTTAGGGTTGCTGCATCTCTCTCTCTCTTGCTTTTTCCCACTGCATCTGTGGACGGAAGGTCTGCCGATAGCAGACAGCCCCTGCCCGATTGCCCTCTCCTCACAAATTTCTGTCTCCAGATTCTGGGAGCTGCTTCCTTCTCACCCCAGGATTATCTCTCAACAAACTTAGCTCATCTTTCCCATCCTTTTGCCCTCTAACCCCTTAAGCTCTGTTTCTTCCAGCTCTCTAATTCTCCTTAGCAGCATCTTTCCTTGCTGGGTTCCATTCTTGCCACTGTGTGATAATCCAGTCCTCTCAACCCACTTCCTAAGGTATCAGCAAATAACTAATTTAAGCAGGGATTCTCACTGGGTGACCTGAGGGTTTTGTAGGATTTTCCATCTGTCTGCATTTTTTTCTAGGAAGATGGTCTATAGCCTTCCTTCCTCCCCCCGCCCCCCACATTCTTCAAACATAAAAAGATTAAGAACCACTGGGTATTTGTCACTTCTCCCAGGATCATCTGATTTTACAGATGACTTTAGAATAAATAGTCAAAGGAATGAATCTTTAATGGTGGAATTATTACAGAAGGTTGCACAGATCCTAGCGCTTGGCACAGCCTGCAGCATCTTCAGTTGGTCATTGCAAACGGTACTTGCCTGACATCAGAGCTTAATACATAGTTACAGATTTTATTATCCCAAAGTGGAAACACAAAGTCTGAGAGATTCATGTCGGATTATAAAAAGTCCAGACTTACAATTCTCTAAAACTTTTTCAGAGTGAAGGAGAAAGGAAAATATTAATAAAAGACGACATGCTGAAATAAATGGACCTGAGAGCAGATAACAAAATAAATCTTGCAGCCAAGGAGTTTGGCTCCATGATGGAGGCGGGAGGATGTTTACGAGGGGGGAAGAAATGGATAAAAGAAAAGAATAGGAAAGTTTCTTCCTCTTTTTAAAAAATATCTATTTTTTTGGCTGTGTCAAATCGGTTGCAACACGTGGAATCTTCGTTGCCTCATGCGGGATCTTCTGTTGAGGAACATGGACTCTCTAATTGTGGCACCCGGTCTCCAGAGTGCTCAGGCTTCAGTAGTTGCATTGCGTGGGCTCAATTACTCTATGGCATGTGGGATCTTAGTTCCCCGACCAGAGATTGAACCTCTGTCCCCTGCATTGCAAAGTGGATTCTTAACTGCTGGACCACTGGGGAAGTCCCTCTCCCTCTTCTCTTGGAGTGACCCACTTTCTGCCTTCGGGAGTCAGAAAACAAAGTATGTGTGCCCTTATCTCTTAGCAAGTTCACGTGGGCCAACATCAGGGGGAATGTTGATCTTTTAGGGATGGAATCCTTCTCCCTTTTTAAAAGATATTGATTTATTTGGCTGTGTTGGGTCTTAGCTGCAGCATGTGGGATCTAGTTCCCTAACCAGGGATCAAACCCAGGTCACCTGCATTGGGAGCATGGAGTCTTAGCCACTGGACCACCAGTGCAGTCCCCTCCCCTTTTTTCTTTCTCCTTCCCCTACCTTTTCTGTCCATCCCTGCCTTTTGTCTGTCTTAATTAAGTCTTGTCTAGATGCTTGGTGGGGTGGTAGGCAATTTACCAGCATTATCTCAGATTTGCACCTTGCCAGCTATGTGACCTTGGGTGAGTGACAACCTCGCTGAGATTAAGTTTCTTTTGTTCATGGAGGGGTTATAGGGCTTGCATGATATAGTACATCTGAAGCCATGGGTACAGCGACTATGAGCAGCAGTCCATTAATAAATGTTCTCCTTCTTCTCCTTGTAACACACTTAGCCAGCCCCTAATGCATCTAATTAATAAACGTGCATTTGAAAGAGACTGACACAGTGAACAAGGAACAGTGCTTCCTTTTATTGCCTGCAGGAGGGTACCTGGACACAATGGACTGAAGCTGCCAATTTTAAAATAAGGTGGGATCTTGATTCTTGTTTTAAGGTGTGGAGTAGGCAGGGTTAGTTTCTGAAATGCAAATGTGCATTGTGTTGCCATGACAAAGATGTTTCAAGGAAATAGAAAACCACAGACTTCAGAGCCAGAACAGATTTCAAACCAAATTACTCTATTTTCCAAGCCCAAACTGGGACAGAGGGTCAGAAGGGTACAAGCGATCTTCTGGGGACAGCGGGACAGAGTCATATTGTCTAGAGTTTGAGATGCTATCTTTTAGATGCTTTAACATATCTGAAAATAGAATGCCTTTTGTGTGCATTTAATGTAATTTTTTTTAAAGTCTGAAAAAGCTATTATACCCAATGTGCATCTGTAGGCAACGGTGTTTTAAGATGGAGCAAATATGGTTTTGAAATCCGAGATGACGCTGCTAGAATCAATGACCAGTCCAAAATAGGGCTTATTCTCTTCTGTACTATGAGGAAGTAGACCAGTTGACTTTTCGATGTCCTTCTAGCACAAGTGTGCCCTACTACCCCTCAGCCTCTATTTCCATGTGGCTCCATCTTCTCATGCTTCTATCTCCAGGGCCCTTGGGGCTGACAGTATGATCTGCCTGTGCATGGGGAGGCTGGGAGCATAAGAGAGTTAATGGCCCTGGAAGCAGCCCTTGGCCAACATGGCCTGGGCTTTGGTGGAAAATACCCCCAGATTGCTTGCCCTTTAGATGGGAAACTCTGAGATGTGCCCAGCATTCCCCAGTGGTACCCAGCTCCAGTTTGCACACAGGGCATCTTGCTCCATAATGCATCCCTGGCTGCCTTCCCCTCCTCCCCCGTCTCATTTCCCTCCTCCTCCTGCTCGTGCATCTTGGGTCCCCTCCCAAATAAATTACTTGTGCTACAATCCTTGTGAGATGGCTCACTAGAAATTGTTTTTATCAAAGCATAGTTGATTTACAATTTGTGTTAATCTCTGCTGTACAGCAGAGCGATTCAGTTATGCATACCTATATTCTTTTCCTTTATGGTTTGCAACAGGATATTGAATACAGGTACCTGTGCTGGATAATGAGGCTTTGTTGTTTATTCATCCTATCTATATTAGTTTGCATCCCAGACTCCCATTCCATCACCCCTCACCCCTTGGCAACCACAAGTCTGTTCTCTATATCTGTTTCTGTTTGCAGATAGGTTATTTGTGTCATATTTGAGAGTCAACATATTGTTGTTCTTCAGTTGCTAAGTTGTATGTGACTCTTTGGGGCCCCATGAACTGCAGCCCACCAGGCTTCCTTGTCCTTCACTATCTCTTGGAGTTTGCTTAAACCCATGTCCATTGAGTCGGTGATGCCATCCATTCACCTCATCGTCTATTGCCCTCTTCTCCTCCTGCCCTCAATCTTTCCCAGCATCAGGGTCTTTTCCAATGAATCGGCTCTTCACATCTGGTGGCCAAAGTATTGGAACTTCAATTTCAGCATCAGTCCTTCTAGTGAATATTCAGGGTTGATTTCCTTTAAGATTGACTGGTTTGATTTCTTTGATGTCCAAGGGACTCTTAGAAGTCTTCTGCAGCACCACAGTTTGAAAGCAACAATTCTCTGATGCTCAGCCTTCTTTATGGTCCAACCAATGTCAAAGAAAAGCTATGAAGACTCTTGAGAAGTCCCTTGGACTGCAAGGAGATCAAACCAGTCAATCCTAAACAAAATCAAGCCTGAATATTCATTGGAAGGACTGATGCTGATACTGAAGCTCCAATACTTTGGTCACCTGATGTGAAGAGCTGACTCATTGGAAAAGATCCTGATGCTGGGAAACATTGAAGGCAGGAGGGGAAGTGGACAACAGAGGTTGGATGGCATTATTGACTAAATGGATGTGAGTTTGAGCAAGCTCTGAGAGATAGTGAAGCACAGGGAAGACTGGTGCACTTCAGTCTGTGGGGTTGCAAAGAGTTACACATGATTGAGACTGAGGAACAACTGGCTTTCTGGGCTTCCAGCTCGATGGCAGATTGTGGGACTTCTTTGTCTCCATAATTCTATGCCTCCATCCCTTGTGATATCTGTGTCCTGTTGGTTCTGGTCTCAGGAGAATCCTTATTGTTTCAAGAACTGCTCCTGGGGAACCCAGCCTGGGACAGCTGGCCCCATGTGACTTTACGGGAGCTTCTTGACTGCAGAGACGGGTATTGTGAAGTCTTTCCTTAGGGGATCTTTTTAATATTGAAATAGCTGAGCAGGTGTGAGAGCAGTGGAAGGAGAATTGCCTTTACTTTAAAAAAAATATTTATTTATTTGGCTGCATTGGGTCTTAGTCATGGCATGCAGGATCTTAATTATGTGGGATCTTTTGCTGTGGTGCTTGGGCTCAGTGGTTGTGGGCCATGGGCTTAGATGCCCTACGGCATGTAGGATCTTAGGATTCCCAGGTGGCGCTTGCAGTAAAGAACACACCTGCCAGTGCAGGTGATGTAAGAGATGAGGGTTCAAACCCTGGGTCAGGAAGATCCCTTGGAGGAGGGCATGGCAATTCACTCCAGTATTCTTGCCTGGAGAATCCCATGGACAGAGGCGCCTGGTGGGCTACAGTCTGCAAAGAGTTGGACACTACTGAAATGACTTAGCTCCCCAACCAGGGATTGAACCAACATTCCCTGCATTGCAAGACGGATTCTTAACCACTGGACTACCAGGGAAGTCCCCCAAGAAGCAATTTCTGCAATAGGGATAATTTATACCTCCCTGGCTTGTTATGAAGCTTAAATGAGATCCTGTCTTTCAAGAGCTCATTGAGTGGCTTCATCACTGAATGGATCTTTGACTCTGTAGTTTTAGCAACAGGGAGGAAGTTCTGGATCCTGAGGCTACATTGAGATGGGAGCATCTGGTGAGGAGCTAAGGTCCCTTCAGAGGCTCCTTGGCAGAGCATCCTCACTTCCCAGTGAGGCTGACCATGTGCCCTGAGCTACTGTTCTGTGAGCATCCCAGCCCTGGATGCCTGAACATCACCTGAGTGAGTGAATCTATTTTTGAGTTGTGGTGGGGCAGGGCATAACTGGAAGGAGTCACAGTGGCTGAGTCCACCATGGAGAAGACACAGAACTCATTAAATCCGGGCTCACCTTTTCAGATCAGCAGGGACCTCTAGCTCAGTGAAATTCTACCTGCAGCACGCATTTGTCTGTGGGTAGCTGAGAGAAGAGGGGAGAAAGGAAAAAATACAGAAAGGAGAGGGAGATAGTGATTAGACGATAAGCCCAGGTAAACATACTGAATTCTGCTTCTTCCTTTGCTTTTTTTTTTTTTAATTTTTATTTTAACTATAGTTTACAATACTGTATTGCTTTTGCCAAACATTGACATGAATTCACCACGAGAATACATGCATTCCCAAACATGAATCCCCTCCCACCTCCCACCCCATACCATCTCTCTGGGTCCTCTCCATGCACCAGTCCCAAGCATCCTGCATCCTGCATCGGATATCGACTGGCAATTCGTTTCTTACATGATAGTATACATGTTTCAATGCCTTTCTCCCATCTCATCCCACCCTCTCCCTCTCTCTCTCCCCCAGAGTCCAAAAAATATGGAACGCTTCACGAATTTTCGTGTCATCCTTGCGCAGGGGCCATGCTAATCTTCTCTGTATCGTTCCAATTTTAGTATATGTGCTGCCGAAGCGAGCACCTTCCTTTGCTTTCAACTCACTGTGTGACTTCAAACATATCTTTGTTCCTCTCTGGTCCCAGCAACTGTAGTGTTTTTTTTTTTTTTAAATTCTAAGGCTGACCATTCAATAGGTTCATCTCACCTGACCTGACTTTTCCTGGGTTTATTTCAGAGGAAAAAGTTCATATTCGGGTTCAGTTTAGCTTGTGACTCAGGAAAGATGTCTAGGTAGTCATTCATTCTAGCAGCGTTTAATTGACCACCTACTGTGTACCAGGCTATGCCAACCTAGGCTCCAGGAGCTCATGGTTAGAGGGTGGTGGAGAAGCAAACAGGCCCACAAGCAGGTCAGTGCAGCCCAATGAATGCTGGAGGCTGGGCAGGGGCTCTCAGGGCTGACTCTGCCCAAAGATTTCAGAAAAGAGGCAGCAGTTTTTTTTTTTTTAATATTTTTAATTGAAGGATAATTGCTTTACAATATTGTGTTGATTTCTGCCAAACATCAACATGAATCAGCCACAGGGATACATTTGTCCCCTCCCTCTTGAGCCTCCCTTCCACCTCCCACCCCATCCCACCCCTCTAGGTTATTACAGATCCCTGGTTTGAGTTCGCTGAGTCACACAGCAAATTCCCACTGGCTATCTATTTTACATATGTTAAAATATATACACATGTTATACATATGTTAGAGTATATGTTACCGTCTCCATTCATCCACCCTCTCCTTCCTCCCCTCTCCGTGTCCATAAGCCTGTTCTCGTTGTCTGTCTCTCCATTGCTACCCTGCAAATAGGATCATCACTACTGTCTTTCTAGATTCCACATATATGTGTTAATATACGATATTTGTTTTTCTCTTTCTGACTTACTTCACTCTGTATAATAGGCTCTAGGTTCATCCACCTCATTAGAACTGACTCAAATGCATCCCTTTTTATGACTGAGTAATATTGCATTGTGTATATGTACCACAGCTTCTTTATCCATTCATCTGTTGATGGACATCTAGGTTGCTTCCATATCCTAGCTATGTAAATAGTGAGGCAGCAGTTTTTTTTATTAGTAATAACAGCTGCTGGTCTTTGCTAAGTCTTTCCCCTGTGCTAGTTTCTGTGCTAAGTGATTTGCAAACAGTGTTCTGCTAAGCTTCCTTTTAGCCCCAGTAGGTAGGTTCTGCTATTCATTCTAGTTTACAGATGAGAAAGTCAAGGATCAGAGAGGTTAAGTAACTTGCATCAGGTCACAGAGCTAATAAGAGGTACAGTTGGGATGTGAGCAAACTGTGGGTCCATAACCCAAATCCTGGCCCCTGGCCTGTTTTTATAAATAAAGTTTTATTGGAACATAGGCACATCCTTGCATTTACATATTATCTGCAACTGCTTTCACACTATGGTGGTAGAATTGATTAGCTGTGATAGACACCTAACAGCCTGCAAAACTGAACATAGTTATCTGGCCTTTAGCGAAAGGTTTGCTGAGTTCTGCTTTATTACATCAAGTCATTTCATTCCCACAATGCAATAATTGCCCCATTATATCATGTGGGAAACCAGGCACAGAGAGGCAATGTTGCTTATCTGAGGTCACAAAGCAGAGCTGGGGTTAACACTCTGGCCACAGTTTGGTCCAGACGCTGTGTTCTAACCATTTTATCCCACTACCTTTGCAGTCAAACCAGCAAGATCTGCTCTTTATGCTTGATTTTAGTGTAGAGCAAGAGGAAGAAAAAAAAAAGGCACTCGTTAGAACCGGCTACCAGCAGATGTCAAAATATTTTCGGTGGCACCAGAGATGCATTTTGGGAAGGAAAATCTTGGGGAACCAGAACTTTCAATATTTTTCTTTGTGGTGACCACATAGTGGGAACTTTGGCAGCTCGCCCAAAATGGTCTGTCAGTGGGAGGCTGTGGGGAGGGGCTGGAAAAAGCGGTTTGTAGTAGAACTGAGCCCGTGGGGCTGCTGCAAGGATTAAATCAAGTGATAGACACGAGGTGCCCAGCACTGTGCCTGCTGAGGTTCCTGCGGGTATTTGCTATCATGTACCCTCAAGAGCTTGTTCCCAAGCAGTGTTCTTAGTTCCCAGCAGCCTCTGGTTCATTCGCTGGCTTCTCTCTCAGTTCTGGGTCTTGGCGTGCTCAGTTCTCCCCGTATTTGCTCACCTGGGAGCTGAGACCCGTGTCTGCCCAGCTCTCCTAGGCTGTGCAGCCTCAAATCAGGTGGGCAGGGGTGCTCCTTGACCGCTCCACCCCTGGACTGTGTGTGCATATCCCCTGTTCTGTTACAGCTCACAGTCTCCCCCAATTATATGAGGCTGGGTCGAGGTGGTGAGAGTGCAAGATCCTAGCCCCTAGACCAGCAGTCAGTGACAAGGGCCCTGGGCCTTCGGTTTTGCAGAAACGAATTCTCACGAAGATGGAAAGTAGTGAAACAAGTATTTATTAAGAGAAAAAAGAGTACAAGTACATGTTGGATAGATATATGGGCAGGCTTAGAGAGTTGCTGAGTCACACCCTCGTGGTAGTTTGAATTACCTTTATGGGGCACTCCTTCCAGTTTCCTTTGGCCAATCATTTTGATTTGTCTGGTTCACAGTCCATATTTGGTATAGCTCAGGATCCTCCCACATGTGTGCACGCATCTCTTAACCAAGATGGATTCTACAGCAAAGGCCTGTGGGTAGAGCATCCCTTGACATCATTCCTCCTTTGACCTCCAAGGAGCCTTTCTGTGCACGTGTGGTTGGGGAGTTCTCCTGACTTTGGGAATGAGAACTATGTGGTCTGGGCAGGGCCCAGCTTGCCGTTTTAATTGTCCTGTTATTCTCATCTTGGAATTTCGGTCCACAGGGAGTGAATCTCCAATAGGTTTGCCATGGGGGTGGAGGTGGGTGTTGACCTCTGGCCTCAGGGTCATCCTGTACTGTTGGATGCTGAGAAGTATCCCTGCTCTCTTCCCACTTGATGCCAGTGACGTCTCCCCCCACTCTCCAACAGTGACAACCGAAACTCTTCTTCAGATTGCTAACTGTCCCCGGGGGCGGGGACACAAAATCATGGTTTAGCTTAAACTTCAGAAATGCCTCCTTATGGACTTTATAGACTGTATTTGGGCTCTTCAAGAGTAATTTTTGACTTTTGGTGACTTCTTCCTAGCTTAATAGCTCAGAACTTCCCTGGTACCCTGCTGTGGAACCACCCAGTGGGGCAGATGAGTTCCTGCAGCCAGAATTCCTGGGTTTAAACCCCAACTCTGCTCTTTACTAGCTCTAAACCTCTAGGAAGTTACTTACTCTCACTGAGCCTCAGCTTCCTTATCTGTAAAATGCGGTGTCATTTTAGTATCTACCCTACGAGGTTGTCATGGCATTGAATTGAACGAGTGCTCTTGTTCAGGCACTGGGTAATGTCCGACTCTTTGCAACCCCATGAACTGCAGCACGCCAGAATTCCCTGTCCCACACCACCTCCCTGAGTTTTCCCAAGTTCATGTCCATTGAATCGGTGATGCTATCCAACCACCTCATCCTGAGTGAGTGAATAAAGTGCTGATGAGACAACTTCATGGGGACTTCTGGTGATCCAGTGGCTAAGACTTCACCCTCTCAATGCAGGGGGCCCAGGTTGGATCCTTCATTGGGGAACTAGATCCCACATCCTGCAACTAAGAGTTCACGTGCTGGAAGTATACGATCTGGCCTGCCACAGTGAAGATTGATTATCCTTGATGATGCAACTGAGACCAGGTGCGGCCAAATACAAATAAAATAAATCTTTTAAAAAAGGAGAATACTCTGCAAGGAATACTACTATTATTTCCACGTGGCTCCAAGAGTAGTTGAAAATTCCCAAGCTTGGAATTAAAAAAAAAAAAGTTTGTTCTCGTTCCCTGGCCTGCCATGGGCAAACTCCACGAATTCTGAAACCTCTTCCCCAGGAGAATGAAAGCCTTGGAGAAGATATAAAAGTGATGGCTCTTTTTCTATTGCTTACCTTGTTTAAAGTGGTCACTTTGTAAATGTCAGCTGTTGTCCCCTGTGTGGGATGCGAGCTGCTCCTGCCTGGGGGTAATTGTGTTGGAAACCTGCTGGGTGCTGATTGACAGTTTCCCCCACCCACACCCCGAAGATGTGGACCACTGAGTCGGACCTTATTTGGAAAAAGGTTCTTTGCGGGTGCAATTGAATTAAGATCTCAAGATGAGATCACCCTGGATGATCTGGTGGACCCCAATCCAACAACTGGTGGATTTAAAAGAGGAGAAGATAACAGGTGAGAACACCATGTGAGGATGGAGGAAAAGAGTGTAACAGGGAGGAACAGAATCTGACTCCACGTTGCATCTTATTCCTTTTATATTAACCTTTGCCCACCATTGCTTTTGTTACTATAATCATGGAAAGGATGCTGTTTATAGCCATAAGCATACCTGACGGCCTGCCTCGGGGAACCCTGCGTCTGCTGCCTGAAAGTTAAAGTGTCTTTGTTTAGCTCACAGGAAGACCTTCTGACCCTGTCCACCTGTGAATGGTGGGAAGAAGGAACAAACACATCACCTCCCTAAGGCTGGCCAAGCCAGAAGAGAGTTCGCGAGACTTAAGGCCGTTTTTTTCACTTTACTTTACTTGCTTGCCTCCTCTCCCTCTCTGTTCTATAAAAGACCCTGGCCTCCAGACCCCAATACGATGGTACCCTAGAACTCTAGTCCTCTATCTCCGTGGATGCCCAGCTTTCTGAATAAAGTCGCTAATCCTTGCCTCAACACTTCATCTCCTGATTTCCTGGCTTGTTGTGCCACGAGCAGAGTGAGCTTGGACTCGGTAACCATTGGAGTGATACATCTATACCCTCCAGCCGAGGACCGCTGAGATTGTGGCTGTCCCCAGATGCGGAGGGACAAGCACGGAGCAGATTCCTCCTTACTGCCCTCGGAGGAGACCAGCCTGGTGACACCGTGACCTTGGGCTTCTGGCCTCCAGAACCGTGAGAGGATACCTTTCTGTGGTATTAAGCTGCCCACTCTCTGGTACTTTGTTACAGCAGCCACAGAAACTAATAAAATACCCTATTTGGATGGTATACTTTTCCTTTTTTTAAAAAAAAATTATATTATTCAAGTACAGTTGATTGACAATGTTATGTTAATTTCTGCTGTACAACTCAGTGATTCAGTTTACATATATATGGACATGGTTTTTCACACTCTTTTCCATCATGATTTATCACAGGATATTAAATATAGTTCTCTGTGCTATGCAGTAGGACCCTGTTATTTGTCCATCCTATATATAATAGCTTGCATCTGCTAATCCCAAACTCCCAATCTATCCCTCCACCACCTCCCTCGTCCTAGGCAACCACAAAGTCTGTTCTCTATGTCTGTGGGCTTATTTCATACATAAATTCATTTGTGTCTTTGTACACACACACACACACATATATGTATACGTATACATGTACATATATTTTTTGGCTGTGCCCCATGGCCTGTGGGATCTTGGTTCCCCAACCAGGGATTGAACCTGTGCCCTTGGCAATGAAAGCACTGAATCCATTGGACTGCCAGTGAATTCTGTCAGACATTAGATTTCACATATAAGTTACATGCTATTTGTCTTTCTCTAACTTAGCTTCACTCAGTCTGATAATCTCTAGGTCCACCTATATTGTGGCAAATGGCATTATTTCAGTCTTTTTTTATGGCTGAGTAGCATTCCATCACATATATCAATATAATGCCTGTCAGCACTCAGGTTGCTTCCATGTCTTGGCTATTGTAAATAATGTTGCTATGAAGAGTGTGTGCCATTCTTTGGGCATGAAAGGTCATTCTAAGTGGTCTCTAGACTTGACATTTTATTACTTGAAATCTTGTTGTGGAAAATTACTTCTCTTCAAATTTCCTCTCATTCCTCTGATTATTCAAAGCCAGAAGTCTTGGTCTGGCGTCATCTGTCTTTGTTACTGATCTTCCATTTTTTTTTTTTAATTATTTGGTCCTTCATTTTTGGCTGCATTGGGTCTTCTTGCTGTGTGTGGGCTCTTCTCCAGCTGTGGCACGTGGGGACCACTCCTCCTTGAGCTGCACGGGTTTCTCACGGAGCGCAGGCTATAGGTGCTTGGGCTTCAGTATTTGCGGCACTCGGGCTCAGTCGCTGCAGTGTGTGCGCCCGAGAACTGGTGGGCTTCAGTAGTTGTGACGTGCAGCCTCAGTAGTGGCAGCCTGCAGGTTCTGGAGTACAGGCTCGGCGGTTGTGGTGCAGCAGCCTAGTTGCTCTGCGGCATGTGGAGTTGTCCTGGACCAGGGATCAAACCCATGTTCTCTGCACTGGCAGGTGGGTTCCTATCCACTTCACCACCAGGGAAGTCCCTGATCTTCCATTTAAACAAGACAGAACAGTCCTCTGGTGCAGAGCCTTCCGTGGACCCCAGGAGCTAGATTTTCATGGTATTTATTTTTATGGCTGGTTATGCAAGGAGATCCAACCAGTCCATTCTAAAGGAGATCAACCCTGGGATTTCTTTGGAAGGAATGATGCTAAAGCTGAAACTCCAGTACTTTGGCCATCTCATGTGAAGAGTTGACTCATTGGAAAAGACTCTGATGCTGGGAGGGATTGGGTGCAGGAGGAGAAGGGGACGACAGAGGATGAGATGGCTGGATGGCATCACTGACTCGATGGACACGAGTCTGAGTGAACTCCGGGAGCTGGTGATGGACAGGGAGGCCTGGTATGCTGCGATTCATGGGGTTGCAAAGAGTCAGACATGACTGAGCAAATGAACTGAACTGAACTGAACTGATGGTAATTATTACACCAGTTTTTCATTAATAGTGATAAAAGGTCTTGTTGGAAAAGTTATTTATTTATTGAGGTAAGAAAAGCAGTTGGTTTAAGGAAAAATATTAAGTAAGTGATTACAGATTTTGCCTAACATGGTGAAGGTGGTATGAACCGTCTGATGTCAGGGATACTGCTTTAATTAGAGGGGTGTGTGTGTGTGTGTGTGTGTGTGTGTGTGTGTGTGTATCACACAGCTAATGAATTTACTTTTCTAACCATACAGGAAGTCCCTGAGATACAAGTGTTTATGAACCAAGGTAAATCATTTTGAACAGCAAACAGCAGTGCAAAATTAAGATCTCTCAACAATTAAAGGGCAAAGCTGTCACCTGTTACAAAACATCACTGGAATTAATAAAGTAGCAAGAAGGTTATTTTAGAAAGGCATCAAAATGGTATCAACAGCCCCAAACCTAGGTGCACCTTCTCTCCTCTTTGGGTATGTGGTAGCCCGCCAGATGACCTTGACTTGACTTTGAATGGAACTTGCCTTGTGGTTGGTAACCATGTTTAATGAGGGGAGCCTGTAGAGAAAAGATAGATGCCTCAAATCCACCCTTTACTGAAGAATCAGAATGAACTCAGCCATGCATAGGGTGCTTACTGAAATCTCATAATCACAGAGAGAAGGTGAGGAGGAGTCCTTTATATGACAGAGAATTGGAAATGCTAAAGCCCTTCTGAAGGGCTGTGTCTCTTTCAGAACATGAAGTCCTTCTGCAAGATGACTAGCCCCTTGGGGCCGGTGCACTGGGATGACCCAGAGATGGTATGGGGAGGGAGGTGGGAGGTGGGTTCAGGATGGGGAACACATGCACACCCGTGGCAGATTCATGTTGATGTATGGCACAACCAATACAATATTGTAAAGTAAAAAAATAAAATAAAATAAAATCTGAAAGGAAAAAAAGATGACCAGCCTGGACTCTGAAAAAGTGTCAGTGACATGAACATTAAAACAAGGCAGTGGGGCTGTTCTAGGTTAAAAGAAACGAAAGGGATATGACATCTAAGTGAAATACATGGAAAAGTGATATCACTGAGATATTACTAAAAATATATCACTGGGGTTGCTAGGAGGATGTTAATATGGGCCACATATAAGGTAACATTATTGTATAATGTTGAAGCTCTTGGCTGTGATAATGGTGTTATTACACATGGAATATGTTGGAGAATGTACTTGTTATTAGGAAGTATATGCTGAAGTATTCAGGAATGAAATACTTCAAATTGTTTTCACATAGTTCAGCAAAAAACAAAACACAGGTAAGCAAAGGTGGCAAAGTGTTAATGACTGATAAATCTAGATGAACCTAGGTGCCTATTATCCTATTATTTTAAATTTTCTATAGGATGACAAATTTTCAAAATAAAGAGTTGGGAAATGGGGCTAGACTTATTGCTTTGTAGTTTTGCTTGCTTTTATGGAAATAAGAATTTGGCAATTTAACTGTGTCAATAGAGCTCCTAAAGTTCTGGTTTTAGGGAATCCCTTGTTTTTAAAGCACTTCCTGGGCCTTCCTTGGGGGTCCGGTGGTTGCAAATCCACTTTCCAAGGGAGGGGACACAGGTTTGATCTCTGGTTGGGGATCGAAGATCCCACATACCATGGGCCAACTAAGCCTGTGTGCCCCCAACTACTGAGCCCACGAGTTATGGAACCAGTGCATCACAGCTAGAGAGGAGCGCACGAGCTGCAACTAAGCCTGACTGAAGATCCCGTGTGCTGCATCTGGGACCTGATGCAGCCAAAAATGAAAAGTAAATTAAATAAATATAAAAAAAATAAAGCACTTCCTTTGTGCGAGCAAAGCTCTAAGGGAAAAAGATTCCCTTCTAGGCTTCAGAGGCATCAGTAGACAACAATCCCTTTGTATCATGGATTTTCTGCTCCGTTGGCTCCAGGACAGGATGCTGCTGCTGTCCTCATCCCCCAGGCATCTCAGGCTTATGCCACCTCTCTCTTGTACCAGGCCAGTGATTCTGATTGTCTCAGCAGGGTTGGCAAATGAATAGCACACATAGTGCTGCTCCTAGTCTTGTATCCGTGGAAGACATCAATAATCAATTTCAGCACCATGCTCCAGCCAGTCACCACTAATCAATCTCAGAGAAATGGTCACTTGATATCCTAGGTAATTGTTTAACCCTCCCAGTTTTCAAGCACAAGAAGTATGAGTCTGAGTTACTCTAAACCTGGTACAAATGGTTGTTGTGGTGACTCAGCCCTCTCCACTTGCCTTCTCCCACCAACATAATAAAACAGGATGTTATCTTGCCCCGAATCTCTTTTAAACATTTAGTGGGCCCTCAGGGTACTCCTGTGTATTCACCAGGAGGTTGGCTTCCACATTTGGGGCTGCTGCTGCTCCCGGGGGTGCTGTCGCTGAGTTGATGGGTGCTGTTCCCTCTGCCAGGGGCATCTCTTTTCTATTCTTCTGAATTTCTTCTAGCTTATCCACTGGGGCTCTTGGCACCAACACTTAAAAAAAAAAATTGGGACAAATGGATAAGGAAGTTGTGGTTCATATACTCGATGGGATATTACTCAGCTATAAAAAAGAATGCATTTGAGTCACTTCTAATGAGGTGGATGAAACTGGAGCCTATTAGACGGAATGAAGTAAGTCAGAAGAGAAACACTAATACAGTACATTTAATGCATATATATGGAATTTAGAAAGATGGTAATGATGATCCTATGTGCAAGGCAGCAACTGAGACACAGATGTAAAGAGAAGGCTTTTGGACTCCGTGGGAGAAGGCGAGGGTGGGACGATATGAGAGAATAGCACTGAAATGTGTATATCACCATATGTAAACTAGATGACCAGTGCAAGTTCGATGCATGAAGCAGGGTACTCAAAGCTGGTGCTCTGGGACAACCCAGAGGGATGGGGTTCAGGATGGGGGACACACGTACACCCATGGCTGATTCATGTCGATGTATGGCCAAAACCACCGCAATATTATAATTAGCCTCCAATTAAAATAAATTAGTGATTTAAAAAGTAACTTGGGAATTCCCTGGTGGTCCAGTGGTTAGGATTGAGCACTTTCACTGACATAGCTGGGGTTCAGTTTCTGGTGGGGGAAATAAGATCCTGCAAGCTGCCTGACACTGATGACAACAACAACAGCAACAACAAATTAATCGAGGTATATTTTGCATATCATCGGAGAAGGCAATAGCGCCCCCCTCTGGTACTCTTGCCTGGAAAATCCCATGGATGGAGAAGCCTGGTGGGCTGCAGTCCATGGGGTCGCTGAGGGTCGGACACAACTGAGCGACTTCACTTTGACTTTTCACTTTCATGCATTGGAGAAGGAAATGGCAACCCACTCCAGTGTTCTTGCCTGGAGAATCCCAGGGATGGGGGAGCCTGGTGGGCTGCTGTCTATGGGGTCGCACAGAGTCGGACACGACTGAAGTGACTTAGCGGTTACATATCATATATTTTATCCATTTTAAGTGTACAATTTGACAATTTTTTTAGTAAATTCACCAAATTGCACAACTATTGCCACCCCGCAATGAGATCTGTCACAGCCATTAACCAAGGTCTTAGACTCTGACCAGAATTTTACTCCATGGACCCCTGGTTCTTAGGTCTGCGGGAACTATGCCTCCGGCTTTCCAGGGCCCCCAGCTTGCAAACAGTAGATCATGGGACTTCTCAGCCTCCATAACTGAGCCAATCCCTCGTAATAAATCTTCCCATATTTTTAGATACATCCTATTAGTTTTGTTTCCCTGGAGAATCCTGGCTAATTCAGAGGCTACCCTGAGAACTGGTAATTTTCCCTTTCTGTCTCTGAGAGTAAACAGGAGAAGGAAGTACAGATGTGCTCTGGGCTTGCTTTGCAGCCTGCGTGGCTGGAGTCTGCGCCTGGGCCCGGGGCTGCAGCGTGCAGCTGCTGGTGTCAGTAAAAGGCTTCTCTTTGCTTGTTTTTTCAGTGGTTCATCCTGGCAGTGGAATGTGCAGAGGACACTGGCAGATGGAGCGGAGGGGAAGCCAGTGGAGAGAAATACCTGGGGAGACGCTCCGTGGACGGGAATCCAAATAGGGAGTCTTTTTACCCAAAGCAGACACCATGGACCTTGATTTTGGAGCTGGTGGAGATGGGAGGCACACTGGGGAAGCACCAGAGGTCTGCCCGGAACACTTATTAAGCTCCTGTTTTTTGTTAGGCTATAATCTCTGGAGAGTCCACAGTACACCAAGCCCTAGTTCAAAACCCGAGGCTGGATTACCTCTTGAGCATCCCTCAAGGGTGATCTTCCTTCTTTTCTTTTTTTCCCTTTATTTCTGCCATGCTGTGTGGTCTTCGTTCCCCGACCAGGGAGCGAACCTGTATTGCCTACAGTGGAATCGTGAAGTCTTAACCACTGGACCACCAGGGAAGTCCCTGACCTTTCTTCCTTAACTCGATCACTTTCAGATCACCTGATCACCTTCACTGGCTCAGCTGGGTCAGGGCAGCCAGGATAATGCTCCTGTGCTTAAATATCTCCACATGCAGAAATGATGCCTGCACTTTGATGAAGAGCCTAAGGAAAAGTACTTGTCTTTCCCACTTACCTTTTCTAAATGCCAGGTTCCTATTAGAGGTGAGCGTGCAGATGGCAGGATTTGGATCTGTTTCTTAGGCTGTGTCACTATTATTTTTAAAACTTTCATCAGACATTTCCGGAACAATCTTTTAATTTTGCTGGTGTTCTGGATACTTATACCTTGGCTCCTCTCCTCTCCACTCAGGCTTCTGCTGCTGCATTCACGCTGCTTTGGCCGAGGCCACTGGGGGTCTCCAGATCGCCAGATTCAGCGGTCACTGTCGCTGTCACGTTACCTTTTATCCCAGTAGCTTTCAGCACTCTCACCTCCTTAGAACACTTTCTTCTCTTGGCTTTGGTGTCGTTTCTTGGTTTTCCACATATTCACTGGAAGCTATTTATAATCTCCTTTTCTTACTTCTCTGCTTCTGTTCTTTGCCATCTTATGCCCCCACCATGGAATCAGCCATTTGTGCATTGATCTTTGGCTTCTCGTGAAGAGGAAGGGTACTTAAAGACCACAGTCTGGGTGCTAGAGGTGTCTTTTTTTTTTTTTAAATAAAATAAATATCTTGAGTTTATACTGAGACTTCACATTCAAACTCAGGACCATCAAGTTTTTACTTAACTTGTTCAATCTTATATCAAAGTCTTTCTTCCATATCCAAATTCTTGATTCTCTAAGAAACCGACATAATCACTCATTTGCTTTATTGTGTAATGCATGCAGAATTATCTCAGGAAAACAACAGCAAGACTGCCATCAATTATTTAATTAATGAAAATAGTTTGAGGTGCTTTTTTTGGCCTTAATATATATCTTACTAGAGGTGTTTTAAAATCACTATGTTTGAAAGCCACTTGAATCGTTTCTTTCCATGTGTTTATGCCACTAACTCAATGTACAAGGAAGGTCATTTGTTTCATTGTGCTTTCTTTCAATTTTTAGGAATTAAAAAAAATCAATTTTATTTACTTTTAGTTTTTACAATTTTGGCTATGCGTGTCTTTGTTGTGCTGCATGGGCTTTCTCTAGTTGCCCCATTGGCATGTGGAATCTTAGTTCCCCAACCAGGGATCGAACCTGTGTCCCCTGCCTTGGCAGGTGGATTCTTAACCACTGGACCACCAGGAAAGCCCTAAAAAATTAACTTTAAAATTAGAGTCAAAAAATGTAGTTTGAAAAATGTTTATAATGTTATAAAGTCAAATTTACACAATTTATTCATTGAAATCTAGCTTTTATCTTTCTCCTTTTAAATTGTGTCCTACCTTCCCTGGTAGCAAACCATTCGTATTTTTATTTTCCCATTAAAAAATATGTTCATATTCCACCTCTTTAAGAAAGAGGTAGCACAATATGGCAGCATAATATACACAGTTTTCTCCATCTTGATTTTTTTTCATTTAATCATACATCATGAGGACTCTTCCGTAGCAGACTATAACACATTCCACCTTCCTCTGGCAGCTGAGTAGTGGGTGGTGTTGCATCCATGTTCAATATTAATTCAACCAGCTCCTGCTCCCCAATATACATGGTTCCCAGTTTTCTGCCATCACAAGTGATGCTGCGGTGATTCGCCTAATGCACACTTCTTTGTCTTTTTTGCCAGTGTATTTTGGGGCTAGATTTATTTATTTATATTTTAAATGTTTGTTTATATTTGGCTGCGAGAGCTTTCTCTGATGGCTGAGCCTGGGCTTCTCTTGTTGCAGAGCATGGGCTCTAGGGCACGCGAGCTCGGCAGTTGTGTGTGCTGGCTTAGTTGCCCTGAGGCATGTGGAATCTTCCTGGGCCAGGTCTTGAACCTGTGTCCCTTGCATTGGCAGGCGGATTCTTAACCACTGGACCACCAGGGCAGTCCTGGGCAGATTTTTAGGTGTGGGATTGCCAGTCAATGGATAAATACACACCTGACTTTGCTGAAGGTTTTCAAGCCACCTCCACTGGAGTTGTGTCCTTTTGCATTCTGGCCAACAACATCTGGAGAGCCTGTTTCCCCACCACTTACAAAATGGCAGGTTGTGAAACTTTGAGGATGCTGGCTAACTGGTTAGAAGAAGCTCCTGAACTGGTCTTTGCTCTCACTCAGCAATCGGCTGTCCATAGCAGACAGAGAGCTCTTTTTGTAAATGTTAGTGATGGCTTCTACTTTGAACATCTGCAACCCCATGGACTGTAGCCCGCCAGGCTCCTCTGCCCATGGGATTTCCCAGGCGAGAATACTGGAATTGATTGCTATTTCCTTTTCCAGGGGATCTTCCCAACCCAGGGATTGAACCCGGGTCTCCTGCATTACAGGCAGACTACCATCAGAGCTACCAGGGAAGTCCTCAGCCCACCCCCTCACCTGGCCGCAAAGTCCTGCATAATCTTGTCTCTTCCTACCTCTGATCCCATCTTGTTAGTTCCCCCATTGGCTCACTTTGTGCCGACTGTCTTGGCCTTTTCTTGTCCCTTCAGTCACTAGGTCATTCCTTCCTCAGGGCCTTGACATTTGTTGTTCCTTCTGCTTGGAACTGTCCCCCGCTTCTTTGCACAGTTGCTGCATCTCCATATTTACACGCCAGCTTCTGTCTTCAAAGAAACCTCTTCCGACCAGTGACCTAAAGTACCCCTCCACTCATTCTTCCTTATCCTTTCTATTCTAAAATACTATTTTTTTTGGTGTTGACTGATTGGTGATAAGGTCCTTAACAGCAGAGTCTTTCCCTGCCTTCTCATCCTGGGAATGCTCAATACGTTCGGTTCACTGGATGAATGTGCTGTGCTAAGCAGCTTCAGTTGTGTCCGACCCGTTGTGACCCCATGGACTGTAGCCTGCCAGGCTCCTCTGTCCATGGGATTCTCCAGGCAAGAATACTGGAGTGGGTTGCCATGCCCTCCTCCAGGGTTGGATGAATGAATACCCAGCAAATACTTGGCCTGGGAGGAAAATCATCTTTGGGCTCATTCTCAGTCTCTGTCGGTAGAGGGCGCTCCATGAAGGCAGAATCATTTATTCATCTTTGCCTGTAGTTGGGGGCTTCCCAGGTGGCTCAGTGGTAAAAAAAAATTCTCCTGCCAATGTAGGAGATGCTGGAGACTCGGGTTTGATCCCTGGGTCAGGAAGATCCCCTGGAGGAGGAAATGGAAACCCACTCCAGTATTCTTGCCGGGACAATCCCATGGACAGAGGAGCCTGGCGGCTACACCACATAGAGCAGCAACGAGTCCAGCATGACTGGGCACACAGCATGCAGGTGTAGTTGCTATTGTTCAGTTGCTAAGTATTGTCTGACCTTTTGCAACCCGATGGACTGTAATCTGCCAGATTCCTCTGTCCATGGAAAGTGGGTTGCCATTTCCTTCTCCAGGGCATCTTCCCAGACCAGGACTGAACCCATGTCTCCTGCATTGGCAGGCAGATTCTTTACCACTGAACCACCAGGGAAGCTCCTTTACCTGTAGTACCTGCCACTTAATAGGAGCTCAGGCGGGACAAATTCAGATTTTTGTGGAACCCGAAGCTCATACAGTTGAGCCTTCTTTAGGTAACAGAATATAGAATTACAAATGTCACATTAGGTGGAAGGCCTTGCAAGGGACCCATGTAAATAAGAGAGGGCCCCTGATGCTTAAGCCTTGTTAGTTTCAGGGAAACCCTTCTCCAGGGCTCATTAAATGTCTGTTGAATGAGCGACTGAGTCCAAGGTAGATTTTAAATGCCTGATTTTTACGGGTTTCATTTTCAGTGGGCAGAAACGCAAAGACAGCTGTAACGGCAGGACAGAACGACCTGCTCCATTTTACTCTTGCACGTAATTAGGATATTTTTTATCTTTCCAATTTAAGGTGGTTTCAACCTCAGGTTTGTACCCAACAGGAAAGAAACTAATCAGATGTTTCACTGGGGCCACGCTATTAGGCAGCTGCTGTCTGGGCCTTTCTGCCCTCCATTTCTCTTTCTTGTGCTAACAGCACATTCATTTCCTCTTGGAGAGTTGTCCCCTGCCTCTTTTAATCCTTGTGGCTCTGGTGGGGCAGATCCCAGTTCTAACTAAGGGTGTGCACCTGTCAAGTTAGCACATACCAATCCCCCCTCCAGTAATTCAATTATTATTGTTATTGTTGTCTTGTCATGCCACGCAGCTTGTGGGATCTTAGTTCCCTGACCAGGGATTGAACCTGGGTCCTTGGCAGTGAAAGTGCAGAGTCCTAACCACCGGACTGCCAGAGAATTCCCTCCAGTAATTTAATTAACAGTCACTTCCATATCCTTTGTACTGTGTGCTAGTCACTTATCTAAGCATTTTTTACGTGTGTGTTTATCCATTTAATCCCCACCATGAGCCTTTGAGGGAAGTACCATTATTGTCTGTATTCTACAGATGGAAAAAATGGAGACGCAGAGGGGTTAAGGTTTTGTCCAAGGTTCCCAGCAGGTAAGTGATGGAGCCGGAGTCTGAACCCAGCCAGTATGGCTCTTTCCTGACCACCGTTATCGAGCTGCATCTTCATTAGCTCAGGCAAGAGAGAAGAGAGCCATGCCAGTGAGTCAGAATCCCAAGGCTCAGAACTGGAGGGGGGGGGGATTTCTGTGACTGTAGGAGCTGCTGACAGTTCAGGTGATGAATGCTAGAAGCTTCCAGGGCCACAGTGTAGAGCCGGAAAGGGTTGCCACCTGGAGGAGCCATGGGAACCCTATCTGTGGTTGCTGTTGGCACACTCGTTCTCAGCCAGTACATGAAAGTCTACTTCTGGGCTTCCCTCACAGGAAGGAACATCACAAGATGTTCCCTTTATTTATTTATTGTTTTAAAAATGCATTTATTTATTTATTTAACTCCCCTGGCTCTCAGTTGAGGCACACAAGATTTTCGTTGCAGCATATGTGCTAAATTGTGTCTGACTCTTTGTGATCCTGCAGACTGAAGTCCACCAGGCTCCTCTGTCTGTGGGATTCTTCAGGGAAGAATACTGGAGTGGGTTTCCACGCCATTCTGCAGGAGATCTTCCCGACCTGGGGACCGAACTCGTGTCTCTTACGTCTCCTGCACTGACAGGCGGGTTATTTACCACTAGTGCCACCTGGGAAGCCCCTTGTTGTGGCACGTGGGTTCTTTTATTTGCGGCATGCAGGGTCTTCAGCTGCAACATGCAAGCTCTTAGTTGGGGCATGTGGGATCCAGTTCCCTGACCAGGTAATCAAACCCGGGTCCCCCTGCATTGGGAGATCGGAGTCCCAGCCACTGGACCAAGGAAGTCCCAAGATGTTCTCTTTATTGTTCAAGAAAGCTTGAGTTGGGTTTTCTAAATTTTGCAGCTTAAGAAAAGCTCGACTTTTTTCTGACCTCAATCACTTTTTGTAGGAGAATTTGAGGAAGAATTCCTCTTGGCATCCTGGACAGGAATAATGTGCCCAGACTCTCAGGTACCCTTCTCCTGCTGACAGTGAAGTGTGTGGAGAGTATGAATGATGGAGGCAGAGGGCACAGGTTTGATTCTCAGCCAGGGACCCTAGGGAAGTCACCTGGGCCCCCTGAATCTGAAGAAATGGTGCAGACTGCCTTTCTGGGTGGTGGGTAAATCTTTAACCAGATCACACGGACAAGAGCTTCTGGCACATAAAACATGCTTCACGCACATAGACTCTCCTGTCCTCTCTACCCTCTTAGGCTTTGTCTGTCTTTACCCGCTATTAGGGTCTTCCAGAGAAACAGAACCAACTGTATATATGTATAAAATGTATTTTGTATATGAGCAAACTCTGGGAGATGGCGAAGGACAAGAGAAACCTGGCGTGCTGTAGTCCATGCGGTCGCAAAGGGTCAGACATGACTGAGTGACTAAATCTTATATTTTTATATATTTGAATATATAAATAAATTTAAATACACACCTTATGTTGTTGTTGTTCAGTCGCTAAGTCGTGTCTGACTCTTTGCAACCCTATGGACTATAGCTCACCAGGCTCCTCTGTTCATGAGATTCTCCAGGCAAGAATACAGGAGTGGGTTGTCATTTCCTTCACCAGGAGATCTTCCTGACCCAGAGACTGAACCTGGGTCTCTTGCATTGCAGGCGGACTCTTCCCCATGTGAACCACCAGAGAAGCCCCTAAAATACAATATATATTTAAATATATATGAGTATTAAGTATGTGTATTCTTTTATTTTAAGAAATCAGTCCACACAATGGTGGGAGCTGGCAAGTGCAAAAATCCAACAAGCTGAACACTCAGGCCAAAATCTTTGTACTGGATTCTTGAAGCAGAATTCCCTTTTCTCCAGAAAACCTCAGTTTTTGCTCTTGAAGTCTTCAGCTGATTGGATGAAGTCCTTGCATTATGGAGGGCAAACTCCTTCACCCAGTGTCAACTGGTTTTACGTGTTCATCACATCTACACTATCTCTTTGTGGCAACATCTGGGCTAATGTTTAGCCCAGACAATCGGCACCGTAGCCTGGCCTAAGCTGACACCCCAACATTCACCTCCATGTTTGCTGATGCAGTTTCTGTGGACCTCAGTTTCCCTATCTGTTCAATGGGGAGTGGGCCTTGCCATGTGCTGCAGGCTTCTTCTCTCTGAAGTGGGAACAGTGGACCAGGCCGGGGCTGAGGGGTGAGAGGAGGCGAGCCCTGGTGAAGGCTGACGATGATTTCTGGACTCAGCATCCTCACCGACGTGGGACAGACGCTTCTGCAGTTTGAGGCCTTTTGTTCGCCGAGTCCCTGAGTCATCTCAGGGGAGGAGAAGGTAATATCAGAGCCTGACGGCGGCTGATGGCATGTACTGGAGCTATTTATATGATTCCCAGCTCTTTTCACGAAGACAGTTTCAGCCCAGAAGGGAGCACACAGAGCCCTCCTGGGTAGCAGCTCCGAGCACACAGACGTGCACAGTCGATCTGTCATCGTCCTAAGGAGAGGCCCCCTTCCTTGCGTTCAGCACCCACGCTGGGAGGAGAGAGGAGGCAGGAAAGCAGGGGGAAGGGAGGGCGTGACACAGATGAGTACCTATTTTGTGGGAAGGGACACACACAGCCACCCACATGTGTAAAGTGGAGAGCAGGGTCTGGATCCTGGTTTTGACACTGCCTTGTGGTTCTGGCTCAGCCGGGCAAGTCAAGGGACCTCTCTGACCCTTGGTCTCTTAATTTGTGGATGGGGGAATCCTGGTAATAGTGCACAGTTTGCAAGGATTCAGTGAGGATGACAGCAGATAAAATATATGCGGAGCCTTTCATTCTTGGATGTTGCTATATGGCCTGGTGGGTGAGGGCTCTCGGATCAAGAGGATCGGAGAGGTGACCCCAGGCTGGATATGGTCATGTCCACTGTGCTGCCACTGGCCACTCCGAGGTCAGGTTCAGCGCTCAGCCATCCTGGGTCTCCGTGTTTATGTTTATTTTTTAGAACGGGAACGGTACCGTGAAGGAAGAGAGAGAGCTATTAACGAGCATATTATTCAATAATGGGAGATAATAAGTAGCTTCCCTGATTGTATTATGAGCCTGTAACTTGAGGTTCATACTGTGATTCAAGCTCAACATTTGAAGTATTTTTAAGTGGGAGCCCAGGTTTTCAAGTACCAAAAATAAAAAATTAAAAACACACACATACACAAAGAACAATTACTTGAAAGTGGTGAAATTAACATCCCTTCATTCTCAGCCTTCTAACTAGCTCTCTGATTATACATGAACCTTTATGGCTCCTCCAGACAAATGAGGTTAGGGGGACGAGATAGCTTCCACCCAAGTGATGAAAAGCTGCCACGGGGTGATTCTTGGTGTTTGAAAAGGCCAGGTGGTCAACATAAACGTTTTGGGAATGGTTTGATGGTCATCAGTTCAGTCGCTCAGTTGCATCTGACCCTTTATGACCCCATGGACTGCAGCACACCAGGCTTCCCTGTCCATCACCAACTCCCGGAGCTTGCTCTAACTCATGTTCATCGCGTCGGTGATGTCATCCAACAATCTCACCCTTTGATAGTCATAGATGGTGTTTATCTCACCGGATCCTCTTAGGGGCCCTGAGAGGCTGGCGTCATGATGCCCATTTTGCAGATGGTGATCACTGAGACTCAGAGAGGTGATGGACCTTGTCCTCAGGGGCAGAGCCAGTGCAGGAAGGATGCTAACAGCAACCCTGACCTGTCTGCTGAGGACCAGCTTAGGTGAGAACATACTAGAGGCATTTTCTTTACTTTTAATTTTAAAAAATTGAAAAACAATTTTTTTGCTTGCTTGGGTCTTTGTTGCTGCTTGTGGGCTTTCTCTCTCTTTCTTTTTAATATAAATTTATTTACTTTAATTGGAGGCTAATTACTTTACAATATTGCTGTGGTTTTGCCATACGTTGATGTGAACCTGCCACGGGTGTACGTGTGTTCCCGGTCCTGAACCCCTCTCCCACCTCCCTAGTTGCAGTGACTGGAGGCTGCTCTCTAGTTGCGGTGCACAGGCTTCTCATTGCGGCGGCCTCCCTTGTTGCAGAGCGTGGGCTCTAGGGCACCTGGGCTTAGTAGTGGTGGTGTTCAGGCCCCCGTGGCATGTGGGATGTTAGTTCCTGGACTCGGAATCGAATCCGTGTCCCCTTCACTGGCAGGCGGATTCCTCACCACTGGACCACCAGAGAAGGCCAGACTAGAGGTATTTTAGATATCTGCTTTGTGAAAGGCCAAGTACTTCCTCAGGGATCTTTTTCTTATTTTTAAATTAGAGGATAATTACTTAACAATATTGTGATGGTTTTTGTCTTACATCAACACGGATCAGCCATAGGTATACATACATCCTCTCTGTCTTGAAACCCCTCCCCACCCCACTCCTCTATTATGGATTTAGCTGCACCGGGGCTTACTTGCTGCACACAGGATCTTTGATCATGGCTGTGTCACGTGGGATTTTTAGCTGCGGTATGTGGGATCTAGTTCCATGACCCGGGATTGAACCCAGGCCCCCGGTACTGGGAATGCGGCATCTTAGCCACAGGATCACCAGAGAAGTCTCCTTGTGGGCTCTTTCTCGGTGGCCCTGGGACGCCGTGTGACGTGTTTGGATCTGGACTGGCGTCCACAGACCTGTCACAAATCCATCCTCAGGCTTCCTCGACCTCATCTTGTCCCTCCCTGCCTCCAAGCCCATCTCCACTTGTCCAGAACATCTGGGTTTCCATCAGGGGAGGCTGAGCTGCTGCTACTTGCTAAACAGTTCCGCATTTGCATTTCTAACTACCTTCTGTTTATGGCTAAGAGCTCCGGCTTTCCAGTTTGGGCAGGAACGTATGGTTTCCTCTTACAATAAATACACTTTATACCTTTTAAGCATGTGTAGGTATAAAGAAATATTTAAATAGATAATAGAGATACTGGCAGATATAACCATAATAATAAGCACCAAGGTTTATTGAGTGCTTACTATGGGCTTGGCATGACTCTTAGCGCTTTCTATTTATTAACTCATTTAATTTTCACAGCCATTGAGGTTGGTTCCCTTATTAGTTCCAGTTTAGGACTGAGCAGCTGGCCTTGCTGAAGTTCCATGACTAGGAAGGGGTGGAGATGGGATTTGAACTTGGACCACCTGACTCCACAGTCCATGCTCCTACGTGGTCACGTGTGTCGGGGTACGCATGGGTGGTGCTCGGGGAGCCCTGGCCCTGGCTGTATCTGACCAACTTGCTCTGGTTTTCCTGGGACATTCTTGGTTTTCAACCCGCCTATCCTGTATCCAGGGAACCCCCTCATCACTCCTGTTGAATCTCAAGTCCTTCCCAGTTTCTTCTGAGATTGCATCACTGTATATGCCAGCAACGTAAGCCAAGCATATGTAACCAACCCAGACGTGCCAGGTCTGTGTGGAGTAAATAGACACATCTCCTTCACTGTGTACATAACATCCAGAAACCCTTCCTAAAATAGCTGTAATGCGCCTGATCGCTGTCTATGTAACCGACAGTGCCACTTGCCTTATCGGTATAAATAACAGTCAAGACATCCCATATCTCTATCTACAGCAGCGTAAGGAGTGTCATATCTGGATGTACTGAAACACCACATTCTGGAATCCTGACACATATCCTGCAGAATAAAGAGAGCCCGCTGGCACATCTGAACTAACAGTAATGATGATGGTGGTGGCGATGACGGCAATAACAGCACTAATAATAGTGGTGCTGATAGCCCCCCTGGATTTAGCCCCTCTTCTGGTCCAACATCGTACTGAGCACTTTGCATGCACTATCTTAATGAATCCAGACAGTCCCCATGGGATAGTACTGTTATTAGCATCTCCATCTTACAGAAGAGGATACAGAGGCACAGAAAGGCTTCATCCCAAGATTCCTGCTCACAGGGTATTCAGACACTCATCTAGGCGTTGCTGGAAAGGATGCTGTTCAGTTCAGTTCAGTCGCTCAGTCGTGTCTGACTCCTTGTGACCCCATGGACTGCAGCACGCCAGGCCTCCCTGTCGATCATCAACTCCCGGAATTTACTCAAACTCACATCCATTGAGTTAGTGATCCCATCCAACCATCTCATCCTCAGTCATCCTCTTCTCCTCTCGCCTTCAATCTTTCCCAGCATCAGGGTCTTTTCAAATGAGTCAGCTCTTCGCATCAGGTGGCCAAAGGATTGGAGTTTCAGCTTCAACATCAGTCCTTCCAATGAACATTCAGGACTGATCTCCTTTAGGATGGACTGGTTGGATCTCCTTGCAGGCCAAGGGACCCTCAAGAGTCTTCTCCAACACCACAGTTCAAAAGCACCAAGTCTTCAGAGCTCAGGATGCTGTAGATGTAACTAAAGTCCCAAGTCAGTTAATTTCAGGCATGAAGATTATCCAGGTGGGCATCATCTGATCACATGAGTCCTTTTGTGTGTGTGTGGTTTTTTTTTTTTTCTGCACCACACAGCATATGGGATGTCAGTTCCCCAGTCGGGGATCAAACCCGCAACCCCTGCAGAAGACTGGAGTCTTAACCCTGGACCGTCAGGGAAGTCCCACCTGAGCTCTTGAAAGCATAAGATTTAAAGCAGAAAGAGCTTCTGGGATCTGAAACCTGAGATAATATGACATGCCATGTCCTCCTGAAGATAGAAAGTCTATGTGGAGAGGAATTCGAGTGGCCTCCTGAAGCTGGGAGAGCCCTAAGATTGACAACCAGCAAGGAATCAGGGATGTCAGTCTGACAACAGCAAGCAACTGGATCCTGCTGGTAACAGGAGTTAGCTTGAAGAGGGTTCTATGCTCCAGAGAAGAATACAGCAGCCGGGGAGGTGATTTCAATCTGAGCAGAGCCTCCCGCCATGCCTGGCTGAGCTTGACCCATGGAACGGGGAGCAGACATGTGGGTGTCCAGTTGACCATTTGTTGTGCGGCAACAGGAGAGGAATACAGATGGTTTCTTAAAAGTGGAATCAAAGGTTATCAGCATTTGAAATCTTAATTCTTTCAACAAATATTCATTGCCCGTCTAGCTTGGCTTACTCCAAGCTTTGGAGACACAGTAAGGAACAATGAAATCACAAAATCTCTGCCCCACCCGCCTTGGAACTGATATTCTTTGTGGGAATGTGTTGGGAGGAGGCAGATGATAACAAAAATACGTAAAGCATGCATTATCTGGTGACTTGTGAATGCTACAGAAAAAGAGAAGGCAGGGAAGAGGGTTAGAGAGAAAGAAAGTGGAAAGTGGGAAGAAGAGGAAGAGAAAATGTGTGTACATGTATGGGAGTTAACGTGTGGCTACGGACACGTCTGACATGCCACCAAAGACTTAAATACAGAAAGTTGGGGGGAAGAGCATTCCAGGCAGCAGGAACTGCACGTGCAAAGGCCCTGAGGCAGGGACATACCTGGTGAGTTCAAGAAGTCTTAGGGTAGAAAGAACAAGCAGGGGAAGAAGTAGGAGTTGAGGTCAGAAAGACGGTGGCATCTAGATCCCAGAAAACCTCCAAAAATGAGTCTGTCAATTACACCCCTCTCCACCATGTTTGAAGGAGTCCCTCTCTCTAACCATCCACCCTTGCCAGTAGCGGTGAGGGTCAAAAGCAACATTGTTTGTCAGTTGGATGGTGAATAATGGTGCTTCCTCTTTCCAACTTGCATTTCAGGGTCACTGGTGAGGTTGGGAATCTTCCCGGATCTCCGTTGGCCAGGAGTACCTCCTTTCCTCCTCCAAGGCCATCCCCAGTTCAGGCATCTATGTCTGTCATGAAGAAGGGAGCTTGGTATTTCTGTATGTATCTCATAGGGCTTGGGGTCCAGAGAGGCTGACCCAGGACTTGAGGTCCAGAGAGGCTGTCCCAGAACTTGGGGTCCAGAGAGGCTGTCCTAGGCTTTCCATTCCATCACATGTGGACACCTATTCACGCTCCCATCAAAAATTCCCTCCTTTCCTCTCCCATGGAAAAAGCCTAATCAGAATGCAGTGAGTGAATCCGATGTTTCTTAGGAATAACCTTGAATCTACTTGTACATACATTTGCAACATTTGGGATTCATTATTAGCAATAGATGGTAATACACCTCATGACTGCTTGGAATGCAGCATCTTGGTTGTGAACTGCTGGCAGAGCACGGGCAGAGGAGGGGTGTGTGTGTGTGTCTAGGTATACATATGTGTATGTGAATGTGTGCATGTGTTTATATGTGCAGATGTGTAGGTACATATGTGTGCGCACATGCCTGTGTGTATGCATGTTAGCTGTGTGTGTGAATGTAGATTTGTGTATGTTCTCTTTGAGTGTATTTGTGTAAGTGTGTTTATGTGTAGGTGTGTGTATGTGTGTTTGTATATATGTACGTGTGTATGTGTGTTTGTGTCTATGTATGTGAGTGTCTATATGTGTGCATGTGTGTATGCACGCATGTGTATGTAAGTCTGTAAGTCCATGTATGTGAGCGCGTATATGTGTGTGAGTGTGTGAATGAGCCTGAGACCCAGTGGACAGTCACTGCTCTCCTCGAGCCCTGGTGTCCCTCTTGGGCACCAGCGAGGTGAGGAGGTGGGTTGCTCCCTCAGCTCACCCGCCTGCAGGCCGAGACCTCTCAGCCTTGGGAGTGAACCTCTGGGACCCCGGCTCAGTGTGCCCAGGTCTCCCTCTGGTGCCAGCTGGGCCCCTTCCTGGTGGCTCTTCCCAAATGTATCTCTTGGACTGGGACCCTCCAAAAGGACTTGGGCAGCTACCGAGCCCCTTGAGGCACAGTCACGGCCATGTGAGGACAGGGGCCAGCCCGGGAGAGGCTTCTACAGTCAAGGGCCAGCAAGGTGGCCAGCGAACGGGAGATGCTGGAGGAGACAGGACAGATGCCTCATTGCAGCCCTGGAAGGAACCCACCCTGTCGACCTCTTGGTCTTGGACTTCTGGCCTCCAGAACTGCAAGACAGTGCATGCCTGTTGTTTAAACCACCCAGCTGGAGGCACTTTGCTCGTACAGCCCTAGGAAATGAACGTGTAGAGAGACACAGAGCAGTTTGGATGAGTGGAGCCTAGAGTTTGGGGTGAGGCCTCTCAAGGATGTGAAAGAAGAGCTAAGGATCCTACGTGAGATTGAAAAGGCCAACCACCCAGTTGTGGGAAGGGAGACTTACGTAGCGGGGGCCTCGGGGTCAGACTTGTGTTCAAATCCTGGCTCTCCTGTGTGACCTCAGGCTGGTGACTTAACGTCTCTGAGCCTCCGAGCACCCATATTTCTTAAAAGCACCATGTTAACAATCAAGAATTTATTCTTGAGGCTCATTTTTATGATGTAAAATGTTATAACTGATCGGGGACATCACATAAAGTAGACCTTGATTATACGCTTTTACAGACAGTGGTTGGGGACGTAAACCAGGCATTTGTCAGGACTGCCTGCGGTGTTAAAAAACAAGACTCCAAAGGCACGGGGACTGGCAGCACTGCCTTCTCCTGGTGACTCACCCCCGTGGCCAGCAGAGTCATTCTGCACCCTCCCTTCAAGAAGTCCTTGGAGCTGCCTTCAAAATTAGGGTCACCTCTCTGGAAGGTATTGATGTCACTTTGACATTCTTGAACAGGTTTGAAGGGCACACATTTTTTGAATGGCAAGTGCTGGGTAGGGGGGGTGGTGGTGGCAGGGTTGCCATGGTGATGGGAGAAGCTAATGCCAGCCCTGAAGGTGGTGAGAGGTGGGCAGTAAATATCCAGTTTTTTTTTTTTTTTTAACAGGGGAGGGTTTTTATTTGCAGGGAGAATAATTTAAAAACTGTAGAGGAGGGAGAATGGGTCAAAATGTGTGTGGAGTCATCATTCCAGGTGATCTGTGACGTGAATTGAGGGTTCTTTTGTCCTCAGCAGCTTATGTAAGGAGCCCTGATGTGTGTCTCTGTGTGTATGTATCTGTGTCTCTGAGTGTATGTCTGTGTCTCTGTGTCTTTGTGTATATGTGTGTGTGTGTGTGTGTGTGTATTCTGACATGTCGATGAGTATATGGGTGTGTGTTTGTATAGTGTGTACCTGTGTGCACCTTTGTGCATGTGTTTATGTGCGTGTGTATGTGTGAAGTGTCAGTGTGTCTGTAATGCAGGTGTGTATCATGTTTATATCTATGTATCTGTGTATGCATATACACACATGTATATGTGCATGTGTCTATGTGTGTGTGTTAGTTGCTCAGTCATGCCGGCTCTTTGCGACCTCATGGACTGTAGCTCATCAGATTCCTCTGTCCTTGGAATTCTCCAGGCAAGAATACTGGAGTGGGTTGCTATTTCTGTCTCCAGGGGATCTTCCTGACCCAGGGACTGAACCTGGATCTCCTGCATTACAGGCAGATTCTTTACTGTCTGAGCCATCCACGAAGCCCTGTATATGTCCAAGTGCGCTTGTAATTGTGTATAGGTGTGGCACTAATGTGCCTGTGTATCTGTGTGCCTCTCTCTGTGTATATGTATATCTGAACATGTATGTGGGTCTGTGTGTTTATGAATGTATATGTTACACATGTATTTATAAGTCATCACATGTGGATCTATGTGGATATGCTTGCACATATCAGTGTGTCTCTGTATACATGTATATATGTGTTTATGTGTATACGTATGTGCCCTGTGAAGCAAATTTTGACTTCTTCTATGAAAGAGCTTTCTGCACTTTCAAAGAAGAAGGGCTATGTCAAGACTGTGAGGCTCCCATCACTAGAGGAGATCAAGAAAAGGAGAGAGAGATTCAGGGATGGTTCAGGGATGGTAAATCATGTCAGAACATGGAAAGTGACATGAACCCCATTGAAACTGACAGTGGAGGAAATGTATTGATTCATGGGGTCAAGAAGAATTCTCAGATAGTTCACGGACTTGAAGGAGGAGCTGCAGACACCATGGTGTCTTGAGGCTGGACCTGAAGACCAGTTCCTCTGTGTCTGGCTTCCTTTTCGGCCACAGTTTGGTCCACAGAGTGAGCGACATGGTGGCCATAACTTCTGACTCCATATCCTCCCTGCTTAACAACCTCGATGGCAAGAGAACAGCTTCAAGAAGGCTTCTGATTGGCTTAGCTCAGTGCCCACCCCTAGAAGTAATAAGGTGGGAGTGGCCAGGTCTGGACTGGAGCCTATGTCCACATCAGTGATTGGGAGTAGATTTTGTTACTAGAAGGGGAATGGAGGGGACAATGCTGGGTTTCTGAAAACCTCAGTTACCATGGTCCACAATGGATACTCTGGGAGGATTCAACATGAAACAGGAAGATGGACCCCACCCACCTCTAGGGTACTGGGGCACGTAATAGAGATGTTTTAAGCAGTTGATAAAGGAAAGCATAAAGATTCATTTCAGCAGCTCAGTTTTGTGATTTTAGTCCATCATGTTGATACCTTGAAGCTGACTAGGCCACCTAGGATTGTTCTCTGACCAGCAGAGATGTTGATCAGCTGGTGATGGTGCAATGAGGATGTCTGGGGGTTGTCTCTGGTTACTGGCCACCTCACTCCCAGTCTCAAAGGCACCCCTCAGAGAAGGGCTTCCCTGGTAGCCCAGCTGGTAAGGAATTTGCCTGCAATGCAGGAGACCCTGGTTCGATTTCTCAGTTGGGAAGATCGTCTGGAGAAGGGATAGGCTACCCACTTTGGTATTCATGGGCTTCCTTGGTGGCTCAGATGGTAAAGAAGCCACCTGCAATGCAGGAGGTTGGGTCCCAGATCTTCCCTGGGTTGGGAAGATCCCCTGGAGGAGGGCATGGCAGCCCGCTCCGGTATTCTTGCCTGGAGAATCCCCATGGACAGAGGAGCCTGGCAGACTACAGTCCCCGGGGTCACAAAGAGTTAGACACAACTGAGCGACTAAAGCACAGAGAAGACATCCCAGTGTTAAAGCACCGTGAGTAGTCACTGAAAATTAGCCAGGTGATTATCAAACCATTCTCGCTTATTCTAGTTATTCCTTGAGTCTACGTGCTACCCCCAATTGTTCTAATGAGCCAGTCATATGAGAACAAGATTATGAAGAATATTTGGGGGCGGTATAAAGAGTTGATAGAGTTCCTTAGAACGCCTGAATGAGATTTTTTTTTTTTTTTTTTAGAGTTAAAAGAACTATTTAGGAAGTGGAGGACACTGTAAAAATATTTTATGGAGTTTGGCTCAGTAGGTTGTCTTTTGCCCAGTTCTGTATCTGGTAGAATATGCTGTCTCGCAGAATTCCGGGCTCTCTCCTCTCTCTCCTCTCCACCCTGCACACCATGGCCTGAGTCGTCTCACGAAAACACTCCTTGCTCAGAAATCTGTAATGGCTCACTATTGCCTAACCCTAGGTTAAGTTGCTTTAGTCTTTGGGCCCCTACCTGAGCCAGACGTCACCAATCAATCACAGACAGCCTCAAACTCCTTCTCTGTGGTGCCGGGGTAGACCTCAAAGGGAAACTGATATGCTTTTCCAGTTCTCAAGTGTCAAATGAGTTGGCAGCAGAGTGGGGACCAGCCCAGGACTTTTAACTCTTGACTCACTGTTTTGTCTGACTTCTAGGTCAACAGACTCTAGAATTCAAGTCAAGTTACTGGCTATATGATCTTGGCCAAGTCACTTGACTTTTCCAAGCCTCAATTTCCTCATCTGTAAAATGGGTTCCATTCTCCCTTAGGGGTATTTCGAGGCATCAGTAAGATGGTCCAAATGAAGAAAGCTCTTAATGGTAAAGCTCCGAGGACTCATCGGCTACTGCTGCTAACCATCCCCCCAACCTCAAATTTATATCCCTTTGCAGAAGCTGGAACCCAGGGGGAACTGTGATCTCGCAGCTTTCATGGCCAGAACCGGCCTCCAGGTACTAGGTTCTAAAAAGATGCCCAACTTCCTGGGAACCACACGTCCCTCCTCCCTCCTGGGAGTCCAAATTCCAAGAAATGTAGCTAAAATTGGCCCTCGAACAGCTTTTGCAGAGCACGTTGCAGCTTTTTTTGGGTCTAGAGAGCCAGTTTCCATGATGAAAGTGGCACAGAAGGAGAGACCCAGCTAAAAACAGCCACCGCCCCGACTGGTGTTAACAGGATGCAGCCTCCTAAGTCGCTTCGGGGGTTTGGACGCTTCGACTTCCGCAGCAGCTCTCCCCATCACCACTAGGTGGCAGCATGGCAACGCGCTGCCGGGACCGCGCCCCCGGGGAACGTAACGAAGAGCCGCTTCTGAAAAGGATGCCCGTAAAATACGCACCAGTCACCAAATTCTCCACTAAATTATCTCCCTTTGATTTGGGGGATTTATTTGTATTGCAGGAGCTTTGCGGAGGTATGTCTTCTCAGAATCGTCTAAGCGCAGATGCCCCAGACCCCAGCCCACTGGATTTGGCATTCCTTATGACTTGCGTCCAGCGTCGTAATGGAAAAACTTGCTTTAGTTTAGAATTTTCCAGGGCAAGTTTGGCCTCAATCTGGGGAGAGTGCACTAGCTTGGAACTCATGGTCCAGCCTTGAGGGATCGCTTGCTTCCCCCTCTGAGCTGGTGGGATGTTTTGGCTCCAGAGTTTGGCTCCCTGTATTCACGTCATTAAATCGTATGGGGGACGGGCCACTCGTGGAAACCCCTCTGGGCCCAAAGCGAGGAATAGATGAGTCACGGATGTGAATTTCTCATCACAAGGACTCCCATCTTTGCCGCTTTTGCTCTTTTCTCAGTATNGAATGTCTTCTCCAGCTGTCTGCATGCTCAGATTGGCGGGGGTGACCAGCTGCAGCGGGTCCGGGCTGTGTGCCACAGCTCACCTGGGCCCCCGAGTCCAGCTCCCTGCCCTCCCACAGATCACGCTGGCTCCCCATGTCAGCAGCAACCGGAAACGGATTCAGTGGCTCTCCCATCACCCTCCCTTCCCTCAGCCCTGTGGATCGTCGCCAGAGCATCCACCCCTGCCAGGCTTCCTCTGCAGTCGCTCACTCTGGTTCTCTGTCATTCACCTCTCTTGGGGACATCCCCAGTGCCCTTGCCCCCCACCATCCGCTCTCTCCCCAGCTCCTGATCTCATCTCACACACTTCTGCCGAGTTGCCGGCCTCCGATGGTTTCACTCTATGGTCCAAAGTCCCACCCCAGCTCCTCACTGCTGAGTCAAGATCTCCCTTTCTTTGCTGGGAGGTCAAGGCCTCCTGTGGGCTCTTCCCAGTCTCTGATCCACCTTTGCAGCGGCATCTCAGCTTTTTCCTCCTGGTCCTCCTTCAGACAGGGGGCTGGCACACCACAGTCGGGAGGGGGTTGAATCCACCCTCAGCCCGTCGTTGGGGACCAAGTTTGGTCGTTCATTTGCTTACCGATCGTCCGTGGTGCTTTCGTGTTTTCACAAGGGCAGGGTCAAGTAGCGGCAGCAGACCTAGCACAGCCCGGAAAGCTTAAAATATTTACCGTCTGGCCCTTTTCCGAAAAAGTTTGTCAACCTCTGTGCTAGATCCAGCCCAAGGGCGCCAGAGCCTGCACGTCCCTCACACACACACTCCAGCCTCTTCCAGCTCCTGGGCCCTAGCCCGTTTCTGCCCGTGGTGACCCCGTTCCAAAGCCGGAGTGTCTGGCATTCCTTCAGTAAAAGTTTCCAGAGGATCCGGCCTGTGCCTGGCTTGCCGGCTGTGGGGATGGTTTTTGTCTCAGAGAACTCACATGTGGCTGGCCCAGACAGCCGTCAGGAGCACCCTAGAGCTTTCAAGTAACGTCTCCAGGCTTCTCATTTTATTATTTTGGTGTGTTGCCAGCCTGAAGCCAGGTACCTGCCCTGAGCACTCGGTACCTGCCGGGCACACCACACCGTCCATAATGTTACTGAGTCCAAGCTCGGTCTGCTCGCTGCATGATAGGTCCGGCCAGGCATTGAAAGCTGGATGTCCAAGTAGATGATGGCAGGAAGAGTCCTAGAGCACCATCCTATAGGGGTCTGGGTGCCAGTTTCTTTCATAGAACAGAGAGGGAGAGGAGGTGAGGAAGTAGAGTAAAAAGGCCATAAGTCTTGCAGTGTGTCTCCTGGTTTGGCCAGCCTCAGGGAGGGGATGTGTTCATTTCTTCTTCCTGCAGTCATTCACAGGTGGGCAGGGTCAGAATGTCTCCCTGTAAGCTGAACAAAGACACTTTAACTTTCAGGCAGAGGGGCAGGGTTCCCCCAAGCAGGCTATTATGTATGCTTATGGCTGTAGACAGCATCCTTTCTGTGATTATAGTTACAAAAGCAAAGGAGAACAAAAAAGGAACAGATCCAACAAGGAGTCAGGTTTTGTGCTTCTCTGTTACAATTACAGCTCATGTGAACAAGTGAAGGATTTCTCTCTCCCTTTTCTGTTTCTGATTTTCACTCTGGGAACTAGACTTCATCTCCCCCACGCTTCCAGCTACTTCTGGAATCCCATTTTGGGCCAATGCTATATGTATCAGTGCTTCTCAAACTTTTCTGTGCAGAGGAATCACCCAGTGATTAGAATGCTAGAATTGTAGAATGTTAACATTGTTAGAATGTTAGACTACCGATTCTGTAGGCCTCGAGTGGAGCCTGAGACCATGCATTTCTGGATAAGGCCAACATTGCTGGTCCAGGGACCACACTTTGAGTCGCAAGGATTGGTGCTCACCTCTCTCTTCGCCTGGAATCATTTGGGGGATTTTAAAATGCTTATGTCTGGGCCTAACCCTGGACCAGACGAACTGATGTAGGGGATGAGGTAGGGCCCAGTCATCCAGGTTTTTTTTTTTTTTTAAGATTTTTAAAAAGATTTATTTTTTAGCTGCACTGCGTCTTTGTTGCTGCACGTGGGCTTTCTCTAGTTTCACTGAGAGGTGACTACTCTCCAGCTGCGGTGCACGGGCTTGTCCTTGCGCTGGCTCTCTTGCTGTGGAGCACGGACCCTAGGGTACTTGGGCTTCAGTAGTTGCAGTGCATAGGCTTAGTTACCCCTTGGCGTGTGGGATCTTAGTTCCAGGGCCAGGGATCGAACCTGTATCCCCTGCATTGCAAGGTGGATTGGTAACCACTGGAACACCAGGGTAAGTTTCTAAAGAGAATTTTCTGAGCTTCTCTGCTAACCAGAAAGTCCTGTCCTCCAGAAATCCCTGTGACCTTGTTATTGGAAAGTGGGAAAAAGTCTCCAGCTCTTTTTTTGTCTTTTGATCACGTTACCCTTCAAGCTGCCAGTGGAAGTTTTGGGGCCAAAGTGTAGGAGAAATGCATCCACATGACTAGCACCCCCAGTGCCTTCTCCTCTCCCATGAAGTCTGGTGGTTCGCAACCTTGTCCACTCCCTGGAATCACCTGGGTGTTTGTAAAGATACTGATGTCCGGGCCCCCTGCCAAGGGATTCCATTTTAATTGGTTTTGGTGGCAACGTGGGTATTGGGGTTTTTTAAAAGCAGTCCATCCCACCCCTGAAGATCCTAAGGAAGAGCTAGGGTTGAGAACTTCTGAATTTGGCAAGAGATCTCTTCTTTGAGTCCAGAAAGTCTCTTTAAAGAGGGATGGAAGAATCATTTCCTTTGGTTGAGGAATCGTGTGTCTCTGGGTCCAGGTATCTGATCCCCACTACTGATGCCAATTTGATACCAGTCGGTGTCTGGATTTTGGAGGCATTCACTCAAGCCCACCCAAAGGGGTGGGAGTTGGGTCGAACAGTAATTGCATTCCACACACATTCACTCTTGTCTTTTTGTTTTTTTTTTAATTGAAATGTAGTCGATTTACAGTGTTGTGCCAGTATCTGCTCTACGTTAAAGTGACTCAGTTATACTCATGAAAGTGAAGTTGCTCAGTCGTGTCTGACTCTCTGCGACCCCATGGACCATACAGTCCATGGAATTCTCCAGGGTAGAGTACTGGAGTGGGTAGCTTTTCCCTTCTCCAGCAGATTTTCCCAACCCAGCAATCAAACCAGGGTCTCCTGCATTGCAGGCAGATTCTTTACCAACTGAGCTATCAGGGAAGCCCCAGTTATACTCATGCTGCTGCTGCTGCGTCGCTTCAGTCGACTTTGTGCGACCCCATAGACGGTAGCCCATTAGGCTCCTCTGTCCCTGGGATTCTCCAGGCAAGAATACTGGAGTGGGTTGCCATTTCCTTCTCCAATAGTTATACTCATATAGACATTCTTTTTTGGGTATTCTTTCTATTATGGTTTATCACAGGAGATTGAATATGGTCCCCTGTGTTCTATAGTAGGACCTTGTTGCTTCTCCATCTTATTGTATATAAAGTAGTTTGCATCTTCTGATCCCAAACTCTCATCCCATGCCTCTCCCCGCCCTGCTCCCCCTTGGCAACCACAAGCCTGCTGTCTGTGTCTGTCACTCTGCTTCTGTTGCACAAACACTCACTGATTTTCTTCCTGACTTCCTTCACTTAGTATGATAATCTCTGGTAGCATCTATGTCACTGCAGATGGCATTGTTTTGTTCTTTTTTATGGCAGAGTAGTATTCCATTGCATGTATGTTCCACATCTTCTTTCTCCATTCATCTGCTGATGGACATTTAGGTTACTTCCATGTTTGGGCTCTTGTAAACAGTGCTGCTATGAACATAGGGGTGCATGTGTATTTTTGAATTAGAGTTTTGTCCCAGTATACTCCCAGGGGTGGGATTGCTGGATCATCTGGTAATTCTAGTTTTAGTTTTCTGAGGACTCTCCATACTGTTTTCCACAGTGGCTTCACCAACTTACATTCCCACCAGCAGTGTAGGAGGGTTCCCTTTTCTCCACATACATTCACTCTTTTAATCATACCTGGCCCTGTAGGTATTATTATCTTTATTTCACCGAATAGTAAATTCTGGTTTGGAAAGCTCTTTTAAAAGCTACCTTTCATCAAGAACTTTAAATTGTGCTAAGTGCTTTACATTCATTTGCTTATTAAATTATCAAATGAGATAAAGAGAGCTTCTTCATCAATGAAGAAGTCCAGACTCAGAGAAGTGGAGTTACCTGAAAAAAGGCCACAGCTCTTAGAGACTGAGATCCCTTTTTAAAATAACACCAGACGATTTTCCCAGGGCTTCCCAGGTGGTGCTAGTGGTTAAGAGTCCAGTTGCCAGTGCAGCAGACGCTAGAGGTGAAGGTTCCATCCCTGGGTGGGGAAGATGCCCTGGAGCAGGAAATAGCAACCCACTCCAGTGTTCTTGCCTGGAGAATCCCATGGACAGAGGAGGCTGGCGGGCTACAGACCACGGGGTCCCAAAGAGTCAGACACGCCTGAGCACACACAGCACACACACTATTTCCCCAGCCCCCTCTCTCCTTCATTTGCAACATTAAGCAAACATTAAAAACAACAATAAGAGAAACAAAAAAACAACCAAACCTGTTCAATTGAACACAGATGGAATCTGCAACTTAGTGTCACGTTATCTGTATGCAAATTTCCCTTAGGGGTCTTAGCTCTCAGGAGAGATTCTTAATCTCATTTGAAGACACGTTCAAAGTTGTGTGTAAAAATTACCTTGTGTAATGAACTCTTAGATCAATTCTCATTGAAATGAGCTGGAATTAGATTTTTCCTCTTCCCATATGTAATGCTTTCAATTCCGTGATGAATTACCGGCGTTAGCAGCTATCTGCCATTTCAATGCAGGGCACGGCTACCTCCAGCTTTCTTGTTTGCCGGCCCTTTACAGAGGCAAAGCTGACTTACTGGAGTGAGTTTTTTAATTTATCGGGGCTGTTTGATCGAGGCTTTTTTTTCTTGATTCAGGAGGAATTTGCCATTTTAACATTTAGATTCACTTGTTTTCAAAATCTCTCTTGGGTCCCTGTGTGAATATTAACAATGAGATGCACGCATGAGTTGTGTAGACTTAGGGCATACCGCGTCGTCTCTCTGGGTTTTCTGTCTCCCCATCTTTAAATGAAAGGATTGACTCAGGTTGCTGTTCGCCCAAATTTGGTAGATCTGAAGGTGTTAAGAGAAGAAAAATTAGAGAAATATTGGGTTCCTTGAAGTCAGGATTTCTGCCTTTCCAATGGGAACGGCTCTTTTATTCCGTGTGTTTCTGCCCTAGCCCATAAAGTGAGGACTCCTCTCAACACACTTGCTTCTCAAGCCAGTGGGGAAGCAGCTTTGACTCTGAGCTGTCTCTTGGGAAGAGGAGTGACTCATAACCTGGAGATGAGGAAGGCTTGTCTTTCCTTGGACCCTTTGCGCAGACTGGGCACACAGCATTCAAAGGCTGCCCTGGACACCCACGGTCATTTCTTCCTGCAGCCAGCAGAGGTGGAGGGAACACCGCATGGCATCTTGTCAAGCTATTTGATGAGCTGTCTGTGCTCAGCATTGCACCATCCTGGTGGATCTAAGGTTTCACCATGCTGGGGTCACTGTCTCCATCCCTGATTGCTCTTTTTTTTTAGGTCATTTTGTCTGGAGCTAAATGATATGGCCACTCCAGCATTAGTTTCCTAGTATCTGCCTGATGAATCTTTGCTGTCCCGCCTTTATTTTCAGTCTTTCTATGTTTCAGCCTTTTTTTGGGGGGGTGGGGTGCGGATAAATAGCAGATAGCTGGATTTTTCCCCCAGTCTGAGAATTTCTTTAATTGGGATGGTTATTCCATTTACATTCATTGTGAATATTAATATATTTGGACTTGTTTCTGTCATTTTATTTTCTTGACTCTTTTTGACCCCATGGAGCCTACCAGGCTCCTCCCTCCATGGCGCCTACCAGGCTCCTCCCTCCATGGCAATCTCCAGGCAAGAGTGCTGGAGTGGGTTGCCATTTCCTTCTCTAGGGGATCNATGATACACATTATAATATATAACTTATATACTATATAATATTATAATAATTTAATTATAATATTAGGTTGGCCAAAATGTTTGTTTGGGTTTTTCTGTAAGTTGGTATGAAAAACCCAAATGAATGTTTTGGTCAGCCCAATATTTATAATATCTTTCCTTTTCTGGTCTGTATAAACTAAGATTTTTTTTTTCATATTACTTTTTATCTTCCTCCTGGGATGAAAGTGCTAGCCTCTATTTTTACCCTTTAAACAGTTAACTTTGAAATTTACTATGCACAAAAGCGTGACTGGTGCCACCCAAACTTATAGCTGGTGGAGTCATGTAGCCCAGGACTTGGGTCTTTCCATTAAACCTCCTCATTAGGTAGTTATTTCACCTCAGGAAAATGATTACTTTCCAGATTGACTCATGTTACTTCCTACCCCACTGTGTCATTTCTTTTTGCATCTCATCCTGTCTGGGGTTATTTTCATTCTTCCTGAACTACATCCTTTAGAAGTGGGCTGCTGCTGCTAAGTCGCTTCAGTCATGTCCGACTCTGTGCAACCCTACAGATGGCAGCCCATCAGGCTCCCCGTCCCTGGGATTCTCCAGGCCAAGAACACTGGTGTGGGTAGCCATTTCCTTCTCCAATGCATGAAAATGAAAAGTGAAAGTGAAGTCGCTCAGTTGTGCCCGACCCTTAGTAACCCCATGGATTGCAGCCTACCAGGCTCCTCTGTCCATTGGGCTACTGGTGGTTAAAGCTTTGCACTTTTGTTCTTCTGGAAAATGCCCTTATTTTGCCTTTGTTCTTGAGATAGAGTTGTGTCACTATAGACTGAATGTGTTCCCACAAAATTCTTACTTTAAAACCACTGGGAGGGTGTTAGGAGGTGGGGGACTTTGTGAGAGGATTAGGTCATGAGGGTGGAGCCCCCATGAGCAAGATTAGTGCCCTTTTAACAGAGACTCTCCCACAGAGCCTCCTTACCCTTTCTGCCCTGTGAGGCCACAGAGAGAAGATGGCATCTGTGGACACAGAAGCTGTGTTTACCTTTCTAGGATATCTTCTATATATTGGACATCAGCCAAAAATTCCCTGCTGGCTGGTTTTTTTAAAAAAAATATTTATTTATTTACTTTTGGCTGTGCTGGGTCTTTGCTGCTGCACTCAGGCTTCCTCCAGTTGCGGCAAGCAGGAGCTACTCTCGCTGTGGTGCGTGGCCTTCTTGTTGCGTTGACTTCTCTTGTTGCAGAGCACAGGCTCGAGGGTGTGTGGGCTTCAGTAGTTGCAGTGTGTGGGTTCAGGAGTTGCAGCCCACGGGCTTGGTTGCCCCATGGCAAGGGGAATCTTCCTGGACCAGGGATCCAACCCATGTGCTCTGCATTGGCACAGTTAGACCAGATAAACCAGTTCCAACCACTGGTCTACCAGGGAAGCCCCCTGCCAGCTCTTGTGAGACAGGGACTTACAGTTGAATTCTGGCTAGAACAAGACGAGTGTGTGAGTGAGGGAGGTGGGTCTGCTGAGGGATGGAGGCTCTGGATGACCATCCAACTGGACACGTGAAAGCCGGGAAAGGCTGTGGGAGGGCAGAAGGCCAGGAGTGCCCTTGGCTACGTTCACGGAACAGTCGCAAGTGCGTTGTGCTGAGGTGGGTTGGGGAACCTTGTTTTCTAGCAGAACTTCATCAGGACCCTGGGGATGGAGAGAGGATGATTTTTGTCATCTGAGTTTCCCATATGCCTGGGACTTGTTCTACATGCCATGGAGGCAAACTCATTTCTTTCCTGGAGTTGACATTCTAGTGGAGGAGACAACAGTTTTAAGGAGTCAAATAAATAAATAATGTTAGGTGGTTGTAGGGTTAGTGAGGGCTTCCCTGGTGGCTCGGTGGTAAAGAACCCACCTGCCAATGCAGAAGACATGGGTCCAATCTCTGGGTTGGGAAGATCCCTTGGAGGAGGACATGGCTACCCACTCCAGTATTCTTGACTGGAGAATCCCATGGACAGAGGAGCCTGGTGGGTCCATGGGATTGCAAAGAGTTGGACATGACTTAACGACTAAATGGCAACAGCAAGAGTCAGTGGAGCAGAGTGAGGCAGTGAGAGTGTTAGGTGGAATGATAAAGAGAGGCATCTCGAATGTGGGGTTTTGAGCTGGAACTTGCAGGAGGAGGTGCTTGTCTTTGCAGAGAGTGAGGAAAGGGTGGTCCTGGCAGACAGAGCAGGGAAGGTCAGATGAGGAGGTGAAGGTGGAAGGCCTGAGGTGAGGAGGAGTCCTCATGTCCAGGCAGCAGAAGGAGGCCCTGGTGTTCAGTGCCATGTTAGCTATCCCTTCTTGTTTAGTCACTAAGTCATGTCTGACTTTTTACAATCCTATTGGCTGAAGCCCCAATGGCTCCTCTGTCTATGGAATTCTCTAGGCAAGAATACTGGAGTGGGCTGCCATTTCCTTCTCCAGGGGATCTTCCCGACCCGGGGATCAAAACCACATCTCCTTCACTGCGGTTGTTTTCTTTAACCATTGAACCACCAGGGGAGCCCCAAATTATCTCTTACTTAGTAACAAATTGCCACAATCTGGGAGTTTTAAAGCAGCATCCACTTATTATCTGGTAGAAGACAGAGGGCCAGACATTTCATCACAGCTTAGCCAGATCTCCTGCTCAGGGTCTCACCAGGCTACAAGCAGCTCATGGCATCTTTTAAAGAATTTTTTTTTAATGTGGACCATTTTAAAAGTCTTTATTGAATTTGTTACAATATTGCTTCTGTTTTGTTTTTGTTTTTTTTTTTTTTTGGCCTCAAGGTGCATGGGATCTTAGCTCCCCAAGCAGGGATTGAACCTGCATCCCCTGCATCGAATGGCAAAGTCTTAACTTCCCTGGACCACCAGGGAAGTCCCTAGATGGCATTTGCATCTCAAGGTTCAACTGGGAAAGGATCTGCTTTCAGCCTCATTCAGCCTGTTGGCAGCATCTATTTCCTTAAAGATGTGTGGCTGAGGACCCTGGTTTTTCACTGGCTGTTGGCTAGAGGTGACTCTTGGGTCCCAGAATCTGAAGTTCTTAGAGTCCTTCTGCAGCCCTTTGCCCTACTAGCTTCCTCAACACAACTGTGTGCCTCATCAAGGCAGCGAGGAGGACCTCTCAGCTCAGGGAGATCCCAGTCCTTTTAAGGGCTTTCACCTGATTAATCCAGGCCCACCCAGGTGATCTCCATTTTGAGGACATCAGAGTCAACTGATTTGGGACCTTAATCACACCTGAAAAAAATCTCTTCACTGTTGCTCTATTTTATTGGCCAAGGCGATTCCCACTCATCCTCAAAAGGAGGTGATTGCATAGGTTGTGAGCATCAAGGGGCTGGCGTAGAATTCTGCCTACCATAGGCATGTTGTAAGAATGGGAGCCATTTGGCAGGTGCTGCTGGTTGCCCGCCCAGTATTTAATACCCCCTTTATTCCTTATCAATAAAACCCTGATTTTGTTCAGAAGACAAAGGCACATCTAAGAAGACTTGTTTTCCCAGGCTCCCTGAAGGCTACCATTGAGATGTGACATAGTTCTGGCCAATGACTTGCAAGTCACAATCTAAAGAGTGGTTATCAATTTCCTGATAAAACTGGCATGTGCCTTTTGTCCTTTGTTTCTTTTCCTTCTTCCTTCCTGTAACTTGGACACAAAGCCTGGAAGTGGAGCAGCTGTTTTGTGACCAAGAGGCTTCCTATTTTCTGAGGATCGTTGTTGAGCAGGAAGGTATAAGGAGACTGGATTTCCCAGTGGATTTTGGACCTTTTATGGACCACTCTTGGACTTCTTGTCCTGTGAGAAAAGTATGCCCCTGTTTGGTTATGTGAACATACCAAAGTTTTTGTTACATGTAGCCATGTAACATACAACCATATGATGCAAAATCAGGTTGCATGCATTGTGGAGTCTTGGTTTTGTTCCAAGTTGGATGGGATATTGTTGAAGGCTTTTAATCAGATTGATTTATGTTTTGGAAAAATCTTGGCTACTTAGTGAAGAATGAACTGTGCAATGGAGCTTGTGGACAGAGCTGGAAGTGGAGACTCAGAGAAAGTGAGTCAACCAAGGTAACACCGCAAGAGATGGACAGAAATAGGATCCAGATTGCATGTTTGTGTGACTCCAGAGTACTGGCTTTGGCTGTTGTGTCTGCCTTTAATCAAGGGCTTTGTCTCCCTGCTGTCACTGGAGGAGCCCAAAGCTGCCTCGTCTGTCGATTTATCTCTGGAGTCCCATTCTCTGAAAAACCTCATGATTTTCACAATCATAAAAGGGAAACTCATCCTGAGTCTGGAAATTTTTCCAGATCAATCTGGGTCAACCTAATTAAAGCTAATGTAAGAAAGATTGTGTGTGTGTGTGTGTGTGTGTGTGTGTGTGTACTTTCCTTTCTGTTATGATTTGCTTACAATTTCTTTTAAGTCCCTATTGACTAATACCCACCTGATACTAAATTACTAAAGCTTGGAAGTAAAAATGATTTCAGCATTCTAATCAGAACTCTAATCAGCTCCAACTGATGCTGAATGCTAAATGAGCTTGAAATAGGGCACCTCCCTTGGACATGGTGTTGAATTTCATGCGGGGATGTCCAAGGAAATCATGCAAAATTCGATAGGTTGAAGTGATGTAGTGGCAAAGTGTATTGGATTGCGAAGGAGGAGGTCTGGGCTCTGGCTCCCAGTCCCCACTGTTTCATGGGGTGACTGTGGGGCAGTCACTTTCCCTCTCTGATCCTCTGTTTTCCTGTCTTCCAAATGGTGCTTTCTTGTCAGAGCAAGGGTTTTCAATTTGTGTTCCCCAGAGTCTTGAGTTTTCAGGGCAACTCCCCCTTTGGGTCAGTTGAGTCTGGAACTGAAAGCTGACTAGAGGAACAGGTGGTTCAGAGGTAGAATCCACAGCTGTGTCCCTGAGAGAGGTCACTTTCCATCATGGTGCCACTGTTTTGCTCCGGGGGAGGAGAACCAAGCTCTGTAATTCATGGAGAAAGGTGTCTTCTCTAATTAGGCCCAGTATGGGTGAGCAGGGGCCCTCCCCCCATCTCCCTGGGGGGATGGAAGCTAGTCATTTGCTCACACCCCAGAAACAACCTTTTTCCCTCTTGGATCCTTGGTCAAAGCTGAGTTAGTGAGTCAGGGAGAGTTGGGGCAGCCTCTAGAGAAGAGAAGTGAGGAAATGATGGAAAGATGCAGTGAGAGGGCTGGGAAGGAACATTCTAGAGCTTGGAGCCATTAAACCTGGAGCTGAGGTGTGGGTGTGGGGGATGTGGGAACAGTCCTCTGTAGGATGCTAGCTGTTGAGAGGTCTGAGGGTCTTACTCCCTTCATAACTTCAATCTGGTCACTTCAACACAACCCAGCCCAATCCAATCTGTCCATCCATCCATCTACCTATCCATCCATCCTTCCATCCTTCCATCTATCCATCCACCTGTCCATCCATCCTTCCATCCTTCCATCCACCTATCCATCCATCCACCCACCTATCCATCCATCTGCATCCATCCATCCATCCGTCTATCTATCCATTTCTGTACGCATGCATTCACCTACCCACTGGCCCACCCATCCATGCATTCACTCGTTTGGTTCAACCACCTCCTCTTTCCCCCTTTGCCTTATTCATTTCTTCTTTCAGCCATTCCATAAATATTTGTGAGGCACCTACTCCATGCCCAGGAATATGGAGGAGCATGAGCTTTTCAGGGAGTTCGTAGTCCCAATGCTGTCAACAGAACTGCAGGTGAGTCTGAGAAGTGAGTGTTAACACAGGGAGGAGCAAAGTGTCATTATAGTTTGGAAGAGGGAGATACTGCTTAGGGAGGTGAAACGGAGAAGACTTCAAGCAGGTGTTCCTGAAAGAGGAGCTTTGGTTTATTGGCTGGACAGGTGGGGGCGAGGGTTTATTTCTTGGGATGCTGTTGATTTGAGGAGCTGATGTCATGCTTATCCTCTAGAGATAATATAAGCTCTCCTTCCTTCCCCCTACCTTCCAAGTCTCAAGAAACTCTGAATTATTCAATTCAAATTTCTAGGCTGATGAGATTCAGGTTTAATTCAACAACTGATTGTTCTTGTTCAAAACATTGGAGGGGAAAAAAAAAGCCACTCAAGGAAAAATGATAGACACGCACGCACATAGCAGGAAGTTACCTTCATCAAACCTCTCTGTGTGTATCTCCTACAAGTGAGAACCCAACATGCCAGCTACCCACTATTCATTTTGCTTGGAGGTTAGAAGGGTGTGTGTGTGTGTCTGTGTGTGTGTTTCTGAGCTGATTTTGCTTCAGACAACAGACTGTGTCTTAGTGTTTGGTACCGCCTTGCTGCTGTGTGTCTTTTGTGCCAGCGTTGCCACATGGTCACAGAGCTCCGCACTTAGACCCACTCTAAGTAAGTGTGGGCTTAGTTGCTTCAGCAGTGTCTGACTCTTTGCGGCCCTGTGGGCTGTAGCCCACCAGGCTCCTCTGTCCATGGGATTCTCCAGGAAAGAATGTTGCCATGCTCTCCTCCAGAGGATCTTCCCAACCCAGGGATCAAACCCAGGTCTCCAGCGTTGGAGGCAGATTCTTTACCAGCTGAGCCACCAGGGAAGCCCTCAGTTCAGTTCAGTTCAGTTCAGTCACTCAGTCATGTCTGACTCTTTGCAACCCCATGAATCGTAGCATGCCAGGCCTCCCTGTCCATCACCAACTCCCGTAGTTCACCCAAACTCATGTGCATTGAGTCAGTGATGCCATCCAGCCATCTCATCCTCTGTCATCCCCTTCTCCTCCTGCCCCCAATCCCTCCCAGCATCAGANCCTCCCAACATCAGAGTCTTTTCCAATGAATCAACTCTTCGCGTGAGGTGGCCAAAGTATTGGAGTTTCAGCTTCAGCATCAGTCCTTCCAATGAATATTCAGACTGACTTTCTTGAGGATTGATTGGCTGGATCTCTGTGCAGTTCAAGGGACTCTCAAGAACCTTCTCCAACACCACAGTTCAAAAGCATCAATTCTTCAGCACTCAGCTTTCTTCACAGTCCAACTCTCACATCCATACCTGACCACTGGAAAAATCATAGCCTTGACTAGACAGACCTTTGTTGGCAAAGTAATATCCCTACTTTTGAATATGCTATCTAGGTTGGTCATAACTTCCCTTCCAAGGAGTAAGTGTCTTTTTATTTCATGGCTGCAATCACCATCTGCAGTGATTTTGGAGCCCCAAAAGATAAAGTCTGACACTGTTTCCACTGATTCCCCATCTATTTGCCATGAGGTGATGGGACCAGATGCCATGATCTTAGTTTTCTGAATGTTGAACTTTAAGCCAACTTTTTCGCTCTCCTCTTTCACTTTCATCAAGAGGCTTTTGAGTTCCTCTTCACTTTCTGCCATAAGGGTGGTATCATCTGCATATCTAAGGTTATTGATATTTCTCCCAGCAATCTTGATTCCAGCTTGTGCTTCCTCGAGCCCAGCATTTCTCTTGATGCACTCTGCATATAAGTTAAATAAGCAGGGTGACAATATACAGCCTTGATGTACTCCTTTACCTATTTGGAACCAGTCTGTTGTTCCATGTCCAGTTCTGACTGTTGCTTCCTGACCCTAGACCCACTCAATATCTGTCAAATATTCATTGAGCTTCTTCTGTCTTCCAGGCTTGGCACTAGTTGCTGGTGGCCATACACTAATGAACCAGACAGGAGTCTTGCCTTTAGAAAAACCCATGGTCCAGAACAAGGTACAGCAAACTTTTTCAACAAGGGGCCAGATAATAAATCTTTTAGGCTTTGCTGGCCATACGACCTCTGCAGCCATTGTTCATTTCTGCTTTTGGAAGTTCAAACACAGTCTTAGATAATAATGTCCAAGAGTAGACATGGCTATGTTCCAAGAAAACTTCATTTACCAAAATAGAATTGGCTCCCAGCTTTACTCACTGATCTCTGTCTAGTGGGAGAGACACACAAGGAACTAGACAATGATGAAATAGTGAGGAGGGTAAACCCAGCATTCAGAGGAGAGTCCCCACCCAGGCTTGAGCAGTGGGAGGATTGCTTGGAGGAGGTGATATGTGGTCTGAGACCTGACAGGTGAACCGAGGGGGCGGGGTGAAAAGGCTGTGGGGCGGGGCATGGTGGGGAGTGCCCCCCAGGCTCAGGATTGTATGCAAAGAAGCTTCAATGTGGAAGGAGTTGCATGTGTCTGGGGAAGGTGAGACCTGGGGTGAGGGGCTGGGGGGCCTCCGTAGGGGTTGGCCAGTTGAATGGGGTAAGATAAAGAAAGATCTTGTAGGAGCAGGACCTGGTGCACCATGGCAGGTTTTTAGCACCTTGTTCTATTTTGCCTTATTTTAAAAGACCCGGTACTCCCAACTAAGCAGGCATCTGGTGTGCTAGACACTCCCCGAGTGGGACACACAGCTCTTCCTGTGGGCATGACTTGATCATCCTTTTCCCTTGACCTGTGAGGGCCCCCAGGCAGCCTGAGGGATAGTCCAGGAGGCAGGTCCCATGGCAAGAGTCCCCCCAGCCCCATCCCAAAAGGTTTTAACTGCAGAATAGAAAAGTAAACGTGTTACAAGCCGCTCAGTCGTATCTGACTCTTTGTGACCCCATGGACTGTAACCCACCAGGCTCCTCTTTCCATGGGATTCTCAAGGCAAGAATACTGGAGAGGATTGTCATGACCTTATCCAGGGAATCTTCCTGACCCCGGGATCAAACCCAGGTCTCCCACATTGCAGGCAGATTCTTTACTGTTTGAGCTACCCAGGAAGTAGAAACAAAACCGCGGGGGACATTGATGTGGAACTGGGACAATTAATGGTTGCTTCTTTAGCAAAGCTCTGTAGTCATGGGTGTTGGGGAGGGAGAGGATCAAATGCTGTAGCGTGTTTGTGTTTCTGTCTTCCACATGCTCAAGTGTAATACCAGCCAAGACATTGTAATGCTCCCTCCTCCCTGCTGGTCTCTTCCTTTCTCTTCTATTTCTTTGCCTTCTCCTTCCCCTGCTCCCTCTCTCTACCAGGTCCTTGTAAATCAGCATTAAGCAATGTGCTTTGCTTTCTAGAAACTGTTTTTCTTTCTTTGGTAGAAAATAGTATTAAAAGTGAAAGTGTTAGTCACTCAGTCGTGTCCAACTCTTTGTGACCCCTATGGACTGTAGCCCGTCAGGTCCTGTCCCTGGAAGATGGTATAGAATACAATTATAGATGTGGACCTTGAGGAGAAACAAACCATGGTTTGAATCCCGGCTGTTGTATTTACTGGTAATATTCTTTCTTTGGAATGTACTTTTTTGGCCATAGTGCATGTGGGATCTTGGTTCTCTGACCAGGGATTGAACCTGTGCCTCTTGCACTGGAAGCTTGGAGTCTTAACCACTGGGCCACCAGGGAAGTTCTTGGCTGTCACATCATTATCAAGTTACTTCACCAGTAACCAGCTTTCTCCTCTTTGAAATGGGAATCCTGTTTGTACCTCCTTCACAAGGTTTACTGGGATAACCCACATCAAACGTTTATCAGTGCTGTGCTTGGCTATGAGGGTTATTGTGATTTGTTTTAAAATTTGAGATCTGGTGCCTAGTAGGCACTTAGCAAATGTTTGTTGAATGACTGTATGATGCCTTATGTAGTGGGCAAAACATAGTCTTTTTAGATAGTAGAAATACAAACCTTAATTTGCCAGTTGGTGTACTCCTTATCTGACTGCTCTCCTTGGATTTACAGACAAGGTGTTCCTGTTAAGTCCTCATCCTCTTTCGCCCAATTCTGTGGATTCAATGTTAGAAAAGTTGCTTAAATCAAAGTTCCTTTTTCATTCCTGCTGCCAAGACCTTGGTTCATCATACCTCGTCTGAACTCTGCCTTTAAGGTCCATTTTCCTGCCACCGATCTTTTTCTACCCCACCCGTTCATCCAACTGTGAACAGATTGATTGTCCTAAGAATAAAAATGGCCTTTATCCTCTGTGTAATAAACGATCTTGATGACACACTGATGTCTAAATTTTAGAGTGTGACCTTCAAGTCCATCTCCGATCTTTTCTGCTAATGCTGATACGCCCAGTTTTATTCCCATCTTTCCACCACCCACAGTACCATCCTGACCCTCTCCGTAATTTCTAAACATGCTTCCCTATCTTTGCATCTCTGATTCCCTTTGTCTGATTACCCTTTCTCTTTTGGTCCTGACACCCTTTTGTCTACCCTTGAGACCCATTTTGTACATCTTTCCTTTCAGAAAAACTTGTAGGGACAAATTTCTAGGCAGGGACAAATTACTTCTTTCTTTTGGAGCCCACAGCCCTTACAACATTATAGTGTTGTATTATTATTACACCATCCATGTCCCATCCCCATCCATTCCCAGGAGTCTTTAGTGTTGAGTCTTGTTTATTCCCTTTTCCCAACATAATAAGTGTTTGTTGGAAATGAGTAAAATATTAAAACAATAAGTGTTCAAAATATTCACTTCTAGGTCTACACTCTTTTGAGATAAGTACTTTCTGGTGTGGGTACTCAGTCACTCAGTTGTGTTCAACTCTTTTGTGACCCTTTGGACTGTAGTTCACCAGGCTCCTCTGTCCGTGGGATTCTCCAGGCAAGAATACTGGAGTGGGTTGCATTTCCTCCTCCAGGGGATCTTCCTGACCCAGGTACTCTGGACTGATGTGTTAAACATACACATTTCTCCCCTTCTTCCTCATCTCATCTTCTGGATAAATTTTATGGAAACTTCAAACTTATCTGAAACTCAGACATGATTTGTGTTCGTGATTCAATTTCGGTTTCAGATCTTTAGCACTTTCACAGTCAGTACTGTTTTCCATTTTGCAGTAAATCTAGGATGTGGCTTGAGCACAACTTTCTCTGCCTCCACCCCGGAACACGTTTACCACCACCCACCAAGAGCCTTCTTTTATGGGAATGGAAATGATTTCTTCCCGAGTGTATCTGCCAACATCTCATTCACATTCAAACCACGATTGTATCTTATTAGAATTGCATTGTTCTACACACCCTTGTGAGATAGATTGTTGTTCATTTGCTCAGCTGTGTCCAACTCTTTGTGACCCCATGCACTGCAGCAAACCAGGCTTCCCTGTCCTTCAGTATCTCCCAGATACCAGTTTTGCTCAAACTCATGTCCATTGAATCGGAGATACCATCCAACCATCTCATCCTCTGTTGCCCCATTCTCCTCCTGCCCTCAATCTTTCCCAGCATCAGGGTCTTTTCTAATGAGTCAGCTCTTCTCATCAAATGGCCAAAGTATTGGAGCTTTAGCTTCAGCATCAGTCCTTCCAATGAAAATTCAGGGTTGACTTCCTTTAGGATGGACTGCTTTGATCAGATTGATTGAGCGCCTGTGAACCCAAGGATCCTGGTTCAGCTCTACCATTGCTGCGTCTCTGATGTAGCACATGGCACCTGGCCCTCAGCAGATGGTCAATGGAGACCTGTTGGATGCATATGGAACATATGAGCTTGGAACCTGGACTATTTCCTGCCATATCAGTAAACAGGAATGTCCCAGTCATCAGAGATTGCAAGTGTCCAACATGAGCCAGTGAGCCCTGAGGGAACTTGGGAAGGAGAAGAATACTTGCCTCTAGTAGCCATCAGACTGCAGCCCCTCCCTATGGTGAGCCCCGAGGAAGCTCAGGATGTGAAAACACAGGATCATGGCCCCAGACAGCTGCGGTGCCTATCAAAGGAATGATTTCAGTGAGCCCATTCTCTTACATCTTCCTACCTATAGAAGATTGTTACATTCCTTAACTTGGGTTATCNTTTTTTTTTTTTTTTTTTTTAAATTAACAGTAATCTTTTGATGTGCAGACTACCTGCCCTTTGTTGCAACACTTCTATATATAACCTGGCTCCTCCCCTTGCCTCCTTGGAGCAGTTCTCTCAGGGTCACTTGAGATGCTGTCTCCTGGGCTTAAAGTCCTAAAAATTCCCACCAAATAAAACACAACTCTCTAGTTTTAGGTAGTGAATATTTTCTATGTTGATAGGCGGTTCTAAAGCTTTCATTTGGCAGACCAAGATCTGAGATTACAGGGAGAAGTGGTGGAAAGAGCACAGACTTTGAATCTCAAAATCTTGGGGTCTAGACCTGTAGGTACCACATGGATAGCATGTGCCCTCGGGCACATGGGACTTATTGAGCTTCAGTTTCTTTATTTTTCTCATGGGCCTAAGTTATATCTATCTTCCAGGATTTTTATGGTGAGTAAATGATTAGCATGCAGTAGGGTATTCAAAAAGTGGCATCTATGAATAATAGCAGATGATACCACTCTAATGGCAGAAAGTGAAGAAGAACTAAAGAACCTCTTGATGAGGGTGAAAGATGAGAGGGAAAAGCCTGGCTTAAAACTCCATTCAAAAAACTAAGATCATGGCATCTGGTCCCATCACTTCATGGCAAATAGAAGGGGAAAAAGTGAAAACAGTGACAGATATTATTTCCTTGGGCTCCAAAATCACTGTGGACAGTGACTGCAGCCATGAAATTAAAAGACACTTGCTCCTTGGAAGGAAAGCTATGACCAACCTAGACAGCATATTAAAAAGCACAGGCATCACTTTGCCAACAAAGGCCTGTATAGTCAAAGCAATGGTTTTTCCAGTAGTCATGTATGGTTGTGCGATCTGGACCATAAATAAGTCTGAGCACCAAAGAATTGATGCCTTCAAATTGTGGTGCTGGAGAAGACTCTTAAGAGTCCCTTGGATAGCAAAGAGATCAAACCAGTCAGTCCTAAAGAAAATCAACCCTGAACATTCATTGGAAGGACAGATGCTAAAGCCAAAGCTCCAATACTTTGGTCACGTGATGCAAAGAGCTGACTCACTGGAAAAGACCTTGATGCTGTGAAAGACTGAAGGCAGGAGGAGAAGGGGCAACAGAGGCTGAGATGGTTAGATAGCATCACTGACTCAATGGACATGAATTTGAGCAAACTCCGGGAGATAGTAAAGGACAGGGGAGCTTGGTGTTCTGCAGTCCATGGGGTCACAGAGAGATGGGCACGACTTAGTGACTGAACAATAACAACAACACCATGTAGGTCTGAACTGTAATTGCAGACAGAAGCTCAGGCCAGTTCATAATGTATATTTCCTTCAGTGTGTGGCACAGGAACCCAGGGTGTTGGAGGCAGCAGGGTACTTTGCAAAACCCTGATTCATCACTCTCAGTGTACAAAGAAGCCTGAGGCTCAGAGAGGTTAAGTCATTTGCCCCTGGTCACACAGTGAGTCAGTTGCAGAGCCGCAACTTGATCCTGACTTCTGAGCCCTCGTTCCTTTTACTGCACCGAGAGGTCGAGTGGTTTGCATTATGGTGCTTTAATGGTAAAAGCACAAACACTATTATAGTTGAGCCTAGAGAGACCCACACAGCATTGCTTTCTGTAGCATTAAATTAAGTTCCTGGTTCAGCTCTTTGAGACCTGACAGCTTCTCATGACAAGGGGACGTGCAGGAGAAGCAGTTCTCAGAGCAATGCTCCTTAGCAAAGCTGCTCCGGCCCTGGCTCAGATGTCCTTGAACTGCAAGGTCAGCTTCTGATATACAGGCCTTTGATGCTGAAGCCGCTTCCCTGCAGGAAAGCACCAGCTCCTTCAATGAACCCAGTCCTAGGGCATGTGGTTCCCCTCTTGGCCATGTCCTCGGTCCTTCTTCTGCAATGGGGGAGCGCTTTATGCTCAGGGTCTGTGCTGAGATTTTGGTTTGAGGATGCATGTCAAGAAACCTTAAGAGAGAAAGAGGCTTGAAGACTCAGGTTCAAGGTCTGACTTCACTATCTATTGTAGGGTGACCACAATGAGTTGCTCAGTCGCTCTGCACCTCAGTTTCTCCATCTGTAAGATGGGAACACTTGTTCCTGGGGTGTTGTGATGATTGAGTTAAAGACTGACAGTGCTTACAACAACATTTAGTGCATAGTAAGTGCTCAATAAACATCATCAACTGTTGATAAACACAAGTGCTAAACTCCTCCTTGATTCACATCCTGGTTCTGTTTCTCCTTGCCCGTGTGATATTGGATGACTTACTTGACTGCTCTGAGCCACAATATCCTAGCAGACAAATGGATATAAGAACAATACTGGAAGTTCTGATTTTCTCGTATCCATTTTTGTGACAAACTGTGCTTTGGAGGCATTTACTCTAAAGCTCGTACACTAATTCTTCCATGTGAGTTTGGGATTTTGAACATGAGCTGAGGCAAATCCATCTTGACATCTGTGTGATGATACCTCTTGGCAGGCAGTTCCTCTCCAAGAGGGTCTCTACCTTTGCCCATGCAGCAGTTTGTGCCAAAGACTTTAATATTTTATTGCATTTTTTGTGATTACTGTATAAAACCAAGCAGAAAGAAGTGCTGATCCCACTGAAGGAACAGAAGTCTTATAAACTAAATACAACTGAACCAAAAGAAGAGAAAAAAAGAAGATAAAATCACAAAAGCCATCCAGCACAGCGGATCTTTAGCTGGAAGAGCTCTGGGTGTGGCTTACTATCTGTCTCTCGGTTGTGAAAGAAAAGAATAAAATGGAAGAATGTGTATGAAAATGCCAGAGACATATGGTTGCAGGTGGCATCCAAAGAGTGAGGTTAAAGATTGTACACAAGGATGACCTTTCCCTCCCTCAACATAGGAAACGATTATTCAACTTTTGTAGACATTTGCAGTTGTGCATTATATATACATGCAGGGCTGGCAATTGCTCTTTATATAAAGGACCAACCTCAGTGCATGGTACATAGTGGTGCCTCCTAAATTATGTCTATAATCCCCGTCATCACCATCATCATCACAACAGTCACCATCACAACCACCATCATCACCACCACCATCACCATCATCACCGTCACCACCACCATCACCCTCATCATCACCACCACCACCACCATCACCACCATCACCATCACCACCACCACCACCATCATCACCATTGATCACCACCACCACCATCACCACCATCATCACCACCACCATCACCACTATCACCATCACCACCACCATCATCACCACCACCATCACCACCATCACCACCATCATCATCACCACCACCACCACCATCATCACCATTGATCACCACCACCACCATCACCACCATCATCACCANCCACCACCATCACCACCACCATCACCACCATCACCATCACCATTGATCACCACCACCACCATCACCACCATCATCACCACCACCATAACCACTATCACCACCATCACCATCACCACCACCATCATCACCACCACCACCATCACCACCATCATCACCACCATCACCATCATCACCACCACCACCATCAACACCTTTACCAACATTATCATCACCATCATAATCATCAACATCACCATCATCATTATCATTAACATTACCACTATCACCATCATCATCATCATCCTTAAGGTTATCTCAGAAGATTTAGTGTCAATTGAGACAGACCAACAGCATGAGAATATTATCCGTCCCTTAGGTGATTCACAAAATAACTGTGATTTCCCCAAGAAGAGTCCTTTCTGCTGGGATACTGCCAGTCTTGGGGAGCTCATTGCCTGTGGAGATGGTTGAGTGCACATACTCTATGCCAGTGTATTTCCCTGGAAGGCTATATTAGTGGGGTTTATGACCTGTATGGATCCACAAAATTAGTGAAATCTCACTTTCACAGAGGGTCTTCCTTGGTAGCTCAGATGGTAAAGAGTCTGCCTGTGAAGTAGGAGACCCAGGTTTGATCCCTGGGTTGGGACAATCCCTTGGAGAAGGAAATGGCAACCCACTCCAGTATTCTTGCCTGGGAGATCCCATGGACAGAAAAGCCTGGTAGGCTATAGTCTGTGTGGTCACAAGAGTCAGACATGACTTAGTGACTAAACAACAGCAACACTCACAGAGAATGGCATCCAGTTGCCTCCCCATCCCACAAGAACTCATTCATTCATTCATCCACAAACATTTTCTGAGCACCCACTATGGGCTGGCCTCTGGGCTTGGCCTTGGAGGAGTTTCAGGGTCTGTGGGAGAGACAGACAATTGCATCTGGAGTCGTAGTTACAGGGCAATCATAACCTGGAAAGAGAAGGAAGGAGCACCTGTGGTGACTCCCTGAAGGTGGCTAGCCCAGCTGAGGAGTGGCAGTGGTTATGGAAGGCTTCCAGGAGGAGGTGACTCTTGAGCTGAGTTTCAGGGGATGGGGAAGAGGAAAGCATTTCAGATGGAATGGAGAGGATGTACAAATAGCCATGAAGCTTGAAAGACTGGTGGGTATGAGGACAGACGCTGGTCCAGTGTGTGTGTATGTGAGTGGGGGAGGGTTGGAAGGTGTGGAGGACTTGAGGTGAATCCAGAAAGATGAAAGGGTCACGAGAGCCTTCAAGCCAAATTAGGGTTTGGACTTTATCTGGGGGTATGTAGAGCTCCTGTGGCAGCCCTTGTGGTCACCCTGACCCTGGCGGGGGGCTCCCTCTTCTGGTCGAGCCGTCCTAGTTGAGGACAGCACCATTTGCTGGAGATCTGCTCTTGGCTTTTTGAAAAAATTATGTATTTGATTGCGTCGGGACTTAGTTGCAGCACGTGAGATCACCACTGTGTCATGTGAAATCTTTCATTGCAGTGCACCGACTCTCTAGTTGTGGCACATGACCTTAGTTGCCTCGAGGCATGTGGGATCTTAGTTCCCACACCAGGGGTCCAACCCCTGTCTCCTGCATTAACAGGTGGATTTATAACCACTGGACCACCAGGGAACTCCCTGGTCTTGGCTTTGGTGTGGGGCCAGTTCTGTGGCTCCCGCTTCTCTGGCACTCACATTGCACGCTCCTTTATCCCCCATGCTTCCTCATGGTTCCTTGGTAAGAACTCAGTTTTAGAGCCAAATGGGCCAAGGTTAAGTCCCAGCTCTCTTGCTGCCAACTTCTGAGCCTCGGCCTGGTTCCTTAACCCTCAACAACCTTGATCTCCTTGCTTGTAAAAAAGGGACAGTCATAAACAGAACAAACATTTTCAGGCAGTTATATGTGCCGGGCATTGTTCTGAGCACTTTATAAAAATTACTCCTTGGATCTTTACAGCTGTTACCATCCCTGCTTTATAGTTGAGAAAACAAGGACAGGGAAGGAAGGATCCAGTCCTTCTGGTTGGTAAGCGGCAGGACCAGGAGGCATAAGAACCTCACCTGACTTGACATGATGCTCAGAAGAGTTAAGAGAGGCAGAATCCTTGATGTACTGCCTGACTCACGGCCGATGCACAGTAAACGGCAACTGCATAGTTATAAGCTCTCTGAGAAACATACAGAGCGATGCTATCAAGGATAGAGCAGTCCCCAGAGTTAAGCAAATTCCCTTCATCCCAGGGAGCCATGGAAGGCCTAATTCAAACTGACTCATTAACTCCAGACAATAGAAAATGACAGATCAAGCCTTTGATGAAAGAGACTGGAACAGCCATCGATTAGAAGCCAGACTTGTTTCTTTCTTCCCCTTTCAGATTGACTGACTTCTGAAGGCTCTGCTTTCTGCGTAATTAAAGAGCTAACTGAAATGTCAAGCAGGGTTCCCTCTTCAGTCACATCAGGGGGTCGGGGTGGGAGTGAGGCGAGAATGTCTGATAAGCCATAGATTGTGTCCTGCCCAGCACAGCTCAAAATCCAGCTGAGCACTGGAATTTCCAGCCTGCTGCCCTTGAATCTCTGAAGTCACACGGACCCTCTCTTTTACCACCCAGACAGTACTGGCCATTGGAATCAGCCATTGAACAAGAAACAAGGACATTTGCAAAATGTGCTACATGTGAAACTTGGCTGTAATTGGCCAGGGAAGGGGATGGGATGCTGGAGGGGAGGAAGCTGCTGTGAGGTGGGGCAGCTGAACTGAGTGTAACCTGCTCTGTGTTTGGAGCCAGCAGACCCAGGTTTGGATCCAAGCCATGTGGTTTGGAACATGACTGGGGGAGTGATTCCTTCCTAATTCCCGCCCAGATTCAAGCCTAGGATTTGACACAGGCATCAGGGTTCCCTTTTCTCAAAAAAATATTCATTAAAAAAATTTTTATTGGATGATTTATTTTTAATTGGATGATAATTGCTTTATAATGTTGTGTTGGCTTCTGCTATACAACAACATGAATCAGCCATAGGTATATACATGTTCCCCTCCTCTCCCCTGCTTGAACTGGCTTCTCTGGTGGCTCAGCAGATAAAGAAGCTGTCTGCAGCTCAGGAGACACAAGAGACTCGAGTTCAATCCTTGGGTCGGGAAGATCCCCTAGAGGGAGTGGCAACCTACTCCAGTATTCTTGCCTGGAGAATCCCATGGACAGAGGAGCCTGGTGGGATACAGTCCGTAGGGTCACAAAGAGTTGGACACGACTGAGTGATTAACACACACACACACACACACACACGTGTGCCCTCTTGAAGGGAGTGTCTGCACCGGATCTTAGTTGTGGCATGTGGGATCTACTTCCCCAACCAGGGATCGAACCTGGGCCCCTTGCACATCGGGCGCACAAAGTCTCAGCCACTGGACCACCAGGGACATCCCCAGGGTGGTGACTGGGACAAGGGCTCAGTTTAGGGTCACACCCTGGGCCCTACACTCGCTGTGTGATGGTGGGGATGGACTTCCCTCTCGGAACCTGTTTCGGGAGAAGACGAGACGGACGGGAAAACGTTGTGTCATGTAACAGTTAGAGAAGCTGGCTCTGGAGACAGCTGGCTTGGATTCAGATCTTTGCTGCCCTTTGGTGATTTTGTACTCTCTTTCCCCGGGGGACATTTGACCATGTTTGGAAATATTTTTGGTTGTCACAGCCTGGGGAAGATGCTGCCGGCATCTAGTGAGTCAAGGCTAGTGATGCTGTTCAACGTCCTGCAGTGCATGGGACACCCGCTGACAGCAGAGAGTGACCCAGCCCTAAAAGTCAGTGGTGCTGAGGTTGAGAAACCCAGTTCCATGGCCAGCCAGCCCGAGGAGAAGTCACTTAACCTGGTTAACATTCTGTTCCCTTGCCTGGGGGGAAGGCAGATAATACCAGTGACTGCCTTGGGTGGTTGTTTTAAAAACAGATGTTTCGGGACTTTCCCAGTGGCCCAGTGGTTAAGACCCTTCTAAGGCAGTGGATGCAGGCTCAACCCCTGGTCAGGGAACTAAGATCCCACACGCCTCATGGCCAGAAAATCAAAAAAAAAAAAAAACAAGAGAGAGAGAGAGATACAATATTGTAATCTAACAAATTCAATAAAGACTTTAAAAATGATCCACATCAGAAGAATCTTAAAAAAAAAAAGCAAACAGAGGCATCATGGCACCTTGCCCAGCACTAGGGACCCAGCAAACCTTCTATAAATATAAGCCCTGTGTGCTGTGTGCTAAGTCATGTCTGACTCTTTGCGATCTGATGATCACCAGGCTCCTCTGTCCATGGGATTCTCCAGGCAAGAATACTGGAGTGGGTCTATTGGAGTGGGTCGCTGTGCCCTCCTCCAGGGGTCTTCCTTGACCCAGGGATCGAACCCGCGTGTCTCCCATCGCCTGTGTTGGCAGGAGTGTTCTTTACCACTAGTGCCACCTGGGATCTGTGAAGTTGAGAGGCAATAGCTCATAGGAACCTCTTGGACACAGGAGGTCTGCAAGGAACAGAAGGGACGTGATGATGATGACGGCCATGCGTTGTTTTCACAGGATTTCTGCGGTGCCCCTGAAATTCTTCTTCTATCCCCCACACCTCCACATCAAAGTGAAGTTCAAAGCCATTGTCAAAATTGGAAAAGCAACAGACTTGCCCCCGGGGAGGCTGATGATGGATCTCGGGTCTGCTGGTGCCGAAAATTATAAAAGGCAGCTGCCTTCCCCCTGGGTTTTCCTCTGCGCTAGTCTTCTGAAAGCTGTCTCCAACAAGAGCAGTTCTTGTAATGGGAACTTGCTTTCCTAGAAGCAGGGGGTGTCTCTTCATCCTCTTTTCTCTTGTTCTGTCTGGATCTGAATGCTTATGTCCTCCGCAAATTCTTATGTGGAAGCATTCACTTGCAATGTGTTTTTAAAAAAGATTTTTTAAATTAAAAATTTAAAAAGTTATCTGTTTATTTGGCTGTGCTGGGTCTTAGTTGCAGCACTCAGCATCTTCCATCTTCACTGGGGCATGTAGGATCTTCAGTTGCAGCATTTGGGATCTAGTTCCCAAACCCAGATCCACTGCATCGGGAATGCAGAGTCTTAGCCACTGGACCAGCAGGGAAGTCTCACTTGCAATGTGATAGTATTTGAAACTGGGCTTTTGTAAAGGGATTACGTTTAGTCAGACAAGGTCATGGGCTCCCCAGGTGGCACAGTGGTAAAGAATCTGCCTACCAATGCAGGAGATGCAGGTTTGATCCCTGGGTCGGGAAGATCCCCTGGAGGAGGAAATGGCAATCCACTCCAGTATTCCTGCCTGGAGAATCCCATGGACAGAGGAGCCTGGTGGGCTACAGTTCATAGGGTCTCAAAGAGTTGAACACAGCTAACTGGACTTAGCAAGCACGCACTGTATTTTTGTGAACTGGTTTCTGATCATGGGGCCTAGAACATGGTAAGTGCTCAGAAATGTCTGTGGTGTTGAATGTATGAATGTTAAAATAAGAATTCAAAATTAGCCTTTTAAAGGACCACTTTTAAATACAGGTTTCTCTTAAGAGTAAAGTCTGGTTCTGACTTTGAGACAGCAGATTTTAAATTTCTTTTTTTGCGGGCGGATTGGAGTTTTGAAATAGTACATGTAATGAGAATTTGAGTTTAGTAAAATTGATTTGTTCAATGGGTTTAAACATCTTTACCCTCAGAAAAGATGATGCCCAAGGACAGAAGATATTAGCCCGTGTTCATTCCAAAGACATTTACATTGATAGAATTAGAGAAAAAAAGGATCATTTTGGATAAAATACCCAAATAATGATACATAAAAAAATTATAGAATATAAATGTAAAGTAGCCTACATTTGTGTTGTACTTGAGGGAAAAAAGCTAAGGCTTTACCTGGGATGGAGAACTTGGCCTGGAAAATATCTACTCCTTCTCCCAGCAATTCTAGATATCTAGTATGTGTCAGGTCTTGAATCAAGCACTAACATGATCACCTTTAATCTTTTCAAATCTCTGTTTGGTAGGAGTCACTGTCTCCACTTTGTAACTGAGGACATTGAAGTTCAGCATATTGATGTAATTGGCCCCAAGTTCGTGCAGCTGGCAAGTAGCAGAGAAGGTATTTGAACACTGGTCTTCCTGATGTCAAAGCTGATGCTTTCACACCCATTTCAACCCAAGGATGGGGCACAGGCATGATTTTCCAAAAGGGAACCCAAAGCACTGACTTCATATTTAGTCCCTGCCTTTGGCTCTGGATGTTTTTTAAAAAATTATTTTATTGAAGTATTGTTGATTTACAATGTTGTGTTAGATTCTTCGGGAGAGCAATGTGATTCAGTTACTCATTTACATACAGTCTTTTTCATATTCTTTCCCTCATAGTTTATCACAGAATATTGAATATAGTTCAGCCCAGGGCTCTTTATTTCTGAAAGTATTTATTCACTTTTGGGTGCACTGGGTCTTCGTTGCTGCAAGCGGGCTTTCTCTAGCTGGAGAGTAGAGGCTACGCTCCAGTTGCGGGTGTGCAGGCTTCTCATTGCGGTGGCTTCTCTTGTTGCGGAGTACGGACTCTAGGGCACAAGGGCTTCAGGAGTTGCTGCACACGGGTTCAGTAGTTGCAGCTCCCGGGCTCTAGAGCACAGACTCAAGCGTGCTAGCACAGGCTCTTAGTTGCTCCATGGCGTATGGAATCTTCCCCGACCTGGGATCGAACCCGTGTCCCCTGCATTGGCAGGAGGATTCTTAACCACTGGACCACCAGGGAAGTCTGTGCCCAGCGTTCTTTAAATCCTTTCTAGCTAAGGTCAGGACTGGCCCTGGGGCTAGGGAGGGCTGAGCTTTCTTGCTGGGAAGGGACTCTAAGGATCAGCTGGAAGGTTCTTCCTCGGCAGGATTTGCAGGTGAAATGCTCTAACTCTGAGGACAAATCCTGGGGGGACAGACCTTCTCCCAGCAGACAGGTATTCCCCTCGGTCTGTCTGGGGTGGTGAGGGTGAAGGTGAGTGGGTGCACACAGGTGAATGCCTTTGCCCGTGTATAAACCCAGGCACTCGTGCGTACGAGGGTGTGCATGTCTCTGTGAGTATTTATGCCTTTGCATGCGTGTTTTTGTTGTGCATTTCACAATTATTTCTGCCTCTGTATGTGTGTCTATCTGTGCATGTGTATATAACGACTTACAACAACAAGGGAATGTGTATTCAGAGATCCCCGACTTCCCGCCATCCTACTTAACAGATTTTAGAGAGTGTCAATTTACCTCTTATTGGAACTGCTCTGCTGTGCCCTGCAATTTCATCTCCCATTTGATCAAATGGATTTTGTTTATCTTCCATAAATCTTGTGCTGGCAATTCCAGCTTTGCTGACTCCCACATCTCTCATTGTTCTCAACATGGTTGTGTCTTTTATGAGGTTTAATATTCTGCCCAGCCTTTGTGGGATGCTAATTTCTTATTGGGCTATGATCCTATTGTGTTGCCCTGGACTTTGGGGAGTCTGGCTTCGGTAACTGATGGCCAGATCTGTCCTGTTAGCTCTCCTGAAATATAGAAACAATCTTGGGTGTTGGCAGATTTGGCATCATCTTAGGCAGCATGGAGTGACGGACATAAAGAGATGGATTTTGAATTAAATGGAACTCATTTTGAATCTGGCTCTGGAACTAACCAGATGAGTGACCTCGGGCAAGTCCTTCTTGTTTCCTTCCTGCCATGAAACCTTTTAGGACAAAGAGAATTAGAAATTCTTAGTTGCATGGATAAGAATAATCTATCTGAAACATCGTTTACTTGGTAAGAGTATCAGATAGATATTGCTGTGTATTAAACCGTTTCAAAACTAAATGGCTTAAAATCTATAAACACTTGTGTTTGCTCATGAGCCTGCGTGTCAGCTATTTGCAGGGGGATGTTCTTTGGCTCCCAATGGGGCTCTGTTCTGTGTCTGTGGTCAGCTGAGGGTCATCTTGGTGGCTTTTACTGGAGGTTGCCTGACTATTGGCTGATGCCTCTTGGTTCTTGTTATGTGATTTCCCAGCCTCCGGAAGACTAGCCTGAGCTTGTTCTCACAGTGGAAGTAAGACATTTGACACTACAACGGTTCCTAACGTTTCCACTTGGAACTAGAATTCTGGTCCACTGCATTCTATTGGCCAGATCAGGTGATAGGACCAGCCTGGATAAACTGGTGGGGAAATAAGACTCTACCTCTCTCTCTCTCTTTTTTTGGTTGTGCTGGGTCCTTGCTGCTGTTCACAGACATTCTCTAGTTGCAACGAGTGGGGGCTACTCTCTAGGTGCTGTGCACAGGCTTCTCAGCAGTGGTCTCTCTTGTTGCAGAGCATAAGCTCATAGGTTGAGGCTCCTGGACTCTAGGGCACAGTTTCAGTAGTTGTGGCCTATGGGTTTAGTTGTTCTGAGGCTTGTGGAATCTTCCCAAACCAGACATCAAACCTTGTGTTCTGCACTGGCAGGCAAATTCTCAACCACGGGACCACCAGGGAAAAGACCCTCTACCTCTTGTTAGGAGAAGCTGTGAAGTCACATTGGAAAGATGTGCAAACAGGGAGACCATTAACTGGGGCAATCAATGCAATCAGCCTGTTGCAATAGGCACTTAATCCTGGAACTTAGGAATTTCGTGAACATTAATTAACGGCACTTAGTGTAACCTGTTTTGAGGGAAAGAAAAAAAAGGTTCCCCCCACTCTTAGGATTCCCCAGGCAAGAAAACTGGAGTGGGTAACCATTTCCTTTTCCAAGGGATCTTCCCAATCCAGGGATCAAATCCGAGTCTCCTTCAGCTTCTGCCTTGTCAGGCACATTCTTTACCACTGTATCACATGGGAAGCCCTGAGATCCCCCTGTAATAACAGATATTAACAGGAGAGAAAGAAACAAAAGTTTAATAGCACGTATACATGAGAGAGCATGGAGACCCACTCCAGTATTCTTGCCTGAAAAATCCCATGGACAGAGGAGCCTGGTGGGCTGTGGTCCATGGCGTTGCAAAGAGCTGGACTCGACTGAAGTGACTAAACACAGCTCAGCACAGATACCTGAGAGAGACCCAGGAGAACTGAGTGACTCCTTGAAATGGTCCAAGTCATCATCTTAAATACTGTCTCTAGCTAAAGTCAAAAGAATATGTTGAGGGAACCAGGTCTGGGAGGTGACCAGGAAAAGCACAGTAAACAAGGGTACAGACACAATGCAGATTTAAGTCAGTTGGTTTCTCCACTGATAAGATTTTCCGGAGATTTAGTCATGCTTCCTGTGGTCCAGAAAGGGAGACACCCTTCCAAGAGGAGATTTCCCTTATCAATGTAAATTTCGGTTACAAAAGGTCACTTCTACTACTGGGGTTCTGAGAGCTCCTCTGGTCGCTGCTGCTCAAAAATTATTAACCTAAAGTTATCCTGATGCTGGAGAGGCATATTTTAGGGTGACAAATTCTTCTCCCCTTCCCTGTATAAACTTGGATCTCCAGGCGGACCATTCTCAGCACAGATGTGCGTTCATTCAGGGCTCTTTGATTTCCTCGTCTCTCTCTGGCTGCATACCACATCTGGGCCTGATTCCTCCCTTCCAGCTCGGTAGGCATTCAGAATGCACACTTGTAGCTCATTTCTTCAAATGATGAGAATAAACACGTGCTGGATGCTTACTCAGCTCTAGGGTTTGTTTTTGTTGCTCAGCGGCTAAGTCGTGTCCAACTCTTGGAGACCCCATGAACTGCAGCACACCAGGCTCCTCTGTCCTGCACTGTCTCCCGGAGTTTGCTCACATTCACGTCTATTGAGTCGGTGATGCCATCCAACCATCTTCTGTTATCCCCTTCTCCTCCTGCCCTCAATGTTTCCCAACATCAGGGTCTTTTCCAGTGAGTCAGTTCTTCATATCAGGTGGCCAAAGGATTGGAGCTTCACTTTCAGCGTCAGTCTTTCCAATGAATATTCAGGGTTGATTTTCTTTAGGATTGACTGGTTTGATCTCCTTGCTGTCCAGGGGACTCTCAAGAGTCTTTTCCAGCACCGCAATTTGAAAGCATTAATTCTTTGGTGCTCAGCTATTTTTATGGTCCAACTCTTACATCTGTACGTGACTACTGGAAAAAACCATAGCTTTCACTATGCAGACCTTTGTCAGCAAAGGGATGTCTCTGCTTTTTGATATGCTGTCTAGGTTTGTCATGGCTTTCCTTCCAGGGAGCAAGCGTCTTTTAATTTCATGGCTGCAGTTACTATTCACAGTGATTTTGGAGCCTGAGAAAATAAAATCAGTCTAGGTCTTATGCTATTAATAATATAAGGGAGTACAATTTGCCTTCCCTAAATGTCTCTTTGAGTATTATTTTGTGCTGAAAACAAACATTGTTCCAAAAGACTCAGGAAGAACCTTTGACCTTCCTCTAACTGCTTAAAAGAATGTAGACAGAGGATCTGTTCCAGGAAGGGAGCATCACAGGAGATCACCAGGGTGTGAACTAGCTGTGTAGACAGGGAGGAAACCAGCAGAGTCTGTTAAAACTCCTCTCTGTGTGGGCTTCCCTGGTGGCTCAGTGGTAAAGAATCCACCTGCCAATGCAAGAGACGTAAGTTCGATCCCTGATCCAGGAAGATCCCACAAGCTGCAGAGCAGCTAAGCATGTTATTGACCTTGTGCTCTAGAGCCTGGGAGCCGCAACAACTGAGCCCATGTGATGCAGCTGCTGAAGTCTGTGTGCCCTGGAGACTGTGCTCCATGGTGAGAAGCCGCCACAATAAGTCCCTGCACTGCAATTAGAGAGTAGCTCCCACTCACTGCAACTAGTGAAAAGCCTGAGCAGGAAGAACACCTAGTTCAGCCAAAAAAAAAAAACAAACTTCTCTGTGTCCCATTTGTTTGCCAGACATTTGCTTCATTTGCTTTTCCAGCTCCTTGTTGATTGCCTTCCTCTGTTTTGAAATCCTAAACCACTACCCCCCAATATCCTCTTTTTTTTAAAAATTATTTTTGGTCATACTGTGTGGTTTGTGGGGTCTTAGTTCCCTGACTAGGAATTGAACTCAGGCCCTTGGCAGTGAAAGCATGGAAGCACCGAGTCTTAACCACTAGACTGCCAGGGAATTCCCTCAACATCCTGTTTTGTCTTTAGCTGGAGATTATGAGTTACTCAGTTCTCTGAGTCTCTCCCATGTATTCAGTTCAGTTCAGTCGCTCAGTCGTGTCCAACTCTTTGTGACCCCATGAACTACAGCACGCCAGGCCTCCCTGTCCATCATCATCTCCTGGAGTTCACTCAAACTCACATCAATCGAGTCAGTGATGCCATCCAGCCATCTCATCCTCTGTCGTCCCCTTCTCCTCCTGCCCCCAATCCCTCCCAGCATCAAANGATGCCATGATCTTAGTTTTCTGAATGTTGAGCTTTAAGCCAACTTTTTCACTCTCCTCTTTCACTTTCATCAAGAGGCTTTTGAGTTCCTCTTCACTTTCTGCCATAAGGGTGGTATCATCTGCATATCTGAGGTTATTGGTATTTCTCCTGGCAATCTTGATTCCAGCTTGTGCTTCCTCGAGCCCAGCGTTTCTCATGATGCACTCTGCATATAAGTTAAATAAGCAGGGTGACAATATACAGCCTTGACGTACTCCTTTGCCTATTTGGAACCAGTCTGTTGTTCCATGTCCAGTTCTAACTGTTGCTTCCTGACCTGCATACAGATTTCTCAAGAGGCAGGTTAGGTGGTCTGGTATTCCCGTCTCTTTCAGAATTTTCCATAGTTTATTGTGATCCACAGAGTCAAAGGCTTTGGCATAGTCAATACACATTATTAAACTTTTGTTTCATATTCTGTGTCAGTTTAATTCATAAGAATTAATTCAGAATCAGCCAGAAGAATCTAGGAAAGTAGGGAAAACTTTCTTTGTTCCTGAATCTTTGCATTTCATTTACATTCATTTTTAATCTTTTTTTGAGCACCGAAGAACTGATGCTTTTGAACTGTGGTGTTGGAGAAGGCTCTTGAGAGTCCCTGGGACCGCAAGGACATCCAACCAGTCCATCCTAAAGGAGATCAGTCCTGAATATTCATTGGAAGGACTGATGCTGAAGCTGAAACTACAATACTTTGGCCACCTGATGCGAAGAACTGACTCCTTGGAAAAGACCCTGATGTGGGGAAAGATTGAAGGTGGGAGGAGAAGGGGACAACAGAAGATGAGATGGTTGGATGGCATGACTAAGTCGATGGACAGAGTTTGAGCAAGCTTCAGGAGTTGGTGATGGACAGGGAAGCCTGGCATACTGCAGTCCATGGGGGTCACAAAGAGTTGGACATGACTGAGCAACTGAACTGATACTGATTTATCTTACTACTTTCCTGTGATGGGGGTGCCTCGATCTTCCCCGAGTTACAGACGAGGGGAGGGGAGTAGCCTACCCAAGGTCACTGAGCTAGCACAGGGGGGGTTCAAACCCAGGTCTGTCTGATTTTAAAGTCAGTGCTTGGGATTTTCCCTGATGTCTGGTGCTTAAGAACGTGCCGGCCAGTGCGGAGGACATGGGTTTGATCCTTGGTCTGAGAACTAAGACCCCACATGCTGTGAGATGACTGGGCCTGTGGGCCACAACTGTTGAGCCTGGGAGCTGCAACTACTGAGCCCTGTGCCCTGGAACTCCTCCTCTGCAACAAGAGAAGCCTGAACACCCCAACCCCCAGTTGCTGCAACCAGAGAAAGCCCAGGCACAGCCGCAAAGATCCAGTGCAGCCAAAAATAACAACATTTTAGAAATTAAAATAAAGTCAAGGCTGTATAAGTAGTGTCAGACTGTCTCCTAGGTACACCTAAGATGACCCACTCGTCTTGGTTTTCTGGTTTTAAAATGGAAACCCCTGTAGGGGGGTTTAGAATGGGGGGGACACGAGGCAGGCCTGGCTCAGGATCCAAGCATCCCCTGGCTTCCCCAGTCCTGACTGGAAAAGGGGGATTCCAGGCCCTGTAGCATCTCTTGTGTCCTCTCTGATTCCTGACACCTGTCCCATTGCTCGTTTCCTGCTGGTGCGGCCTGGTGTGCCATCAACATCTGCTTTGTTCCACTTTGAAAGTGCACACAGCACGGCAGGTTGCTCCTGGCCCTGATTCCTGCCCTTGTACCCATAGCCGAGGCCTCCCTGGGGTCCCTAGGTGATGAAACAAAATAGCACTCCCATCTGTTTGGCAAAATCTTAGGAAACTTACTGTCCTCTTAATGCCTCCCAGTTGCCCCAGGGGGATAGGCAATGCCTTCTCACTGTGACATCTTTGCTAAATTCCTCTCATCACCTTGACAACCCAGCCATCACAGTTAGCCATGGAGAAACTATTAATAGCATCCAAGGGATTCCTCCCCAATCAAATATGCTTGCCCTTAGAATCATTTTTTTTTTCTTCTGAGCAGCTTCTTTATTTTTATTTTTTAAAGCATTTTTTATTGTGGGAAAATCTACATAATATGTTACCATCTTAACCATTTTTTAAAAATTGGAAGATAATTGCTTTACAATGTTGTGTTAGTTTCTGCTGTACAACAGCATGAATCAGCTATAAATATATGTATATCCCCTTCCTCTTGAGACTTCCCTCCTCTCTGTGTGCTCAGTGGCTTCAGACTCTTTGGGACCCCATGGACTATAGCCTGCCAGACTCCTCTGTCCATGGAATTTTCCAGGCAAGTGTAATGGGAGCAGGTTGCCATTTCCTCCTGCAGGGGATCTTCCTGACCCAGGGATCAAACCCACATCTCTTGGGTCTCCTGCATTGGCAGGCAGATTCTTTGCCACTGTGCCACCTGGGAAGCCCACTCCACCCCTCTGGGTCATCACAGAGCACCAAACTGAGCTCCCTGTGTTATACAGCAGCTTCCCTCTAGTGCCCTTAGAATCTTTATGTTCATTTTATGTTCTTAAATAGAACATTGCTCCGGATAATTATCACTTAAAAACCTTCATTCAAATCAAAGAACTACAAACATCTAGGGGCTTCCCTGGTGGCTCAGATGGTAAAGAATCTGCCTGCAATGTGGGAGACCTGGGTTCGATCCCTGGGTTGGGAAGATCCCCTGGAGGAGGGTGTGGCAACCCTCCAGTATTCTTGCCTGGAGAACCCCCATGGACAGAGGAGGCTGGCAGGCTGCAGTCCATGGGGTTGCAAAGGGTCGGACATGACTGAGCGACTAAGCACACACACAAACATCTAGGAATTAGAGATGGTACTCAGAACGATGGCACTCTCCAACATGCAGCATAGAAGTTCAGTTCAGTTCAGTTCAGTTGCTCTGTCATGTCCGACTCTTTGCGACCCCATGAATCGCAGCATGCCAGGCCTCCCTGTCCATCACCATCTCCTGGAGTTCACTCAGACTCACGTCCATGGAGTCAGTGATGCCATTCAGCCATCTCATCCTCGGTCGTCCCCTTCTTCTTCTGCCCCCAATCCGTCCTAGCATCAAAGTCTTTTCCAATGAGTCAGCTCTTTGAATGAGGTGGCCAAAGTACTGGAGTTTCAGCTTTAGTATAGAAGACTTCCCCATAAATACAGACAATGATGAAAGGAGGGAGGGGAAGCAATATTAGATGTCCCTGAGTGCCAATTTAACCAGCACAAAAATATATTGGAAATGCAGACTTAGACGGGTTTGCTATTAATACATAACCAGAGTGGCCACTGAATCTGCCCAATTTAAAATGAGCATCTTGCCTTGGAAGCTTCTCCAAGCTTGACCTCTCGGGAATCTTGAAGACACCCAGCAGAGCAAGAAAAATTGATCCTGTATTTTTCTTTAATTTAATTCGATTTTATTTTTGGCTTTGGCTGCACTGCAGAGCATGTGGGATCTTAGTTTTCCGACCAGGGGTTGCCTTGCCCACCCCCTGCATTGGAAGCATGGAGTCCCAGCCACTGGACTGCTAGGGGAGTCTCCAGTCCGAATTGTTTAACAGCCAAGGCAATGACTTTTCCGTATACAGTGGATTTAACTCAGATGTCTGGAGGAGCCACAGGTAAGCGATCAAAAAAAAAATATAATTGTGTAAGCACTAGAGTTGCTCACAGTTGAATCTTAAACAAAAACCCTCAGCACCCCATGTTGCTGGAGGTTGGTGTGCACTTGTGAGATACAACAGTCAAATCAGTATGTACCCGGAGAAACAAATTAGGAACAAGCAGCTCCATACTTAGCCAAGCATGCCCAGATCTCCAAGGATGTAGAAATGAAAGATTTCCCCGGCCCTCTGTGCATGCCCCAAAGAACGTCTAAAAGCTCCCCAAGGTTAACTCCAGAAGAAAAGAGACCTTGGGCAATCGTGATGTTGTGAGAATTTACATTAGATAAAGTTAATGGGATTTTGAAAGTGCTTCTTGGTTGCTGTTAGGTCCATGCTGGGAAAATAATGGGAAAAAAAATCTAGCAAAAATGCTTTTCAAGATTAATGGGAAATAATATTGGGGAGAAATAAAAATCCCCTACTGATGAGGGCAGTTGAATGGCTGCAAATGGCCAGTGTGTGGGGGTAGACTTTCCATCATGTCAGTGATTAGTATGGTTAATATTGAGGGTAATTAGAAACAGCAACAGGAATCTAAAGAGTTGCCATCACAGAGCCCAGGGAGTGAGGGATTGTGGGTAAATCTTTTCCTGTCTTTTTCAGCATCTTAGCTTATCTCCATATCTCATTCACTTGGCAGATTCTGTGAGCTGAAGGAAAGATGAGGATTATCACAGGTCTCCTGATTCAGGCAAAGAATCAGCCAAGATTTCCATTTGGATGGGAAACTGGAGGTTGGCAACCCTGTTTGCTCCCCAGTCTGGCTGTCCATCAGAATTCCTTGGAAAGTTAAAAGAATAGACTATTGGAAATCCCTTCAGACACATGGAATTGATGTCTTTGGGGCTGAGGTCCAGAAATCAGTACAGTAATTCCCCTACACATGAACCTTCAAGTTGTGAACTCTCAGATGAGAACGTGCATTCCATCAACGTCAGGTGTGAGTGAAATTGCAGCTTGCCCTCCGTCTCCTGCTGCTGACCACCCTTCAGCTCTACCATCTCCCAACTCTTCTCCCTCCTCCAGTCAGTAATTCTTTTTATCTGTTCACTTGATGCCAGCCCCTGTATGCCAGCTGTTGTACTTTACTATTGTACTTCTCAAAGTACTGCACTGTAAGATTAAAATTAAAAAATGTTTTTTTGCTTTTTCATGTATTATTTGTGTGAAAAGTATTAGAAACCTATTACAGTACAGTATTATATAGATGATTGTGTTAGCTGGGGGCCTAGGCTAACTTTGTTGGGCTTATGAACAAATTGGACTTACGAACACACTCTGGGAATGCAACTCATTCATATGTAGAGGACTTCAGTTCAGTTGCTCAGTTGTGTCTGACCTTTTGCAACCCCATGGACTGCAGCACACCAGTCTTCCTTGTCCATCACCAACTCCTGGCGTTTGCTCAACTCATGTCCACAGAGCTGGTGATGCCATCCAACCATTTTATCCTCTGTCGTCCCCTTCTCCTCCTGCCCTCAATCTTTCCCAGCATCAGGGTCTTTTCCAGAGTCAGTTCTTCTCATCAGATGGCCAAAGTATTGGAGCTTCAGCTTCAGCATCAGTCTTTCCAATGAATATTCAGGCCTGACTTCCTTGAGGATTGATTGATTGAATCTCCGTGGAGTCCAAGGGACTCTCAAGAGTCTTCTCCAACACCACAGTTCAAAAGCATCAATTCTTTGACACTCAGCTTTTAAAAAATTTTTTATTTTATTTTTTACTTTACAATATTGTATTGGTTTTGCCATACATCAACATGAATCCGCCACGGGTGTACATGTGTTCCCAATCCTGAATCCCCCTCCCACCTCCCTCCCCATACCATCCCTCTGGGGTCATCCCAGTTCACCAGCCCCAAGCATCCTGTATCCTGTGTCAATCCACAATGGAGTATTACTCAGCCATTAAAAAGAATACATTTGAATCAGTTCTAATGAAGTGGATGAAACTGGAGCCATTATACAGAGTGAAGTAAGCCAGAAAGAAAAACACCAACACAGTATACTAGGCACTCAGGTTTTTTTATGGTTCAACTCTCGCATCTATACATGATTACTGGAAAAACCATAGTTTTGACTAGATGGACCTTTTTTGACAAGGTAACGTCTCTGCTTTTTAATATGCTGTCTCGTTTGGTCATCCATTTTCTTCCAAAGAGCAAGAGTCTTAATTTCATGGCTGCAGTCACCATCTGCAGTGATTTTGGAGCCCCCTCCCCCACAAATGAAGTCTCTCACTGTTTCTATTGTTTCTCCATCTGTTTCCCATGAAGTGATGGGACCAGATGCCATGATCTTAGTTTTCTCAATGTTGAGTTTTAAGCCAACTTTTTCACTCTCCTCTTTCACTTTCATTGAGGCTCTTTAGTTCCTCTTTTCTTTCTGCCATAAGGGTGGAATCATCTGCTTATCTGAGGTTATTGATATTTCTCCTGGCAATCTTGATTCCAGCTTATGCTTCCTCCAGCCCAGCGTTTCTCATGATGTACTCTGCATATAAGTTGAATAATCAGGGTGACAATATACAGCCTTGGTGTACCCCTTTCCCAATTTGGAAACAGCCTGTTGTTCCATGTCTGGTTCTGACTGTTGCTTCTTGTCCTGGATATAGATTTCTCAGGAGGCAGGTCAGGCGGTCTGGGATTCCCATCTCTTTTAAGAATTTTCCACAGTTTGTTGTGATCCACACAGTCAAAGGCTCTTGCATAGTCAATAAAGCAGAAGTAGATGTTTTTCTGGAATTCTCTTGCTTTTTCTATGATCCAAAAATGTTGGCAATTTGATCTCTGATTCCTCTGCCTTTTCTAAATCCAACTTGAACATCTGGAAGTTCATGGTTTACATACAGTTGAAGCCTGGCTTGAAGAATTTTGAGCATTACTTTGCTAGTACGTGAGATGAGTGCAATTGTGTGGTACATTGTTTGAACATTCTTTGGCATTGGAATATATACATTTTTTAATATGCAGTAGAGAACCTACTCTGTACAAAAAGTTCCTGTGCCAAAATAGTCACTACCTGGTGTGTGTATATATATGTGTGTGTTTATCATATATACTATATGTTATATTTCACTTTAAATATGCATTCCAAGTGGTTCTATAGTAGGAGCAGATGTTTGAAAAAATGGAGCTGGTGTCTTTCACAAATAAGAAAACTTAGTCACTGGGTGATGACGGGCTTGCTTAATGCCATTGGACACAAATCCATGCCTGAAGGCTTAGCCTCTTAACACAAGGGATAGGCTTCTCCTTCTGGGCCAGGCCACAGCTCTTGCAGTAGTTCTGGAAACTTCTGGGAAGGTTTTGTGTCACCCCTCACAAAGACATGTCCATAGAAGGGCTGGCTTATTTGGCAGAATCTCATGGTGTTATCAACTCTGACAAGCCCTTCTGTTTGCTCACTACTCAGAAGCCTCCCAATACAGAAATATGACCCCCTCCTCCCAGTGAGTGGTCTCCATGGGCAACTGGACAAACAGAGCTCTGTAGCAGCTGCTAACTTCCTGTGAGCCTTTTATTGAGCACCTACTATGTGGCAGGCACTTTCCCATCCCCTTAAACTTCATATCAGCATCCTTAGGAACAGGCAGTGGTATTCCCATTTGATAAATGAAGAGGCTCATTTCATAAAAGTTTTACAAAGTGGAGGCTCAAAGAGGTGAAGAAACTCAACCAAGATCATGCAGCTCAAAAGCACCGAAGATTTAGGGAGTTCCCTGGTGGCCTAGTGGTTAGGATTCTGGGCTTTCATTGCTGTGGCCAGGATTCAATCCCTGGTCTAAAAACTGAGATCCTACAAGGTGTGTGGTGCATCCAAAACAGGAAAAGAAACAAGCAAAAACAAAAAGCCCCTAAAGTTCAAGTCTAGGTCATTACATCTTCGAGGCTTATATTTTTTCCTTTGCTTCTGTGGCATCACTCACAACTCTCCCATCATGTCTGAAGAATTTCAGCAACTCTCACTCAGCTCATTTAGAAACTAACCCATTCTCTTGATCAGAAATAAGTTTTTGTTGTTCATTTGCTAAGTTGTGTCTGGCTCTTTGCGACCCCATGGACTGCAGCACACCAGGCTTCCTTGTCCTTCACCATCTCCTGGAGTTTGCTCAAACTCATGTCCATTGAATCAGTGATGCCGTCCATCCACCTTATCCTCTGTTTCCCCCTTCTCCTCCTGCCCTCAATCTTTCCCAGCATTGGATTCTCCAAGAATTTTCTTATCAGAGAATTCTGGTCAGGGAGCTGGCCTTGGGGAAGTCAGCATTGGTGTTACCAAAGTTCAGTCGCTTTCTGGAGGATGGAGGTCAATTTCAGGCATTTGTAATCAGTTGGTAAAAGGCATGTGTGCACAGCCATGCAAGAAATCTATGAATATTATCAAATAATGGTGTCGAGTATAATTAAGGTTGAGCTATTAAGAACTAATTAATTAAGCTGTCAGATTTTAATCAAGGAATTGATTGTTTCTGTAGAGCGCTCGGATGGTTCCGCATCTTTGCAAAGCTTGGAAACGTGATTTACAAAGATTAACAAATTAAAGGACTATGCTCTGAGAGGAAGTGAGCTGTTTTGTTCCTTGGAGAATGCAGACCTGACCACGTTTTGATTCTTATAGACAATCAAAAAGGCAAGGAGGCTCCATTCCAGTAGGACCAGGACCAAGGTGGTCTTTAACATTCTACAGATTAAAAAAACCCTTTCTTGAACACCTACTCTGGTTGGAAATGGGTTTCCCCACCTTATCCTCTAAGCAACTTGTTCTTCAGTCACTAAGTCATGTCCGACTCTTTGCGACCTCATGGACTGCAGCACGCCAGGCTTCCCTGCCCTTCACTGTCTCCTGGAGTTTGCTCAAATCCATCTCCATTGAGTCAGTGATGCTCTCTAACTATCTCATCCTCTGCTCTCCTCTTCTCCTTTTGCCTTCAGTCTTTCCCAGGATCAGGGTCTTTTCCAATGAGTCAGCTCTTCGTATCAAGTGGCCCAAGGACTGGAGTTTCAGCTTCCGCATCAGTCCTTCTAATGAATATTTAGGGTTAATTTCATTTAGGATTGACTGGTTTGATCTCCTTGCTGTTCCAGGGACTCTCAAGAGTCTTCTTCAGCACCACGATTGGAAAGCATCAGTTCTTCGGTGCTCAGCATTCTTTATGACTAGAAAGAAGGAAAAACTGAGACCTAGAGAGGGGTTGGGACCAACTCAAGGTTTTATTGGGCTTCCCTGATGGCTCAGATGGTAAAGAATCTGCCTGTAATGTGGGAGACCTGGGTTTGATCCCTGGGTCACGAAGATCCCTTGGAGAAAGAAATGGCAATCCACTTAAGTATTCTTGCCTGGAGAATCCCATGGACAGAGAAGCCTGGCATGCTACAATTCATGGGGGTCACAAGGTTTTATTACTGAAGCTGGACTTCCTGGGGAGGGGAGTGGTGTTGGGCTTCTCTTTCCTGAGGCCGAGTGGACTGTCTTCTCTTGGATTCTGAGGATTTGGCTGTGGTTTTTGTTGCATTTTGCGTTACTGCCACCCTTCTTTCAGTCTCTCTTCCTACTGAGCAGAAATCACTTGCCATAGGTTTGAAAAACCTGTTTGTTTTTCCCTAGGGAACTCCATTAAAAAAAAATTAGTATTGATTTGGCTAGGTGGGTCTTAGTTGTGGCACGTGAGATCTTCATCACAGCATGTGCGATCTTTAGTTACGGCATGTGAACTCTTAGTTGGGGCTTGTGGGATCTAGTTCCCTGACCTGGGATCAGACCTGGGCCCCCTGTATTGGGATCACAGAGTCTCAGCCTCTGGACCACCAAGGAGGTCCCAACACACTTGTTTTTGAAATCACACACATCAGGGTTTAAGCCTCACTCTACTACTTACTGGAGAAGGCAATGGCACCCCACTCCAGTACTCCTGCCTGGAGAATCCCATGGATGGAGGAGCCTGGAAGGCTGCAGTCCATGGGGTTGCTGGGAGTTGGACATGACTGAGCGACTTCACTTTCACTTTTCACTTTCATGCATTGGAGAAGGAAATAGCAACCCACTCCAGTGTTCTTGCCAGGAGAATCCCAGGGACGGGGGAGCTTGGTGGGCTGCTGTCTATGGGATCACACAGAGTTGGACACGACTGAAGTCACTTAGTAGCAGCTACTACTTACTGGCTGCAAAAACTTGAACAAGTTATTTTCATTTCTCTGAGCCTCAGCTTTCTCATCTGCTAAGTGGGAACAATGCCACTTCCCTTAGAGATGATTTAATGATCTAATAACTCCCTAGCTCTGTTGTTATCAAGCACTTGCTATCTGCCAGGCGTGCGCTAAGCACCATATGCTCACCAGTTCATTTCATCCTCACAATAACCCAAGACTGTGCTGCCCACCAGCACTTCCTGTCATGACGAAGACATTTTATCCTTCTTCTCTGTTATCTGTGCCATCCAACAGAGTGGACACTAACCACACACAGTCATCGAGCACTTAGACATGGCTCTCGTGACAGAAAGACAAAGTTTTAAATTTTCTTTAATTTTTTAAGATTTAAACTTTTAATTTCATATTGCAGGATAGCTGAGTCACAATGTTGTGATAGCTTCAAGTGCACAGCAAAGCGACCCATCCATACATATACATGTATTCCATTCTCCCCCAAGTCCCCTTCCAAAATTTTCTTTAATTTTAATGAGTTAAAATATAAAGAGCCAGAGTTGACTGGTGGCTACTGTAATACCGCAGCTCTAATGATATACTTGCCCTCTTACCCTCATTTGACTCATGAGGGCTCAGAGAAAGTGTGTGATTTGCCTATAGTTCTACAGGTTGTAAGTGGAGGGGTTGGGATTTGAACACGGCGAGGTGACTCCTAACCATGATACTATACTGCATGGGAGCTCTTTTTAAATTTTAATTATTTTCTTTTTGGCTGTGCTGGGTCTTTGTTGCCGTGCCCGGGCTTTCTCTAGTTCCGGGGAGCAGAGGCCTGTGGGCACAGTAATTGTGGTGCACGGGTTCAGTTGCCCCATGGCATGTGGGGGTCTTCCCAAGCCAGGGATTGAACCAGTATCTCTTGCATTGCAAGGCGGAGTCTTAACCCCTGGACCACCAGGGAAGAGCCCCACATAGGAGCTCTTCAGGTGATCAGGGCATCTTGCAGCAAACACCCGTGGCCCTCTGTTGTGACCTGGCCTTCCTGCTGAGGGTTGTAGCAGGAGACAGGCTGTCTTACCGCATCCCAGAGCTGCTCGTCCGCCCTGAGTGAGTCGCCTGTTTATAGGCAGGAGGTCGACCGGACTGGAATCGTGGGCCGCCAACATGCAGCGGTGAAGATTAATTGCATAGTCTGTGTTTGCTTCTTGGTTGGAGCAAACTGTGCTTTGGCCTTTGGTCAGCTGAAAAAGGGAGCTGGTGCTGAGTGAATGCTGGTTGTGTTCCAGATGCCACGTGGGGTCCTTTCAGCACTGTAAGGCAGGCACTGTCACCTCCGTCCCAGGCAGACTGAAGCTCCAAGAGGCTGGATGACCTGCCCAAGGTCACACAACCTGGCGGGGACGATGCAGAGCCTTGAAGGCAGGAGTCTGGCTCTGTCATTATATTTTGAATCTTCGCTTGCCTTCTTCTCTTTCTCTGGATGCTTTACTGTGGCTGTGTCTCACTGTCAGCCATTTAGGTCTCTCTCACGGTGGGACAGACCTTGGGGATCCATCTCTCTAGGCAGGAAAGCAGCAGGAAGAAAATGGGTTTTGAAGAAGTGGACTCACAGACTTAGAGAATGAATTTATGGTTGGGGGGAGGGAAAGGATGGGGGGAAAGCATAGCTAGGGAGTCCGGGATGACGTGCACGCTCTGCTATATTTAAAATGCATAATCAGCAAGGACCTACTGTTAGCACAGGGAATACTGCTCGATGTTATGTGGCTGCCTACATGGGAGGGGAGTTTGGGGAAAATGCATGTGCCTACTAAGTCGCTTTAGTTGTGTCCGACTCTTGGTGACCCCATGGACTGTAGCCTGCCAGGGTCCTCTGTAGATGGAATTGTCGAGGCAAGAATACTGGAGTGGGTTGCCATACCCTCCTCCAGGGGATCTTCCTGACCCAGAGATCAAACCCATGGGTCTCTTACATCTCCTGTGTTGGCAGGCGGGTTCTTTACCACTAGTGCCACCTGGGAAGCTCTCCTGGGGGAGAATGGATACATGTATATGTGTGGCTGAATCCCTTTGATGTCCACCTGAAACTATCACAACATTGTTAATCAGCCATACCCTAGTATAAAATAAAAAGTTAAACATAATAAAACTTTTCAACCTTAAAAAAAAACAGAAAATGGGGTTTTGCTGAATTTGGCTGCAGAAGTCTCAAGCAGGATCGGGGAAGGGAGACAGGGAGCTGAGGAAGACTAGGGGATGACACCGAAGAAAGCCATTATTATCATAATAATTATAATCACACTGATTCTCCATGCGCTCTCCCTGGAATCCCTGTGACTCCCCCACGCCCGACACAATGGCCTCCCTGGAGGGATGGGATCAGTCATCCTCAGAGGGATCTGACAACATAAGAGATCGGCGTCACATCTGGAGCAAATGGAAACCAAGGCACCAACGTCTAAGGAAACGAATCTGCACTTAATACTTTGTTTCTTTGATGGAGCAGTAAGAATGCCAAGATTTACACATTATGGGATTCCTCATTGTATCGTGTAAGTGTGGAAAATGCGAGCTCTGGGAATCTTTGGAAAAGCAGGCGGGCAATTTGTCAATGTCAGGCTGCTATCAAGGCTTCCTTCTTAAAAACTGTTGTTGTTGTTCCATCTCTTAAGTCATGTCTGACTCTCTGCAACCCCGTGGACTACAGCACGCCAGGCTCCTCTGTCCTTCACTATCTCCTGGTGTTTGTTCAGGTTCATGTCCACTGAGTCAGTGATGCCATCTAATCATCTCATCCTCTGTCGCTCCTTCTCCTTTTGCCTTTAATCTTTCCCAGCATCAGACTCTTTTCTAATGAGTTAGCTCTTTGCATCAGGTGGCCAAAGTATTGGAGCTTCAGCTCTAGCATCAGCCCTTCCAATGAAAATTCAAGGTTGATTTCCTTTAGGATTGACTGGTTTGATCTCCTTGCTGTCCAGGGGACTCTCAAGAGTCTTCTCCAGCACCACAATTTGAAAGTATCAATTCTTTGGCCCTCAGCCTTATATATGGTCCAACTCTCATGTCCAAATAAAATATTACCAAAAAACCACTATGATTTGACTTGGTTTGGGGAAGGCAAAGGTAGAAGCAGAGAGAAAAGTAAAATAGTATAAGATTTTTTTCAGTTATTTGGATTATGAAAATATTTTGAAATGCGTTCCTAATATTATAGAACTCCTTTGAATTTTTTTTTTTTAATGGCCCTGTTGGGTCTAGTTGTCCCAGTTGCCTGTGGCATGTGGGATCCTAGTTCCCTGAACAGGGACTGAACCTGTGAAAACAGACAATAGAATGGTGGTTAGCAAGTGCTGGGGAGTGAGGGAACTGGGGAGATGCTGTTTGAGAATACACACTTGCAACTAGTGGATACATAAGGATTGGAGGTCTAACACACAGCCCAGGGATTACAGCCAACAATACTGTATTGTAAACTGCACAGTTGCTAAGAGATCAGATCTTAATTGTTCTCACTACAAAGAAGAGATGATCATTACGCAACCTGGTCGAGGGGTGAGCTCACACTCCAGGGACAATTATCTTGCAACCCATACATGTATCACACCAGCACTGCTGTACATGTTAAACTCACACGATGTTATATGTCAGTTACATCTTCATAAAATAAGGGAATGAATTACAAACAACAACAACAACAACAACAACACGAGAAGGACCCTCTGTAATCCTAACAGATCAAGACAAAAATAAGATTACAAATGACACTTTGTAATCATGTCTGTTGCTGCTGCTGCTAAGTCGATTCAGTCATGTCTGACTCTGTGCGACCCCATAGACGGCAGCCTACCAGGCTCCCCCGTCCCTGGGATTCTCCAGGCAAGAACACTGGAGTGGGTTGCCATTGCCTTCTCCAGTGCATGAAAGTGAAGGTGCTCAGTTGTGTCAGACTCTTAGCGACCCCATAGACTGCAGCCCACCAGACTCCTCCATCCATGGGAGTTTCCAGCAAGAGTACTGGAGTGGGGTGCCATTGGAAAAGGCACAGACAAAATGCAAACATTGTCCAGACCCGCTAAATGATCAAACCATCCTTTATCCTGGCTGATCTGAGAGATTGCTGTTTTTTGACCAATCAGCTTAAGCCTTGGTTCATTTCTGCCACCTTCTGTGGGTCTTTTAAAAATTATAATAAACTTGCTTTCACTTCCTGATACTGCCAATCCAGAATAAAGCCCCACTTCCTTAAAGTCATCACCAAATCAACCAACATGAGCCCAAATCATGTAAGAAACCCTTACCAAGGCACCTCATGTTTCCCTGTGGTGTGTGTCCTCTCTCACTGCAGTGAGCCCATCAGCTCCGCCTTCTAGCTGCGGGTGCATTTCTGGTGGTCCTTGGTGGACTGTAAGGTGAGGAAATACACAGACTCCTGCCAGCATCCTGGTGGTGGTCAGGAAGCAAGCATGCTGCTGCTGCTAAGTCGCTTCAGTCGTATCCGACTCTGTGCCACCCCATAGACGGCAGCCCACCAGGCTCCCCCGTCCCTGGGATTCTCCAGGCAAGAACACTGGAGTGGGTTGCCATTTCCCTCTCCAATGCAGGAAAGTGAAAGTGAAAGTGAAATTGCTCAGTCGTGTCCGACTCTTAGTGACCCCATGGACTGCAGCCCACCAGGCTCCTCTTAACCCCATGGATGGAGCAGCCTAGTAGGCAGTGCCGGGTACATGTGGCATGGTATATAGTGTCTGGTGGAATCAGGATGGCTGTGGTCTGGATGCTCAGCATCCATTCCCTTCTCTCCTTTATTCAAAGTATCAGGAGTGTCCCCAAATGGACATGCCCTTTCCTGAGCTCAGAAGTTTTCCATGTTCCCTTTCTTGATCAAATGAACTCCTACTCATCCCTCAAAACCCAGTCCAGACAACCCCTCTTCTGTTTAGTGGTTGAGATCATGCACTGTAAAGCCAAGTATCTAGATACATTCTCCTCTGCCTCTCCCTTGGTATCTGTTCTAAGGCAGTTTTCTTCCTTCTCTGTGCATCAGTTTTTCTTCCAAAGAATGGAATGATGATAATATTATTCCCCTTATACTCATATTGGGAATTATATAAGTGTAGGAGTACTTGGAACAGTATTGTTGCCTGGAGAATCCCATGGACAGAGGAGCCTGGTGGGCTGCAGTTCATAGGGTGGCAAAGAGTAGGACATGGCTGAGCATGCGTGAACACACATATGCACTTGGAATAGTAGGTGACACATAGTAGCTGCTTACCTGATATTACACTTTATTTTCATCCCCTTCCCCCCACCACACCTGCTAGACCCTCACCATTAACGGGCATTACTGGATTTATTAGTAGGTGTTCACAAGTGTTTGTGGAAAAAAGGGTTATGGTATAGAAATTATATCCATTAGTCACATTGTGTACGAGTGGATGCTAAAATCTGAGCAAAAATCCCTACCTTAAACAAACTTCTGAGTCCTGGGTAAACAGATGGAGGAAGTCCAGTTATTGAATTGGGAAGGGATACCCACAGTTTGCTCTTATGAGTGGGTATGAGCCAGCTCCAGCACATCTGGTTAAACCCCTTGTACTAACTCTGGTTTGTTTGTCAGTTGCTTCCTGTAGCATGGTGTTAAGAAGGATTCTGAGGCTGTGTCTGAGTACAGAGAAAAAGAATGACTTGGTCGATTGTGGCTGTCTGCCACAAGTGATGGAGGGGATGAGGCACGCAGGTGCAGGTACTTATTGTCTCTGGACTTATGAGTTTGTAGAAAAAGGCCCTTCCAGGATTTGGCACCAGGAGGCACTCAGCTGATGACATAGCTGGGCAAAGAGACAAAGACTGTCTCCTATTCTTTTTGCACTGATACATTTTGAATATACATGGGAAAATTAATTAAACCAAAAGTTGATAAGTGCTTCAGAAGCACAAGGCCCTGTGGGACAAGGGGTAAAGCTTGGGCTTCAGAGTCAAACTGATCTGGCTGATTATTCCAGCCAATTAGCTGTGTGACCTTGGGGAAAATTATTAATCCTCTCAGATCCTCGGTTTCCTTATCTGCAAAATGGGGGCATTATTGAGAAGGTTGACTACAGGTGTGAAAATAAAGCATGAGGCTCATCGCTGTTATTTCCTCTCTCCAATTCAGTCTGAAGCTGCAAATGCATCTTCTGACCCACAGCCAAGTCAGCGTCATAAACCCGGAAAGTCCTGTGACAGATTTCCAAGCAGCAGTAAAGCTCGAAAATCCCTCACAAATCTTCTCGCTCCACTTAAAATGCTCCCCAACAGAAAAAGACTAAAATGGGGAAAAAATACTCCTCATCCATACTCTGTGGATAAACATCCTTAAGCCATTGATCCCCAGGGACCGTCTGCAGTGAAGGACAGGGGCATTTACTTTGCCACATGCTGGGTTCATTATAATCCCTGGGAAAAGCAGGCTCTGAGGGAGAAATGCTGATGCAGCCCTCCGCGTTGCTATGATACACACATTATACACAACCTCATCCTGAAATATGGAAGCTCTTTCTAATGACCAAACCCCTGCCTGTCTCGTGGGACAGCCTCCTGTCATTGTGTCCTGAGTGCCTGCCAGCCTTTGTTTCATTTCATTGATGGCTAACGGGACTCATTGATTGTCCTTCCACAATTTAGCTTCCTTCCACTTGGCAGATGTGAATGGGAGCTTGGTCTTAAGAAGGGGAGCCAGTTATGTAATGAAATGGATGCTCAGCAGGGCAGTGAGGGGTGGAATGGTGACCCACTCCAGTTTTCTTGCCTGGAGAATCCCACAGACGGAAGAGCCTGGTGGGCTACAGTCCACGGGGTCGCAGAGAGTCGGACACGACCAAGGGCAACTAACACTTGGGGCTTCATTGCCGCTCATGGACTGTCTCTAGTTTCGGAGGGTGGGGGCTGCTCTCTAACTGCGGTGCGCAAGCTTCTCACTGTGGCCGCCTCTCTTGTTGCAGAACATGGGCTTTAGGCACACGGCTGTCAGTAGTTGGGGCACGTGGCCTCATGGTTGTGGCTGGTGGTCTTTAGAGCCCGGGCTCAGTAGCTGTGACACGTGGACTTAGTTGCTCCACAGCAGTGTGGAATCTCCCTAGCCCAGGGATGGAACCCCTGTGCCCTGCATTGGCAGGCAGACTCTTTACCACTGGACCACATGGGAAGTCCCTAAGGCTCTGGTTATAACAAGGACATTCTCCTTGGCTGATTCAGGATCCAGGGTTCTAAGTTCACGCCCGTGAGTCACATGGGCTCTTGTGACAAGGCAGACTCTGAGTGAGTGGGTCTAGGGTGGGGCCCAAGACTCTGCATGTCTGTCTAACAAGTATCTGGGGAGGCCAGTGCTCTTGGCTCCTGGTTGCTGCTTTAGGAGCCAGCCTCCAAGACACGTGAAGGTGCTTTGGGAACAGAAATTTATTGTACCCTCTGGTGGTTCAGACGGTAAAGGACCTGCCTGCAGTGCAGGGTTCAATCCCTGGTTCAAGATCCCCTGGAGGAGGGCATGGCAACCCACTCCAGTATTCTTGCTGGGAAAATCCCATGGAGAGAAGAGCCTGGCACACGTCAGTCCATGGGGTCACAAAGAGTTGGACATGACTGAATGACTAACACTTTCACTTTCTTTTCAAGACGTTTTACCCAGGAAACTCAGATGTGGAAATTTCCTCAGATGCTTAAGCCAAGTAATGCTTAGTAAGTACCTCGGAGGTAGCCAGTAGTGTGTTTGGATGGTAATGCCTTAACTCCTCCAGTGTGGTGATGAGGGCAGACAGAAAGAGGGACAGAGAGAGAGAGAGAGAGAGAGAGAGAGAGAGGGAGAGAGAGAGAGAGAGGGAGAGGGAGGGAGAGGGAAAGGGAAGGTGTTGACTGTAGACAGACCTGAGTTTGAATCCTGCCTCTGCTGTTTCGTAGTTGTGTGATCGTAAATGGGGCTTCCCAGGTGGTGCTAGTGGTAAAGAACTCGCCTGCCAATGCAGGAGACGTAAGAGACCTGGGTTCGATCCCTGGGTCGGGAAGATCCCCGAGAAGAGGGCATGGCAACCCACTCCAGTATTCTTGCCTGGAGAATCCCATGGACTGAGGAGTCTGGCGGGCTATAGTCCATAGGGTCACAAAGAGTCGGAGACGACTGAAGTAACTTAGCATGTAATCATAAACAAGTCAGATGGTCTCAGTTTCTCCACCTGTTAAATGGGCATTACATCACCTTCATAGGGTGGGCTGAGAGGGTTAAATAACAGAGCACCTGACTCATTCTGTTAGCTGAAGAGTAGGCTCAGTGGATCCTGTGTGTGCTTGCTAAGTCACTTCAGTCATGTCCAACTCTGTGACCCCATGGACTGTAGCCTGCCAGGCTCCTCTTTCCATGGGATTTTTCCAAGCAAGAATTCTGCAGTGGTTGCCATTTCCTCCTCCAGGGGATCTTCCTGACCCAGGGATCAGACCTGCATCTCTTGTGTCTGGTGCATTGGCAGGCGGATTCTTTGCCACTGAGCCACCTGGGAAGCGCGCTCTGCAGCCAGTCCTCAAGGCACCGGCTGCAGCTTCCCAGTGCTAAGGGGGCCCTGCTTCGCACTGCAGCATCACGACTCATCAAGCCAGCAGGGGACGGGCCTCCCTGGCTCCAGGCTGATCACTCTGTGTGCGCCTTTGCTCTGTGCTCCTGGCCTCTGACTCACCCATGGGAACCACCAGGCAGAGAGCAAACACCACCCATGCCTTTGGGAGCTGGTTAAGTGCACTCAGCCAGTGTGAGGAATAGCTGGGATGCAGAAAAGAGGATAATGGACCTGGAGACACACTCCACGTGGCTTAATGCTATCTGGCTTCAGCTTTCTCATCTGCAAAATGGGATCATAAACCTTGATTCAGAGAGGCAGGGCAGTAGAGAGCGGGAAATTGGCAAGTCTGGATTGATAATAATATATGGCTCGTGGGGGAATTTGTGGTCTCCTCTCTCTGGCCAACCCAACAGTCTTCTTGTTTCTCTTCTCATACGTAGGTATTCTGGTCACACACAGAAGTTAAAGATCTGGAGAGAGGCATGTGGTTAGGAGAATTGGTTATTGCAGAGCGAGGCAGAGCTGAGTTTGCAGTCCAGCTCTGTAGCCTCACCTGTACACTCTCGGTTAATCCATAGCTGCTCAGAGGCTGTTTTCTCAGCAATAAAAGAGCTAGAATAGTCCTGCTTTCCCCGTAGCATTGTCATAAGGAATAAACGCAATGCGAGTCTGACAAGTGCTTAGCTTAGGACTTACATGTTATAGTTGTTATGTCTTTTTCTTCCTCCCTCCTTTCCTCTCCTCCTCCCTCCCGACTTCTTTTCTCTCTTTTTTTCTTCCTTCCTTCTCTTTTCTTTCTCTCTTTCTTCTCTTCCTTCTTCCTCTCTTTCCTTTCTTCTTTCTTTTCTTTCCTTCCCTCCTTTCATTTTCAACTGCTACTTTGCCCATCTTGCTAACATCTTCTGAGATGGACCACAAACAGATCACTAAGAGGAATATTCAGAGTAAAAAGCATCACTCTCCATTGGCCTTTGAAGCCCAAGGACAACCATGATGTCACATCTCATCTTCCTCTCTGAATAGAGAAGATTCAAGTGGCCCAGTGCTTTCAGGTGGGACGGCAGTGACGTTAGCATGAGAAACCGGTTAAGGAGAGGTGTGAAGCTCTTCTGTGTTAGAGACCGTCCCCGATCTGGCTGTCACCTGCCTTTGACCTCCTTGTCCTCTGCTTCCTTTCACGAGCAGGCAGGGTGACTCTTCAGCACCACACTTTCCCACCTCTATGCTTTGGCCTGCATTGTGGCCATCTTCTGGAATGTTCTTCCCCATCTCATTTATAAATCCAAGCAGATCCATCTTCACCTTCTCTGTGTCTTTGCGGCTTGGCCACACAGAGGGGACGTCTGTTAAACAACCATTCTTCCTATTTTGGCAACGCTTTTTCCCCATGGGGTTAGGTTGGGGTCGACCCCCACCATCCATCAGAGTGATGTCTTCCTGTGGCAACAGGAAAAAGGAAGGATGGAAAGAGCAAAGCGGGGGATGGGTCATGTCTGGGGGAATCAACTTCATTTAAAGAGGCTTCCCGGAAGTCCCCCATCTCCATTCCCTGATTGCAAAGTGCTGAACTTGAAGGCTGATCCTCAACAGTCCTCTTCCAGTTTTCTTTGGAGACTGGAAATCAACATGGCCTGGGGAAAGCCTTGTAGAGTGGGTGTCTTAATCTAGATTCCTGTCTTTGCTTGGGGACCACCTCAATAGGGGGTTGAATGGAAGCCCCCTGCCAGCGCTAGTTCTCAGCTACCCACGTTTCTTCTATCCTTAATCTTCTTACCATTCACTGTCTTTGCCTCTTATTTATAAACATTTAAACATATTCACTTGATGCACAGTGGGATTATAGATTCTCTCATTTCTGCAATGAAAAGCCGCTCATGCATTATTCAAGAAAAATATTGTATTATTGAACAAAGGATGGGTGCATTCATCCCTTATTATGCATTCTAGTCTTTGCTACCTTATTAGTAGATGCGTTCTGTGAGGACTTTACTGATGCGGTTTGTAAACAAAGGTGAGATCAAACACTGGTGTGTTTAGATGGCAAGATTACGAGGTTATCATAAAGCCATCAAGTTGTATGCCTGGGAGGTTATCTAGTCTTCTCAGTGCTTGGGTTCCTTCTCCCTTCCATTCCTACCAAGTGGAAGTTCAACCTTGGCTTGAACTCTTCCAGTGATGGGAAACTCATTACCCCAGTTTCACCACTGTGGTGTTTGTGACGAAGTTCATCTCATATTGGGCAGGGATTCTCTCCCCATGGGCTCTACCCACTGGACTTCCCTTCTACATGAAACAGTTCTGTTCCCTTTCCTCCACAACAGCCCTTAAGCTATGCGAAAATGGAGATTGTCGTAACCCACCTTGGTAATTTCTTTGAAAGTCTACGTATCCTTTGATTCTTCAGCCAACTGGCCATTGCAAGAAGGACAGTCAATTGGATCAATAAATATTTATCGAAGAACCTCCTCTTTATAGTTCAGGCACTTTGATAAGCATGTTCATACCTTATAACTATTTTTAAGAATATTCATTTATTTATTTGGCTGGGCCAGGTCTTAGTTGAGGCCTGAGGGATCTTTAGCTGTGGCATGTGGGATTTAGTTCTGCAACCAGGGATTGAACCCAGGCCCCTTGCATTGGAAGCTTGGATTCTTAGCCACTGGACCACAAGGGAAGTCCCTGTGGCTTATAACTCTTAGCAGTTCAGTGGAGGATTTGTAGAGTGTTTAACCAGCAGGGTTCGAAGCTCATATCCACCCTGTACCTCTCCAGCCCTGACTCCCACCACTCTCCCTTCACCCTCCTTCCTCAGTCTCTTTGGATTTCTAGCCCTCCAACACACAAGCTCTCCCTGCCTCAGGGCCTTTGTATATGCCACGCTCACTGCCTGGGATGCTTTCCCAAGATCTTTATATTTGCTGCTCACTTCTCACCATACAGCTTGCCACTGAAGGGACATCTCCTCAGAGTAGCCTTTTTGGATTTCTATCTAAACAAAGCCCCCAGTCCCACCTCTGGCCCATCAGTCTCCCTTCCATTGCCCTGTATTATTTTTCTGTAGCACGCTGCAGTCAATAAATGTTTACTGAGCACATACTATGTGTCAGGGATTTTTCTAGGAACTTGATCTTCATTGGTGAAAAAAAGTAATTCAGTAATTCTTGCCTTCATGGAGCTTACCTTCTCCTAGGAGGGACAGAGAATATGTAATATATGTGTGGATAAATTATCTCGTATGTTAGAAGGAGTTAGGAACTAGGGAGAAAGAAGCAGAGGACTGAGATGCCAGTAAGGTGAACAGGGTTGTGTGTTAATATTAAAGTCATCTTTCAGAGATGAACTTTGAGCAAGGATAGTTTCCAGAGATGAGTTAATAGTTTTATTTGTGTATCTATGTATTCCTTGTCTCTTCCTTTTTGGAATGTAAGATCTATGAGAATGTCTTATTTCTGTTTGCACCCAGTATCTGGCATATCATAGGAACTCAATGGATTTTTGGGAAATGACTGTCAAATGACTATATGACTAGATAAGAGGCACTGGCAAAAGTTTTGTCTAAGGTATAATGTAAAATGCACAAACTTGGGACTTCCCTGATGGTCCAGTGGATAAGAATCCGTTTGTCAATGTGGGGGACGCAAGTTTGATCCCTTTTCTGGGAAGATTCCTCCTGCCGTGGAGCAATGAAGCCTGTGCACCAGGGCTGAAGCCTGTGCCCTTGAGCCGGTGCTCTGCAGCAAGAAAAGCCACAGCAATGAGAAGCCCTCCTACCGCAGCTAGAGAGTAGCCCCCATCTGCCACAACTAGAGAAAGCCCAGGCACAGCAACAAAGACTCGGTGTAGCCAAAGATAAATAAATAAATAAAAATTAAAAAAAATCCCCCTCTCAAAATCCTTGCAATTGTCATCTGCATCCTCTACTTCTTCCGTGAATTATTTTTAGGTCCTGCCTCCCTATTTCCTTTCCCATAGAATGGCAAGAAGGATGGAATTGCACCCACTTCCTGCTAACACACCCCATGATGTGACTCAGAGCAGGTGCTATCATTCCCATTCTGCAGATGAAGAAACTGAGGCTCAGAGAGGTTCACGATCAATCAGGGTTAGTGACCGAGTGTGGATTTGAATCAGAGTCCTTTCCACTGACAGGATGGCCAACTGCAAGCCCACCCTCACTGGCTTTTTCTGCACTATCCTCAGAACAGAGCTTCCTTGAACAGCATGGGTGATGGGTCCCCCCTGGGGGGGACTCTCATGAGATCCAACTCTTCATCGCCTCCCCGACCTTGAATCTGAGGTGCAATTTTCCTGAGAGTGAATTTGCTACTTCCTAACTCTCTCTGAACCAAGGGCAACTCCTGCTCAGCCTGCTGGATCCTCTTAAACAGAACCAAATAAATAAGCAGTAAGCTTTGAATAATTGGCTTTTGCTTCTCAAAGCCAATTGTTATCAAAATGAATCCTTCATTCTGCCTCTTTCATTACATTCAACTAAATTGTCTTTTGGGTCTCAGGGGAAAGATTAACTCTTTTCCTTCCAGATGTCTTCAGGGCAATAGCAATCTTCCCTTACCTTTCTAAAGAATCTTAGGATTTTCAAAGTCCTTTCAGATAGATCATAGGATTTTTGGTCCAGGTATTACAAACCATCCTGTGTTGTATAGTTACTTAGTGATAGTCTCTCAGTCTTGTCTGACTCTTTGCAACCCCATGGACTGTAGCCTGCCAGGCTCCTCTGTCCATGGAATTCTCCAGGCAAGAATACTGGAGTGGGTAGCCATTCCTTTCTCCAGGGGATCTTCCCAACCCAGGGATCGAACCCGGGTCTTCTGCACTGCAGGCAGATTCTGCACTGCATCTGAGCCATAAGGGCACTTTAAAAAATTGGGAATCCACAGATGGATGCATTCATTTTCAAGTAACAGAAAACTCAGCTCCAATGGACACAGAAATAAAGGGAACTTACTGACATAGAACTGAAATATCCAGAGGAAGAAACAGTTTTGGGTGCCGTGTGATCATTACTATGGCTTAATTTCTCTGTCAGTGTTTTTTGTTTTTTTTTTTTTCAGTTATTTTGCAAGTCAGATTCATTCTCAAGCTGGCTTCTTCCTTGATTGCAATATGGTTACAACAAATGATGCTTTATGCTTTCTCATTCACATCCACAGAGCAGAAAGAGCGTTTTTGTTTCCACATTCCAAGAGGAAGCCGAAGGCTCACCTCAGTTGCACCTACAGAAATCATGTGCTCACTCCTGAACCGGCGACAGTGATTCAGGCAAGGGCAGGTGTGCTAAAAATGCCAATTGGCTCGGAGTCAATTTCCCCTAAAGCATATTGATGCTGTTAGGGAGAGGGCAGAGGGTACAGATGCTGAATAGGCAGTCAACATATTTCTACATCCAGATTTAGGATGTGAAAAACTGAGGATGGAGTCATTTATGAAAGTCATTTATTGGTCACTGGGTATTGGAGCAGAGACTAAAACCTAGACTCACATCTTTGGATTCAGAGATCTTTACCAACATCAATTTGTCCTCACCTTTTGCTAGTGCTGAATTTGTAATCTTTCTTTGCCAGAGGCTGGGCAGTATCAGCAGAATAAGATACTGGGGTGAGGGAAGGCCTCCTTTGTACCTTGTTGATACCGAAAACTTCACGTAATTACCTTCTCTGGGGTTACAATATTGCTTGTTCAGTTAATAACAATCATCCATTGAGCCAGGAACGTTGCCTGGCCCAGACCATCCAGACACTCGTCTTTTAATCAAGTCTTCTAGTTGCAAGATACAGAAACCTACCGGAGCTAATTTGAGCAAAAACAAAAGGAAGGGATTTATTCTAAGAGTACAGGATTCTTGATTTTATCCTCTCTTCTCCCAGAAATTACATCATACTCTTCTAGATGAAATGTGTAATAACAATACACACACTGCTTATGGAAAATATTAATTGGCCCCGGAAGTCTCCGCAGCCCGATCAGAGTGGATTCTCTGCTTCTCTTATTAAATTTGAGTTTAAGTTTAAGAAGCTTTGAACATCTAACCCCATTTGCATGTATTTCCAGCTAGCTCTTTTAGGCTTAATTAGATGGATTTTTTTTTTTTTTAAAGGAAAGGAACTGGGAAGTTTTTCTGGAAAAAAATATAGGGGATCGACTGGAAATCGGTATGGTGATGTCTGCTCCTCTCATTACTCAGTTTAGATATTCAGTCGCTGTAACCTCAGTGCATGCCCACTTTGTACTGAGTTTGCATTCTAATTCAGGTCCCACAGGTGCAAGCAAGAAATTACTCGAGGCTGGCAGGAGGCGTGTTCATTTTATAAACCTTCCTCTGCTCACTCCCATGCAAGATCTGGGGCCATGGAAAATTTTCTTGGCCACTCAGGTGTTCAGAGAGGACAGAGTGTTTCTACCTCTTCATGAAGACCCTGGATGGATGGCTCTCATCTGGGGATGGGAAGAGAGTCACCTTCTTATGCATCTGGATTAAATCATCTGGAACCATCCTCTCCAGCTCATGAAAGTCATAGCTTCCTCCTCTTTCCAGAAGCAGAGGGAAGCAATATCTAGATAACCTGATGAGTAAGCAGTGAATGAATGAATGGATTCCTCTTTTGCTTCCCCAATGAATTCTTCAGTTTCTTTGCTCAAACTGCAGCTTTAGAATCAGTTGAGAATGTGTTGGAAGCATCAAATCTGAAGCCCCATTCCAGACCCTGAATCAGAAACTGTGTTTTAGCAATACTCCCTGGGTCTTTCCCAGGCACAGGAAAGTTTGAGAAGCAAGGCTGTAGAAATTGCTTCTACATCACCTGTAGTCCTTTACTGCTCATTTGACTGCTTGTCTGCATCCAGGAGAAGGGCCAGAACCATGTCTATTCCCTTGGGTATCTCCATCTCCTATATAAGGGTTATATCCTTATATAGGGGGTATTCAGTAGTTAGATGGATGAATGGATGGATGGATGGGTGGGTAGGTGGGTGGATGCATATGTGAACAGATAGATGGATGGATGAATGAGTGGAAGGATGGACAGGTGGATGGATGGGTGGATGGATGGATGGGTGGGTGGGTGTGTGGATAGGTGAGTGGGTGGGTGGATAGTTGGATGGATGGATGAATGGATGAACGGATGGATGGGTGGGTGGATGGATGGATAGGTGGATGGATGGATGGTTGGATGGATGAATGGATGAACGGATGGATGGGTGGGTGGATGGATAGGCGGATGGATGGAGAAAACAGGTTTTACTGCTTGCAGGGAGGCTACCTGTTCTAGTGGCAGAAAGCTGAGGTCAGAGGAAAGAGAAATGTCACTGAGCAGTTTTGTTGGCATCGCATTTCTCGAGCATCCTCTGTGTGAGGTGGTTTCCTGCAGCATACAACTCACTCCCTATGACTCACTACCAGGTAGGCATCAACGCCATCATATTACACCTGAGTGAGTGGTGGAGCTACACTTGGAACCGGGAACAATGCATTTTATTTCCTGCTGCACTGCCACTCAGTGTCTGTGTGACCTGGGTGTCAGGGGCAGAGGCTTTGACGCCCTGCTCATCCACTACCCCCCGCCATTCACTCTTCCAGACAACAGCTTCTGTCTGTGGGGAACCCACAGCTCTGCCTGAAGGCCTCCCCCAAGCTTAAGAGCTTGCTTGTCCTGAGTGCAAGGCAAGTCAGGAGTTCTGGGGAGATAACACTGTTAGGAGCAACCCTGCACCAATAGGAACAGGTTGTTGTTTAGTCCCTAAGTTGTGTCCAACTCTTTGTGACCCCATGGACTGCAGCTCGCCAGGCTCCCCTGTCCTTCACTGTCTCCCTGGGTTTGCTCAAATTCATGTCCATTGAATTGGGGATGCCATTCAACCATCTCATCCTCTGTCTTTTCCTTCTCCTTTTGCCTTGAGTCTTTCCCAGCATCAGGGTGTTCCCCAGTGAGTCAACTCTTCGCATCAGGTGGCCAAAGGATTGGAGCTTCAGCTTCAGCATCGGTCCTTCCAATGAATATTCAGGGTTGATTTCCTTTAGGACTGACTGGTTTGGTTTCCTTACAGCCCAGGGAACTCTCAAGAGTCTTCTCCAGCACCACAATTCGAAAGCATCAATTCTTTGATGCGCAGTCTTCTTTATGGTCCAACTCTCACAACCGAATAAAATATTTAAAAAAAACAACAACACTATGACTGACTTGGTTTGGGGAAGGCAAAGGTAGTAGCAGAGAGGAAAGAATAATGAAAAATAATGTAAGGTTTTTTCCAATCTTTAGCAGAGTTGGTGCATAAATGCCTCTTGGATGGGATAACTCTGGGAGCGTGTTCTACAGCATCTCCTAGAGTCTTAATGTGGTGAAGCCCCAGCTGTGCACCATGGAGACCTACTCAGAACACCCTCTCCATTGGTTTGCTTTGCTTCCCTGTCTTCTCTCCCTCTGGTGCTTCCTGGGATAGCCTCACAAATACACTGTTTGCATTCAAATACTTATCTTAGAGTCTCCTTCTCAGAACCCAAATCTGAGGCAGGATCTATTAGATAAAAACCACTACAGCCATCATGTTCTGATTACCAGATACTGTGATAAGCACCTGGAGAGTGTTATCTCATTGATCTTCACAACATCCCTGGGAGGTAGGTTCTGCCTGCAGATAGCAAATCAAGGCTCAGAGAGTGAAGGGATGCGCTGAAGGTCACCCAGAGTGGTCACTGGCAGACACAAGATTGGAACCTGTTTCTGTTTGTCATGAGCCGTAAATACCTGCCATCTCAAGAGGATCTGACTTATCCCCTGAGATCATGGATGTGGAGATTCTTCGCAAAAACTGGAACTGCAGTTATCATCACTGAGTTTCTAGAATAGACTGACTTTGTCAACAGAGTTCTTTCCAAGGATGCTAGGGCAAGTCAAGGAGGGCTTGGGTTCCCAGGGGTCTGAGGGGGTATTTGGAGAGGGTTAATGTAAGGATTCCAAGGGACCAGAGGACAATGGAAAAATGTTCGGGCTAGGGATGTGCCTGCCTGCAATCCTATGGACTATAGCCCGCCAAGTTCCTCTGTCCATGGGGTTTTCCAGACAAGAATACTAAAGTGGGGTTGCCATTTCCTCCTCCAGGGGATCTTCCCAACCCTCTGCATCTCTTACATTGGCCGGTGGATTCTTTACCAGTAGCACTACCTGGGAAGCCCAGGGTCTAGGGATAGGGGAGATCTTATCAGTAGAATAGGAGGAGGCTGGATGGATTTGAGGATGAGCTTGGAAAAAGCAAGAATGATCCGGGTCCCTCTATCGGTCCACATCTGGTGCTTGGGTGTTGGGGAGTAGCCAAGGAGTATGATAGACAGCCTGAAAGTAGGAAAAGGGATTATATGTGGTTCATAGCAGTCAAAGGTGAACCCCTGGCAGCCACATCAATAAATTGTAGAGAGTAGACTGGCAAACAGCTTTTATCTTACATGCCAGCTCTCACTGACTGATTGTGGCTTCCTGGAGCTCTGTGTAGAGGGCAGTTCCGAGGCTACTTCTCACCTTGGAGTAAAAGAGAGTCAGGATTGATTAGCGATGTCTGCCTGGGGCCCAGGGGTGGAGCGTGTTGGTACCCAGGCCATGTGGAGGAACAGACTGAATTCCAGTCTGAGTCGGAAGAATTCTTTCCATTAGGATCGAAGCAACATTTACATTTCAAGTAAGCTATTGCTTTTGAGAAGTACGATTTTTCCTTGAGAGTTATCTTTCCTTTGAACATATGTGGCTAAACCGAGGCCATATGCAAACTTACAGCTTGATTATAACTCCCTAGATGCAAAGAAAAGAAAAAACCAGCACACAATTTACCGAGTAGAACATACATAGAAGAAGGAGTGTGCTGAATGGCTTGCTTCTCCTCCTCCTTCTTTCTCACGGTGGCCTGTGTTGGGTGGGTTTTGATGATGCGAAGTCTTACTGCAATCCTTTCCAGGTCTGTGTTCTCTACCTCCAGGAACTCTGGCTCTGGGTCTCATCTAAGTGATAGTGACAAGGTCTGATTGTGGGAGTTTTGTTTTCTTATCGCAGTTGGGAGAAGGAGGCAGGCAGCCCCCACACGAGTGGTGGTGCACGGGTGCGTCTGCCTATGAGGAATGCTGAACACAAACTATAAATAATGCAGCCACATCTGCCCTTGGCTTTGGAGCGCGTGTACTCTGCCGCCTCACTTAGCTTACTGATGCTCCGTGCAGACCTGTGTGGTGGGGAAAGTCAGACTCACACTTGTATTTTAACCCATAATTGGTACCCTGGCTTTCAGAATGCCCTGGGGGATTGACTTTTATCTCATGAGATGTTTTGAAATTGTCCTCAAGCATTCATTGGAAATTCAAGCATTTAGGTGAAGTTCATTTAGGAATGAACTCATTATGAATTCACATAGGGACAAATTCTGTTTGTATTTAATGCGTAATTGTCAGGTTAAATGGTTTAACAGAGTACTCCACACTGAGATTCTATTATAGGAAGTGGCTTTCCTAACGTGAGCCTGGCATTCAGCAGATTTATGGGGAGAGGTATAGTATTATCCTTCCAGTGCAGAAGGCTGGTTTGGAAACCCAGTTAGATGGAGTGTTGCTACAGGAAAAGGATGGGAAATTGACTTCTTTGGGTTGGTGGCTGATGCCTGGAGCTTAACTAAACAGAGAAGATTGAAGTTGAGGTGAGGATCAGTGAAATGGAACGTCAGGATTGATTGGAAATGTCTGCACGGATAAAGGAGAAAAGAAACAGTACACGTGCATAGGTGTCATCCTTTCTTTAAGAGGAAGTTGTTTAGAAAAGCAGGACGAGGCACAGACACCAACTGTCCTGGAAGTAAAAAAGAACTGGACAAGGTCCATCCTGACTGCCTATTATTGGAGGAAAAGTGGCAGGCTCCAGAAAAAGCTAGTCCCTATCCTCCACAGTTTCCTATGAGAGATGAGCCAACAGCATCGTTTAAGACCTAATGCAAATGAGTTTTTTCAGGCAGAGGAGAGACAGGAGAGAGAAAAGCAAAAGCTTTCTTTTGGCACTAGGTGGTGATGAACAGAACTGTAAAAAGAAAAGATTTTGCGGAACCACACTGAACATGGGGCTGTGGTTTTCCTTGAATTTCCGTGTCTTCTAGAACAGTGAAGTGAAAAAGCTTCATTCGGTTTTGGATGTGGATTAGCACATGGATCGGCTGACATACCACCTAAGTCACTTTGGCCAGGTCATTTGAACATTCCAAGCTTAATTTTCTTCCTGTGTAAATTAAAACTAGAAATGTAAAACTTGCCTAACTTATGAGGTTTTGCCCAAAGTGGAGCATTAGTTCCTTCCACGTGGAATCTGCTCGTGAGGATGTGGCTGGTACAATGTTAGGCACGTAGTGTGTGTTTGACAATATGAATCCAGAAAGGAGCAATCCATTTAGGATCAGACTACCCTGGTTTTTGCTCCTATTTCTAAGGCCCTGGAATGCTTCTTCTTGGGGATCATGCCTTCCGGAATGTCTCTAGAGAAAAGAAAGACAGCTCCAGATCCTGGTGGCTTCAGTCACTTTATCAGCCTTGTGAATTTCATGAGACTCTGAAGGAAAAGTTGTGTGTTAGTTTCAGTTGATCCCAAAGGTGATGATTTGGTCTGGCTGTCTAGATCATTGAATACCCTTCTTTCTGCAGGTCCTGGATGTTGACTTTAGCTTCTTGATTTTTCTGCAGTTGGGAGAGAGAGACTGAGACTGCCAGCCCCACAAGGTCTTTATGGCTCTTATGAAGTGCCAAGGTGAAGACCACAGATAACTTTCTCACCATCTCGTTGTTTCTGAAGTCATACAATCCTTGCAGACCCAAGAAAAATGAGTGTTCCATCAGAGCTGTAAATGGCCTCAAGCTGGAAGGATCTGGGGGAATTGGCAGGGCTGTCCTTACCCAAATAGCTCCTCTAGCAGAAGGAAAGTCTGCAGATTTCTGAGCCTGCAACCCTTTCCACCTTCAGATCATTTACAAATTGTGAACGGTGAATAGATGGAGAAATCAAGGCTTCTTGCTTGTGTTTTCACCACCCTTTATTCTGGTTGAATATAGTTGAGCTTCTGTTATAGTGATACAGCCAAATAGTAGATTTTTCTGCTCATACTTGCTTCTCAGCCTTTTTGGCTAAATCAAGTGTAGAATGGGGGCTTCCCAGGTGGCACAGTGGTAAAGATTCTAAATGCCAATGCAGGAGATGCAAGAGATGCAGGTTCGACCTCTGGGTCAGGAAGATCCCCTGGAGAAGGAAATAGCAACCCACCTCCAGTATTCTTGCCTGGGAAATCCCATGGACAGAGGAGCCTGATGGGCTACAGTCCATGGGGTCACGACTGAGCAGCTGAGCACACTGTGCCCAAGACCAGCCCACCATCACCCCATCCTTGGCTCTAGCTGTGCGGACACCTGGTCAATCAGGGTGCTTCCTCAGTTTGGAATTTAAACCAGAGTAATCCTTATTATTTTTTTCCTATCTGGCTGTTGAGAAGGGACCAAGGCTGGCATTCAGCTGCTGCCTCCTGCTTCTCGCTTTGCAAGCTGAGAAGGTCTGGAAGCCTGTGCCCAGGGCCTGGCATCCACTGGGGCTTTGCAGTTGGGCATATCCAAACCTCTTGCCCACAGAGAAGAAAGTCTCTGCTCTTGGGGCCTCGCTGAGAGCATTGAGATAGGAGGCATTGTTCCTGCGGGCAATCAAGGGAGAAGCTCAAGCTGATTTTTCTGTTTTCTGGCAGCCGCCTTTGCTTTCTTCCCCCCTCTGGGGAAATTAGCTTGCTGGCTCAGAAAGAGGGAGAATAAACAAGTCTAACCTGAAATATGCATTAGAGTTTAGCTATTTTTGGAGGTCTCCAAGATGGAAAATGGCTGAAGACTGACCAGTTACCATCTGCCCTGAATTAACTTTCTGAGGTTCTGTGGGGAGAGGGAGGGGACCCATGGACCATCAGAACAGTGGAGCTGAGACTGAGAGCGATCTGTCGATCTGAGTGAAAGAAGCATGGCTGTAGCGAGTCCATTCCTCTTAGCAACCAACTCAGAGAGGAGACAGAGAAGGAAACTGCTGAGACGGGCAGGGGTTGCTTCTGCTACCGACCCAAATGCTTGTCGCCCCCCTCCCCCCAACTCATATGTTAAAGCTCTAATGTGATAGGGCTCGGAGGTGGGCCTTGGGGAGGCTGTCTGGTCATGAGAGTGGAGGCCCCATGGTGGGATAAGAATCTTGAAAAGAAGGCTATTTTTTCTCTCTTTTCCTGCCATGTGAGCACACAATCAGAAGACAGCCATGTGCAAACCAGGAAGAATCCTGCACCAGACATCAGATCAGCTGGAGCCTTTTGATCTTGGACTTCCCTACTTCCAGAACTATGAGAAGTAAATGTCTGCTGTCTTTAGCCACCTCATCTATGGTGTTCAGTTTTGTTGTTGTGATTCAGTCACAAAGTCGTGTCTGAATCTTTGTGACCCCGTGGACTGCAGCACACCAGGCTTCCCTGTCCTTCACTGTTTCCTGGAGTTTGCTCAGATTCATGCCCACTGAGTCAGTGATGCCAACCAACCATCTCATCCTCTGCCACCTCTTTCTCCTCCTGTCCTCAGTCTTTCCCAGCATCAGGGTCTTTCCCAATGAGTCAGCTCTTCACATCAGGTGGCCAAAGTATTGGCACTTCAGCATCAGGCCTTCCAATGAATATTCAGGGTTGATTTCCTTTAGGATTGACTGGTTTGATCTCCTTGCCGTCCAGGGGACTCTCGAGTCTTCTCTAGCACCACAGTTTGAAAGCATGAGGGATCTTTAGCTGTGGCATGCAAACTCTTACTTGCAACATGTCGGATCTAGTTCCCTGACCAGAGATTGAACCCAGGCCCTCCTCACTGGGAGCATGGAATTTTAGCCTCTGGACCATGAGGGAGGTCCTTCATGTCCCTATCTTTGAAAAAAGTGACTGCAGACTACCCACGTATCTACTGACAGATTAATGGATAAGCAGATATGATCCATCCATACAATACGATATTAGTCAACCACTGAAAGGAATGAAGTACTGATTCATGCGACAACGTGGATGAACCTTGAAAACAAGATGCCATGTGAAGAAGCCAGACACAAGAGGTCACACGTTGTGTGATTTCTATGAAATGTCTAGATTAGGTAAATCCTTGGAGACAGAAAATAGATTAGTGATTTCCAGGAGCTGGGGGAAGAGGGCAATGGGAGTGCTCGCTTAATGGGTCTGGGTTTCTTTTTGGGGCACTGAAAATATCTTAGGGATGGTGCTTGCTAAACACTGTGAATGTACTGAAAGCCATTGAACTGTCAACTTTAAAAGCGTTCATCATCAATTTCATGTTAGATACATTTACCCTCTTAAAAAAAAAGGCAGTGCATTGGTCTTTATCCCCTTGTAGCATATTCAGGTCACCTGGGAGCTTTAAAAAATGGATGCCAGACCCACCCCTAGGGATTCTCATTCCAGTTTGTTCTTGTTCGTTGGTTAGTCACTAAGTCGTGTCCAACTCTTTCCGACACAATGGACTGTAGCCCACTGGGCTCTTACGTCCATGGGATTTCCCAGGCAAGAATCCTAGAGTGGGTTGCCATTTCCTTCTCCAGAGGATCTCCTTGACTCAGGGACTGAACCCACATCTCCTGCATCGCAGATTCTCTATCACTGAGCCACCAGTAATTTCTAAAAGTTGTTCTGGATATCCTAACCTGCAACAAGGTTCAGAATCACTGAACACCCTCTAAGGTTCCTGCCAACCCTGCTTCCCTGTTGAGAGTGAATTTAAGTCAGCCCATCCTTTCTTTGGTATTTTGAATCTTCTTTGCAGAGTAAAAGCCTTAATTTTTTTTTTTTTTTTTTTGGGTAAAGATATTACAGACACGGACTTGTAGGAGAGGTAACTTTTGGAGTGAGGGGGATGGTAATGGGAGAAGGAGAGTTGCTGGGTGCCTTTGAAACCACCCATCCCCCCAGCACACTCGGATCCAGCCTCTTCGCTACAGGAAAGTATCCACGCACTTCATCTCAATGTCTTTGAATACCTAAAACCACACATACAACATTAAGCATTTAAAGGTACTGAGACTTAAATGGGCTCAATCTCATTCAAACACTTGAACTGAGGACCTACTGGTACTAAAAGTGTGTGGGGTCTGGCTGTTCACCTCTCAAAAGCCAGTAAACAGACCAGGTTGATGCAAAGGAAAGTTTGCTTTATTTCAGATGCAGGCAATAGGGGGAGGGACGCTATATGTAGAAAACAGCAAAGTCATCTCTAACAGTCATCTTCAAATTGATGGTCTGACCCGCCTCATTTTGATTGTTTTAGGCACGGTTAATCTTCAGTTCCACGGTCCATTTATTCCCATTTCCTTGAGGCCAGTTCTCGGGATTGTGGCAGCTTATGTCATAGCTGCAGTCCAGTCATTTTGTAGTTAACTTCTTCCACCTAGTATTTCGGTATCTATAAGACAGCCCACAGGATATGGCTCAGAATATTATCTATAGTGCTTGAGAAGGAACCAAAGGCCCTCAACTATGTTTAATATCATACATTAATGACCCTACATTATTATTATTTGGTCTCCTTTGACTGCTTTCCTTTGTTTCTGTATTTCTCATATCTCTGATTAAACTTATTCTTTGACTAAAGTTTTCTGTAGACAAAAGGCAGGCAAGGACATTTCGGGGAGGCAGGCAAGGACCATAGGGTCTTGCTCCTTTTCACTACTGTGTGCCCGGCTTTGTGCTAGATGCCAGTGGGGGTGAGAAAGAAACCAGGATGAATCAGAGCTCAGTTTAGCAGCCCACCATCCAACAGGGGAAGACAGAAGCATTGTAAAAGAGAACAGTAACCTTCCCACCAGGGCATAACCTGGATCGACAGCCTGCTGTGTGCGAGGCCTTTTATGTGGACCGTCTCATTCTGAGACAGTTGTCACCTGCTCCAGGTGTGATGGCTACTTTTAGGTGTCAGCCTGACCGGGCTCAGGGATGCTCAGAGAGCCGGTAGCATGTTATTTCTGGGTGTGTCTGTGAGGGTGTTTCTGGAAGAGATTAGCAGCTGAATCAGTAGACTGTAGAAAGATCGCCCTCGCCAATGTGGGCGGGCCTCATCCAATCTGTTGAGGACCCGAATAGAACAAAAAGGCGGAAGAAGGGCAAATCTGCTCTCTCCACTTGAGTTGGGACGTCCGTCTCCTGTCCTTGGACCTCAGCAAGTCTCGCCCTCCCGTCTCTGGACTTGGGCTGGAACGCACACCGCTGGCTTCCCTGGCTCTCAGGTTTTGGGGTTTGGGCTGGAACTACACCACGGATTCTCCTGGGGCTCTAGCTTTCAGATAGAAGGAGGTTGTGTGACTTCTCAGACTCCCTAATCCCACAGGCCAGTTTCTTATAATGAACCTCTTTCTGCGTATCTCTTTGCTGTTGCTGTTGTTCATTAGCAAAGTCGTGTCCGACTCTTTGAGACCCCATGGACTGCAGCATGCCAGGCCTCCCTGTCCCTCACTGTCTCTCAGAGTTTGCCCAAGTTCATGTCCATTGAGTTAGTGATGCTATCCAACCATCCCATCCTCGGCTGCCCTCTTCTCCCTTTGCCTTCAATCTTTCCGAGCATCAGGGTCTTTTCCAATGAGTCAGCTCTTGGCATCAGATGGCCAAAGAACTGGAGCTTCAGCTTCAGCATCAGTCCTTCCAATGGGTATTCAGTGTTGAATACTCAACCCTGTGTATCTCTCTGTGTAACCTATTGGTTCTGTTTCTCTGGAGACCCCTGACTGATGAACCAGGTTAATGGCTGGGATGTGTTTGTCACAGACTCTCAGCTACCGGCCACTGTACTTTCCCTCTTGTGTTTACAGGGCTCACTCTGAGCTTGCTGCTTGGAGACTTAAGTGGCATCTGGAGAACAGAGAGGAGGGGGAAGTAATTTTTAAAGATAAGGATCTCCCTTAGGAACCTGCCCACCATATATTTCTCTCGAGCTTTGTGGTCCAATATGAAGGTCATGGGCCATCTGTGTGGTTATGTAAATTAATTAAAATTAAATTAAATTGGTCACACCAGCCACAGTTCAAGTGGTCAGTAGCCAACCTTAAATTTATTATCTTATAGTTCCAGGGAGTCAGAAGTTGAGAAGGCTCTCAGTGGGACAAAATCAAGTTTTCAGCAGGCATGCATTCGTTTCTGAGGCCCAGTGGGAAAAGTCCGTTTTCTGGTTTTTCCATCTCCTAGAAGCTGCCTTGGCTCATGGTTCCCCCTCCATCTTCAGAATCACCAGTGGGCAGCTGAGTCTTTTTCATTGACATAACTCTGAACTCCTGTCTCCTCTTTCACATTTAAGGATCTTTGTGGTTACAATGGACCCATCTTGATAACCCAGGATAAGCCCCCTCTCCCAATTTTAAGATCAGCTGATTAGCAACCTTAATTTCACCTGTTAACCTTAATTCCTCTTGGCCAGGTAACATTGCTCCTTGGAAGGAAAGCTATGACAAACCTAGACAGCTTATCAAAAAGCAGAGGCATCACCTTGCTGACAAAAGTCATAACTATGGTTTTTCCAGTAGTCATGTACGGATGCAAAAGTTGGACCATAAAGAAGGCTGAGTGCTGCACAATTGATTCTTTTGAATTGTGGTGCTGGAGAAAACTCTTGAGAGTCCCTTAGACTATAAGGAGATCAAACCAGTCAATCCTAAAGGAAATCAATTCATTGGAATGTTCATTGGAAGGAGTGATGTGAAGCTGAAGCTCCAATCCTTTGGTCACCTGATGTGAAGAACTGACCCACTGGGAAAGACCTTGATGCTCAGGAAGATTGAAGGCAAAAGGAAAAGGGGGCGGCAGAGGGTGAGATGGTAGGATGGCATCACTGACTCAATGGACATGAATCTGAGCAAACTCCAAGAGATAGTAAAGGACAGGGGAGCCTGGCATGCGATCACAAAGGATTAGACAGGACTTAGTGACTGGAGAGCAACAGCAAAATGATTTGTTCAGAGGTTCTGGGAATTAGGGTGTGGACATCTTTGGCAGATCATTATTCTACCCACGACTGCATCTAAAGTTCTAGTAGAAATCACAGCAAAAGACATATTCATGTATGTGGAGGATATGTGGCAGGTGAGAGGTGAGGCACTGTGATTTGAAAAGCAGTGTAACGTGGACGTAGAAGAGGCTTTCTGGATTTCTGGAGTCAGACTGCCTGGGTTAAAGTCTTGCATGGTGACCTTGGGCAAACATCTTGAAGCCTCAGTTCCCTCACCTGTAAATGGAAAATAATGACAGAACCCCCCCTCTACCTGACCCCTCCCATGTCTTGGTGAGAATTAGAAGAGATAATGCATATAAAGGCTTGGCAGATAGTAAACCCTGAAATGTCAGGTACCATTTGGAAGCTAAAAATGCCTTCACATTACAGTTTGAATGTGTTCTAGCTTTGAAAATAGCTCCAAATTCCATTTATGTTAAGAACCACATTCTGTTCTCCATCCCTGTGTGCGAGATGGCCCCTGGGAACTGGGTGGTCCTCAGCACAGGGAGGAAGGGAGTTCTGCGTGTTCCCAAGGTGATGGCAGAGCGCTGGGTGACCCAGAGAGCCTCCCTCTGCTCTCTGCTACCAGACCTGGGGGGACTTGAAGTTCAAAAGCTCTAATAGCAATACTTTGTCATCTTGAGTGCAGTGAAATCAGCCAGTGCTAATGTATTTCAGGAAATTCCTAGAATCCCCCAATTATAAGGGAATCTATTGGGGTCATTCGCATGAGGCTTGCTTATTCTTTATCATAATTGGCTAAAATTGTCATCCCTCTTTAAATTACCCGGAGATGGCAATTACATTTGGCTGTGCCTCACTGCTTGTGAGATCTTAGTTCCCTGGGATTGAACCTGGGGCCACGGGAGTGAGAGCACCAAGGGAATTCCCTGTGATACCTTTAAAATAATAAGAATAAAGGGATGGGTAATACATGCATATGGTATAAAAGGGTTTGCTGCCTCAGCAGTTCTCCTCTCTAGGGTCCACTATTGGTACTGGTTTCTTTTTGAGAAAAATATTTAATTAATTAACTCGGCTGCATCGGGTCTTAATGGCATCGCACCGGATCTTTCACTGTGGCACACAGACTCTAGTCGTGGTGAGGGCTCAGTAGTTGCAGTGTGTGGGTTTAATTGCTCCTTGGCATGTGAGATTTTAGTTCCCTGACCAGGGATTGAACCCAAGTTCCCCACAATGCAAGGTGGATTCTTAACCACTGGACACCAGGGAAGTCCTGGTACTGGTTTCTTGCGAGCCCTTCCCACTGTCACTTACATCTTCTACTTTATGTTGTATCTGTTCCTCCCCCACTATCCCTGACACCAGCTGACTATTCACCATTCTGTACTCGCCCCACCCCGCTCCTGGTCAGTTTCAACAATATGTCTTGGAGACTGTTCTCTATTGCTACAAAAGCAGTATTCCATTTTAAGTATGTATCGACACCACAATCTATCTTACTAATAACTTATTTATAGTTTTTAGATGGTCTTCACTGTTTTGCTATTGCAAGCAATATTGCAAATAATCTTTATATTTACAGTGTTTCACGCAGGTCCGAATATGATAACTTTTTCCAGTGGAATCGCTGCATTTTAAAAGTATGTGGATTTTTAATTTAAAAAGTTTTTGCCTTTGCTGGTGGGAATGTAAACTGGTTCACCCAGAATGAAAATAGTAGGGGGGTGGTCCTCAAGAAATTAAAAATAGAACTACTAGATGATCCCGCAATGCCACTTCTGGGCATCTATGCAAAGGAAATGAAGTCATATTTTGAAGATGTATCTAAACAGCCATCTTCATTGCAGCATTATTTACAATAGCCAAGATATGGAAACAACCTGTGTCCATTGGTGGATAAACGGATAAAGAAAATGTGAAATATTCTCACCACACACAAAAAATTATAATTATGTGATGTGTTAACTAACCTTCCTGTAGTAACTGTGTTTCAATATATATCTATATTGAAAAAACATAAAAAAGTTGGGGCCAAATTTCGTTTCATATAAGTTTATCAGCAATTGTGAAAAATGACTATTTTGCCACAACTTCAATGAGTTTTTTTTTTTTTATCAAATATCCAGATTTTTTGCCAATTAACTATTAAAAAATATTATTGTAGTTTAACTTAGCATTTATCTGGGACTTCTTTGGTGGGCCAGTGGTTAAGACCCCACAGTGGAAGTGCAGGGGGCACAGATTCAGTCCCTGGGCTGGGAACTAAGACCCTGCAACCAAAAAAAAGAAAAAGAAAAAAAAACAAATGTACTGTTAAAAAAGTGTTTTTTAAAAAATAATAAATTCACATTTATCTTATCATTAGTGGGATGATATGTTTAAGAACCGTTCATATTTTATTTTTTAAATGAAGGACTCTTGGTCCATTTTTCTATTGAGATGTGAGTCTTTTTATTACTAAATTTATTTATTTACTAGATTTCTGGAATTTCTTTATATTTAGGAAATGGCCTTTTCTTTTGGTTCAT
>SJYQ01001145.1:719855-731460 GCA_006410935.1 Redunca redunca | reverse complement strand
TTTTTAAAGGCAGAAATTGCTTATTGTATTTATTCACATATACCTTTTAAAATATATGGATTCTGAATTTTAAGTTGTCCTTAACGTTTTCTGGTCATCGAGAGCATATTTTAAAAACCCCTCACTTTTTTTTCTCTTAGTATTCTATTGGTTCCATTATTTTATGTTTAAATTTTGGCTCCATCTGGAATTTGTTTTAGTGCAAAGGTATGAAATAAGAATTCGACTTTATATCTCTCCAGATGGGTTTCCAGTTGTTGCCATTTATGGAGTCATCTGTCTTTCTCCTGCTTATATGAATCCAATGCCATTATATTAGCATCGTGTATGTATTGGAGTCTATTTCTAGATCCTTTCTTCTGTAATTCTCTTCCCCTTTGGGTATCTTATTTGGTCTTTGGCGGTCTCTAGTGCTTTTTGTCTCAGGTCCTCTTAAATCACAGAAAGGAAGTTCCTGCTCTTTTGACTGCATTCTGGACTTTTGCAGTGGCTTCGACTCGAGTGTAAACTTAGCCTTGAGAGGCTGGCTAATTAGAAAGCAGGGTGTGAGGGCCGGGAAATTCCTCTCCATCATTAGCAACAATCATACCCTCTCAGGATTCAGAGGCTTCACGTTACTGCATTGGAAAGATGGCATTAAAAGTGAGTTGACCTCCCCTTTTGTGGAGGACTGGTTGATGATAACCATGATAATATCAATGATTATAAACTACCATCCTGGTGGTGCTAAGCACTTTAATGTTAGTTCACTGATTCTTCCAGCAACTGATAAATTATTTAATAGCATATTTATCCCTATATTACATAAGAAGAATGTGAAGGGAAGTGAAACCTATGAGACAGTACAAAATAGAGAAGGGGTTTAGATCTAGACAGAACTGATTCCAAAACTAGGACTTTAAAAAAGTTTTAAAAAAGTGTTTAATTTTGTATTGGAACACAGCTGATAACAATGTTGTGATAGTTTCAGGTGCAAAGCAAAGCGACTTGGCTATATGTATACGTGCATCCATTCTCCTCCAAAACTTCCCTCCCATCCAGGCTGCCATTTAACTTTGAGCAGAGTTCCCTGTGCTATACAGCAGGTCTTTGTTGGTTATACATTTTCAATATAGCAGCAGTGTACATGTCCATCCCAAACTCCCTAACTATCCATTCCCCCCATTCTTCACCCTGGCAACCATAAATTCAGGGAATCTGTTTCTGTTTTGTAAGTTCATTTGTATCATTTCAAAGCTAGGACATTTATCCAGTCTGTATTGCAGAATCTTTGGCACAACATAACTAATGAAATACTCTATGTTCATTTATTGTCTCCATTAATTCACTCCATAATCACTTTGGACCTCTTGGTAGTTATTAACAAGAGTTGGAAAATCATATGCCTTTTGGGGCAGACTGATGACATAGTTACCCAAATGGGGTACAATAGGGAGTGGTGGGGACTGTGGCAAACGAGAGAGCATGTGTCGTGTCTAAAGTTGGCGTCATCCCTCAGGCCAGGCCATTTTTGCCATGGAGAAGAGTGAGCTGAGCATTGCCCAATCTTCAGATTCTCAAAAAGAACCAGAAATTCAGATCTTCAAGTGAAATCTAATTTTTAGGTGTCAACAAATTATGAAAATCAATGTATGTCCTTTAAAACTCAGTACTTAATTCTGAAAGATTCCTGTTAGATAGGGCATTAAGCAAATAGAGATATTGATTCAACCAAAATTGACTCAGCAAGGGAAGGGAATGAATTACTGATACACGTACAAGATATGAATGAATCTCAGATAATCTGAGTAGAAGAAGACAGTCACAAAAGAATGTGTTAGGCATATGTCCATTATTTGAAATTCTGTGACAAGTAACATTAACACATGATGAGGGCAGGGATTAATGGGTAATGGAGTGAGTACACTTTCAGTCGTGGTAGTAACATTCTGTATCTTCACAGAGTTTGGATTAAACCAATGCATGCATTTGCCAAAACTGGATTCAGGAGAGAAGAGACATATGTATACCTATAGCTGATTCATGTTGATGTATGGGAGAAACCAACACAGTATTGTAAAGCAATTATCCTCAAATTAGAAGAAATAAATTTAAAAAAAACCTAGTGAATGGGCTTCCCTGGTAGCTCAGCTGGTAAGGAATCCGCCTGCAGTGCAGGAGACCTGGGTTCAGTCCCTCAGTTGGGAAAATCCCCTGGAGAAGGGATAGGCTACTCACTCCACTATTCTTGCCTGGAGAATCCCATGGACAGAGGAGCCTGGCAGGCTACCATCCACGGGGTCGCAAACAGAGACACCACTGAGTGACTAAGCACAGCACGGTGAATGGACACTTGAAGAAGTATATATTTCAATGTATGTAAATTGTATACCAAAATCTGTTACCACATATTGAACTCTAGTTAATGGCAATCATCCTGAAGTATTTAGGAGAAAGTATTAACATATGGATGTCCACAACTTACTTTGAGATGAACGTAAGGATAAGATGGATTAATGGAGGGATGGATGGATGGAAAGATATGTGATACATCAAGCTTAGTAAAATGTTAATGAATCGGCGGTTGTGGTGTACTTGAAAATTTTCATTATAAAATGCTGGGGCACTTCCCTGGTGGTCCAATGGTTAAGAATCCACCTTGCAATGCAGGAGACACAGGTTCGATCCCCAGTCGGGGAATGAAACCCATGTGCTGCATTTACTGAGCCCCTGCTCTGGAACCTGTGTGCCACAGCTAGAGGGCCCATGTGCTACAACAAAAGATCCTGCATGCTGACACTGAGACCCAACACAGCTAAATGAATATTTTTAAAATATATAAAAAATGGGAAAACTAGCAACCCCCCAACCCAATAAGAAACTATGTGTGAGCTTAGTATACACACACGCACACGTACACACACACACACACATCCCTGTGGGCTAGACTTGGCTCTGTTCCATCATGTGTCCTCATCAGCTCATTACATGGTGTTGTCTCTGCAAGTTGATTATAAGGATATTGTTCCTGAAATCGAGCTCTCCTCCTTGCGTGGGGCTTGATAGGTCTGGCATGGTTCAGTGGGTGAAGGTATGAGGAAATCCATCACCCGATGACATCATTAACACTTCTCCAACATGCCCTGTCAGAGATAAAAGTGAGCCTGGCCTCCTTCTCATCAATCAAGGGGCAAGAAGAAAGCCATTCTGGTGACACGGCTCCTTCGTACCCTCTGCTAATCCATCTTGCTACATCAGTACTCTCTCTATATATGTGACATTTAAATTCAGAGGGGACAAATATTAGCCCAGCACAGTCTCTTCATTAGCAAACAGGGTTTCAGAAGAGTGTTTGCAGGCTGCCTTGCTGTTCCCAGTGTTGGCTGAGGAGACAACAACCTTCACTCGTCGGCAGCATTTCAGGGCAAGGGGCTGTGTGTGGGTTGAATACCCATTGTGTGTCCTTGGCTGTGGCTGGGAAAATAGAAGCTACTCTCAAGGAGTGTCAGAGTCTTGGAGGCAGTGCCAGAATTGTATGGAGAAGGGAACAGGATGGAGTAATGTTCCCTTTAAACACAGTCTCTAAAAGCTGCACCTTTGCAATGATTTTAAAAGGCAATCTGTCATCATAACAAGGGTTAAGACTATGATGCATACGATTAGTCGAAGCAAGGGTCAGTTTTGTAAGTACGTGATTGATGCATCAGAGGTCAAACCTGGAGACGTTTCGAGATTGTAGTCAGAGTAGCACCTTTTTATGGGCTCTTCTCTTACGCTAGTTGAATTATTCACTGGACTATTCACTCCTTCTCCCTGGAGGAGGATAATGCTTCCTTTTCTCGATGATGTCATACTTTTGACCTCCTTTGGCCAATGAAATGGGAGCAGAAGTGACATGAGTCACTTCCAAGCAAGAGATTTAGGGGCTGCATTTTCTTTTTCCCTCTGCCAAAGCCATGTCTCAGACTGCGGCTGTTCCTGCAGCCTGGGGCCCAGAGAGGAGACATGGAGCAGAGCTCTGTGCTGGCCGCGGTGGATTTACAAGATGAAGGAGATACAAATATTTGTTACTGTCAAGGCATTGGGCTACTGGGGTCATTTGTTACGGCAGCATCACCTAGCCTACCCTAACTAATGCAATCCGCAGCTAACAAAGGAGGTTCCTGCCCAGATCATACAGACAGGATCTTCTTGACATGATGACATCTCCACCAAACGTCTGCCTAGTTTTGGAAAAGCGAGGACTACACAGTAGAAATTAGCTTGGATAAAGACAATATAATTTAGATGCAATTACGTGTTGTGCGTGTGGTTGCTAAGGAAAGAGACCAGGTGGGCTGGTGGAGGTGGGCATGGCTGTTAGGGACGATGGAGCGCAGGGCAGTGGTCTAGGGTTCTGGCCTTGAGTTCTGGATATGCTTTTCACTATCTGTGTGTGTTTAGTAGCTCAGTCGTGTCCGACTCTTTGCGACTAGTTGTGCGGTTTTGGACCAAACACTTGGTGTCTCCACTCCTTTGTGCCCAATAGATGGAGTTTTTGTGATCTAAGAACTGGGTCAGTTGTAAAGTCTATCATCAGGATTCAGAATTTTTTTTTTTCCCTTTTCTTTTGTCTCCTTTTCCTCTTTCTCTCCTATGTGGTCTGAATAATAATTTGGAGGAGTGATGGACGATCAGAAAGTGTAGCATATGCCGGGAGGTAAGGTTCTAGCCTGCCCTACGGAAGGGCCTTGTCCTCTGAGTTTCCAGCAGACACATTTGGACGGCAGCTTTGCCATTCATTTAGCTGCTTAGATCTTTGGATGAACCAAAGGGAGGTGGGGTGAATACACAGATCTTCCCTCAAAAATTTTTTTTTCTAAATGCATAAAATAGAATAATCAGAATTACAAAGTTTATTGCTAGCAAAACATCTAAAAAATACAAATATGTGTGACAATACACACATTTCTTTATTAGTGTGTTAAATATAACTGTAACTATTGGCAGATCTAATGACTATCGATATTTCAGAATTCTGCTGATCACAAATAATATTTTTCCATGACTTCAACACTTGTATTGTGATGGGAAAATATCTGTGGTTTCCCTTGGTGACAAAGTCAGAATAAGGTAAATACTATTGTGCTTGGTTGTCTACATTCAGTTGAAGGGAATAAAAACTTTCAGCTAGAGGTCATTGAAAACTTTTTTTCTAATTTGTTCCCATTCAAGTTCACAGATTCCCTAAATTCTATTCAGGACGCCTTGAGGGTCTGTGGACTTCAGGATAATCTGCATTAGCTTCATTTTCTTTTTTAAAATTTATTTTTAATTGAAGGATAGTTGCTTTTTAAAATTTATTTTTTAATTGAAGGATAATTGGTTTTCAGAATTTTGTTGGCTCTTTAGCTGCATTTTCTTAAGGACATTATGTCCCTTTTCTGAACCTCAGTGTCCTCACTTGCAAAGTGGGTGCCTTGCCCTTGATATTCTTTCTAAGCATGGGATTTGATAGTCCTCAGGTGAGGAGCCCTTGTGGGACTCTGCCTCCCCAGATAATGGATTTCAAGGAGCGACACCAAGGTAAAGAATGAGCACACCCAGCTGCCTCTCCTCTGGCCCAAAGTCCTGTGAATTGACGAGAGAGAGAGAGGAAGACAGAGGATATAAATGAAAAAATATATAAAGCAACAAACTGGAAAAGGAGAAAGAGTGGCATCGGCAAACCAAAATTCTTGAGAAATCTTTGACACATCAAAACACAATCACGTATTTGGAAGAAGAGTCATTGGAAACCACAACCTAAAACATACTTAAGAGTGTCTAATTTTAAGATACTGGGCACACTGACCTTGTGCCAGTCTTCATACCCAGATTATTTGTGTTAGTCTTCATGATGACCCTTTCATGTAGGGATATCCCAAAATATCCATTTTATGGATAGAGAAACTGAGGCTTAGTGGGTTCAGGGATTTTGCCTGAAATCACACAACCAGAGACTGACACAGCTGAAAATGTTTGGCTGTGTGGCTTCAAAGTCCATGATCTCATCCATTGTACTCTCCTGGTAGTTAATTGCTGCACTTAATTCATAGGCAGGAAGAGGCTTTTTTCATTTTTATTTTTTCATTATTTTAAGTCCTGCTAGAATCTGCAGGCTTAAGAACTGGGATGGAAATTGTTCTGGCACCACTTCTGGATCTGGAAAAAGCTTAAGACCCACCATTCCATTTTAAGGGCAGTGTGGTCCTCATTAACCTGCCTCCAGGTCGGCAATGCAGGAAGGAGCTGTCTAGCTTGGGGGCTATCAGGGGAACCCACACTTACCCATCCGAAAATATCTGCACTTGAACACAATTAACTCACTGTTTCTCTTCGTCTCTTCTCTGAACACCATTTGCCCTAAAAATACTCTTTGACATTATCCACAAACATTGAAGAGACTTTTATTTGGCCCTGACCTTTGTACAGTTCCTACTAAATGAGTGTCAGTGGCACACAAATGGGGATGAATTATTTATAGGCCTGAAGGGAAGTCAAAGTTGCTTTTATTCCTATTGAAAGTTTATAAGAAGGCCAAAGAGCACCAAATTAATTATGGTGCATCACAGAACAAATCCAGCCAAACTCAAGGGTGCTTTTTAAAACCAGGGTGCTCTCCATGGCTGGGTCCCTGGAAATCCCCATAAACCTGGGCTGTTGTTTGAAGTGAAGTGAAAGTCGCTCAGTCGTGTCCGACTCTTTGCAACCCCATGGACTACTCAGTCCATGGAATTCTCCAGGCCAGAATACTGGAGTGGGTAGCCTTTCCCTTCTCCAGGGGATCTTCCCAACCCAGGGATCGAACCCAGGTCTCCCAAATTGCAGGCAGATTCTTTACCAGCTGAGCTACAAGTGAAGCCTTTCAGGGGGCAAAAGTCTGTTTCCTTTCTGACAAGAGGCTGCCAGGATGAGAGCAGAGATGTAAGGAGTTCTGGGGGCTTCAGGGACAACCATGAGGGTGATCATTTATGAACTTATTTAATAAGTCAACTGACACTGATTGAGCACCTACTTGAGGCTGGGCATTGGAGAGGAAGAGACAAGTTCATTAACTTGTTTATCCAATGGTTCAACAAATATTTAATGTCTTCTCTTGAGAGGTACTGTTTTAGGCACTTGGATGTATGTAACACAGCTTCCCTGGCTGTGATGGTAAAGAAGCCACCTGCAATGCGGGAGACCTGGGTTTGATCCCTGAGTTAGGAAGATCCCCTGGAGGAGAGCATAGTGTCCCATCCAGTATTCTTGCCTGGAGAATCCCCATGGACAGGGTCCTGCATTCATGATAAAGATGCTATTCCTGTTCTCAGGAGCTCAGTCTAATGAGTCCTCCTCACCACCCCCATCATCATCGTGGTTCTTATTGTCATCATGTACTGGATGCTTACTATTTTCCAGGCACTGCAGTAAGGGCTTTGCATGCATTAATTCAACTAATCCTCATCAGCACAATGAGTGGGGTTATTACTATCACCCCCTTTCCACAGTTTAGAATACCATTACAAAGTTTACGTAACTCACTCCAAGAGTCAGACCCTGGAAGCTGTGGGGCTGGGTTTCAAGCCTTGGCAGTCAGCCTACCATGAAACCTGTTATTATAGGGCTTATATATGGGCTGTAAGACTCAGAGGCACAAGGAAATCAGGAAAGGGGTGTCTGAATTGGGTCTTTTTTAAAAAACAAATTCAACTTCTTCTTCTTCTTTTTTTTTTTTAATATTTGTTTATTTATTTGGCTGTGCCAGGTCTTGGTTGGGTCACATGTGATCTTTAGTTTCTCTGGCACCACAACTTGGAAGCACAAGGGAGCTTTTAGTTGTGGCAAGCAAACTCTCAGTTGCAGCATGTGGGATCTAGTTCCCTGACCAGGGATCGAACCCAGGTCCCCTGTATGGGGAGCATGGAGTTTTAACCACTGGACCACCATGGAATCTCTTCTTTATTATATTTTAAAATACTGCCACAATAAGCTTGTTCTATTCTAAAAGTAGAAAAGAGACAGTAAATATGTCTTTCTTTTTCTGCATTTTTTTTTCTTTTCTTTCTGTCCTTCTCTTAGGAAAAGGTCAGATGGGTTCCTCTATACTCTAGGCGGGCAGAACTGGGGATCTGAGTCTGGGTATGTGTCAAGAGACAGAGGAAGATTGGGAGGGTAGGTGACAAGTCACCATGCTGGGTCCTTTCTGATTTTCCTTATCGTTTTCTCAGCCACCCGGCTGCATAACTGTTGTACTCCCTAGACGTTGATTTTAACAGTGAAGGGCACAGAGGTTGAGAGAGGGGGACACCTTTACAGTGAACAACAGAGTATGGCTGAGCCGGGTTTGGGGGCAGCCCCGTCTACACTCCTGGTTGCACCTGCGCTGTCCCCTGGCTGGGACCCCCTCCTCCCAGCTCCACCCCTCTCAGGGGCTTTAAATCCCTCAGCTCAGGCTCCTGAGAATGGCAGTGAGGTCCTCCTTCTCACCCAGACGTATGCTGCCGCTTCTCACCATTTCTTTGTCTGCCCTGTGGGCGCCTCAGGGACCCTGATGATGCAGAAAGCCCTCCTCTGCTGCTTGAGCTTTGAGTCCTCTTGGGTCTTTTCAGACACTTTCACCGTAATGTTTACATCTCAGCTAAAGAGGGGAAAAAGAAAGCTGTCATCCTCCCAATACACATCCTTGGCTTAGATTTGCCCAGGCAGGGACCATTACATCTAGAAGTTGTCACAGAGAAAGGAACAGTGGAAGGACCAGAGGATGAAGTGTAGGGCTGCCTGGGTGTGGGAGGAGGGGAGGGAAGCCCCGGCAGCCACTCTGGGGAATATCCGTTTATGGCATGTCTGTCCTCGATGGTGTGTGTTCAGGAGAAATGATCAAACATCTCAACAGACCAGGCAGTGGGGGAACTGAATAGTGATCAAGACCCGGTGCCTCTCCTCTGTCCTGTGGAGCTCAAGGTATAGTGCAGAGTCTGCCAGGCTCACTGGCTCTCTTGGCAGGGGAAGCAGTACTGGAGGGGAGCATAGCGCTGGTTTTGGAGGGGTGGGGCCTTAACCCAGGGGAGGTGAAGACAAAGACCTTTCCTGACCGCATTAGAGAGAGCTCCTCTGAGTCCTCTTCCCCAAGGCTGACCTTGAACTTGAACAAGCTTTACCTTGGACTTCAATCAGCACCACCAGTTTTTCTAGCAGTTCATGGCTACACCCTGGGATGAGTCTAATCTTCCTTTAAATGCTGCCTGAAGAAAATGTAAGGATGTCCACAGAACTGGTTGTTCCAGTCAACTCCTGAATATGGGACCCCTGCCTCTTTGGGAGGCTTGGAGCCTAATTTCCAGCAGCACCAGTTAGCAAACCCAGTTGGCTCAGATGGTAAAGAATCTGCCTGAAATGCTGGAAACCTGGGTTCCATCTCCATGTGGGGAATATCTCTTGGAGAAGGGCAACCCACGGAGAATTCCATGGACAGAGGAGCCTGGCGGGCTGCATGCAGTCCATGGGTCTCAAAGAGCCGGCACAGGACTGAGAGACTAACACACCCACACATCCCGCCCTCCCATTTTTTGGTGACCTTTCACGTCCCTGTCTCTGCAAGATCCTTCCACTCCTCCTTCTACTCTGCCATTCTCCCTTTAGAGATCCACTCATCTCTGCACAAATCTGGATGGAGGCCTGCTCTTTTTCCTACTCTTGGTAGTTACTGAATAAAATACGCTTTTGCTGCTTCAACTAAGGTCTGGCTGTTTCTCTTTGGTGGTGGGAAGCATGATCTGGAAGGATGCGTGGAGAAGGAATGTGAAACTTGGGCATAGGGGTAAACCTTCTGTGGAAGGAATGGTTTGTGCAGCTGATACACGTGGTTCAAAGAACTGGGCCAAGTTTGAGGAAGGTGGAGAGGACGTTGGAAAGGTGGCTGACCCACTAGCAGAGTGGAGGTGCACATATTTTTGGGTGACACTTGGCGTGCGCCTTGGTGCAACTGTGTTTCCATAAGAGACTGTCTCGGCTGGAGAAATGGAGACTGCTTTAAACTGCAGCGAATCCAGGATCACGTCAGTATGTCCAGCAGCACTGGATAACTGGTGGTCCCCCCCTGCCTCCTAGCTTTCTCTTTTCCGGAGATCCTTTGTGCCATTGGATGCTTGTCTCCTCCCTGTCTCTTGAGAGGTAGAATTGTAAATATTGTGGCCCCTGGATGGGGTTATTTGGGGGCCAAGAAGTCTTCCTTCCTTGTGAAAGTGCTAGTTGCTCAGTAGTGTCTGATTCTTTGTGACCCCATGGGCTGTAGCCAGGCTCTTCTGTCCATGGAATTCTCCAGGCAAGAACATGGGAGTAGGTAGCCATTCCCTTCTCCAGGGCAATTCTTGACCTAGGGATCGAACCTGGGTCTCCTGTCGTGCAGGCAAATTCTTTACCGTGTGAGCCACTGGGGAACACTTCCCTCCTTGCAGCACACCCCATGCCTGTACAAGTGCTAAGTAAGTTGCTTGAGTCATGTCCTACTCTATGCCACCCTATGGACTGCAGCCCACCAGGCTCCTCTGTCCATGGGATTCTCCAGGCAAGAATACTGGAGTGGGTTGCCATGCCCTCCTCCAGAGCACCCCATATGGTATTGTTCATTTTTGTGATTCAGCTCCACCAGAAGTTGGTATCTTCCATCTATAACCCCGTTAGCTTTCCTGAAACAGGCTTCAGGGCTTCATGTTCATGAGTTCATCCTTTCCCTCTCGTCCTGTTCACCATGCCACCTGCTGCAGGGATGCCCAGAGGACCCCTGTCAGTGTGTTGTTTGTGGAATGCAGGGGACTGGAAGCTGCTAATTTCCCTTCTCTCCTTGGAGAGTTTCTGTACAAGGCTTCTCTTGATATGCCCAGCTCTGTGCTATGGTAGGTCTTTGGATATCTGATGTTATGGTGTTTAACTTGATTAAGCTTTTTTTGAAACGTTCCCTTGGTATCTCTAATATTCTTGAAGGGATCTCTCGTCTTTCCCATTCTGTTGTTTTCCTCTATTTCTTTGCATTGATCGCTGAAGAAGGCTTTCTTATCTCTTCTTGCTATTCTTTGGAACTCTGGATTCAGATGCTTATATCTTTCCTTTTCTCCTTGGCTTTTTGCCTCTCTTCTTCTCACAGCTATTTGTAAGGCTTCCCCAGACAGCCATTTTGCTTTTTTGCATTTCTTTTCCATGGGGATGGTCTTGATCCCTGTCTCCTGTACAATGTCACGAACCTCATTCCATAGTTCATCAGGCACTCTATCTATCAGATCTAGGCCCTTAAATCTATTTCTCAATTCCACTGTATAATCATAAGGGATTTGATTTAGGTCATACCTGAATGGTCTAGCAGTTTTCCCTGTTTTCTTCAATTTCAGTCTGAATTTGGTAATAAGGAGTTCATGATCTGAGCCACAGTCAGCTCCTGGTCTTGTTTTTGCTGAGTGTATGAGCTTCTCCATCTTTTGCTGCAGAGAATATAATCAATTTGATTTTGGTGTTGATCATCTGGTGATGTCCATGTGTAGAGTCTCCTCTTGCGTTGTTGGAAGAGGGTGTTTGCTATGACCAGTGCATTTTCTTGGCAAAACTCTATTAGTCTTTGCCCTGCTTCATTCTG
>SJYQ01001145.1:688908-719248 GCA_006410935.1 Redunca redunca | reverse complement strand
ACAAGCTGGAATCAAGATTGCCAGGAGAAATACCAATAACCTCAGATATGCAGATGACACCACCCTTATGGCAGAAATTGAAGAGGAGCCAAAAAGCCTCTTGATGAAAGTAAAAGAGGAGAGTGAAAAAGTTGGCTTAAAGCTCAACATTCAGAAAACGAAGATCATGGCATCCGGTCCTATCACTCCATGGGAAATAGATGGAGAAACAGTGGAAACAGTGTCAGACTTTATTTTTTTGGGCTCCAAAATCACTGCAGATGGTGATTGTAGCCATGAAATTAAAAGACGCTTACTCCTTGGAAGAAAAGTTATGAGCAACCTAGATAGTATATTCAAAAGCAGAGACATTCCTTTGCTGACTAAGGTCCGTCTAGTCAAGGCTATGGTTTTTCCTGTGGTCATGTATGGATGTGAAAGTTGGACTGTGAAGAAGGCTGAGCGCCGAAGAATTGATGCTTTTGAACTGTGGTGTTGGAGAAGTCTCTTGAGAGTCCCTTGGACTGCAAGGAGATCCAACCAGTCCATTCTGAAGGAGATCAACCCTGGGATTTCTTTGGAGGGAACGATGCTAAAGCTGGAACTCCAGCACTTTGGCCACCTCATGCGAAGAGTTGACTCATTGGAAAAGACTTTGATGCTGGGAGGGATTGGGGGAAGGAGAAGAAAGGGACGACAGAGGATGAGATGGCTGGATGGCATCACTGACTCAATGGACGTGAGTCTGAGTGAACTCTGGGAGATGGTGATGAACAAGGAGGCCTGGTGTGCTGTGATTCATGGGGTTGCAAAGAGTTGGACACGATTGAGTGACTGAAATGAACTGAACTGAACTGAAGCTTTTTTTAAACTTTTATTTTATATTGGATTATAGCTTATTAACCTAGACAATATATTAAAAAGTAATGATATAACTTTGCCGACAAAGGTCCCTATAGTCAATGCTTTTGATGACTGGAAAAAACAATGCTGGTTTTTCCAGTAGTCACGTATGGATGTGAGAGTTGGACCATAAAGAAGGCTGAGCACTGAAGAACAGATGCTTTCAAGTTGTGGTGCTGGACATGAAAAGATGCTCAACATCACTCATTATCAGAGAAATGCAAATCAAGACCACAATGAGGTACCACTTCATGCCAGTCAGAATGGCTGCGATCCAAAGGTCCACAAGCAATAAATGCTGGAGAGGGTGTGGAGAAAAGGGAACCCTCTTACACTGTTGGTGGGAATGCAAACTAGTACAGCCACTATGGAGAACAGTGTGGAGATTCCTTAAAAAACTGGAAATAGAACTGCCATACGACCCAGCAATCCCACTGCTGGGCATACACACCGAGGAAACCAGAATTGAAAGAGACACATGTACCCCAATGTTCATTGCAGTACTATTTATAATAGCCAGGACATGGAAGCAACCTAGATGTCCATCAGCAGACGAATGTATAAGAAAGCTGTGGTACATATACACTATGGAATATTACTCAGCCATTAAAAAGAATACATTTGAATCAGTTCTAATGAAGTGGATGAAACTGGAGCTGATTATACAGAGTGAAGTAAGCCATAAAGAAAAACACCAATACAGTATACTAACACATATATATGGAATTTAGAAAGATGGTAATGATAACCCTATATGTGAGACAGCAAAAGAGACACAGATATAAAGAACAGACTTTTGGACTCTGTGGGAGAGGGAGCGGGTGGGATGATTTGGGAGAATGGCATTGAAACATGTATACTATCATGTAAGAAATGAATCGCTAGTCTAGGTTCGATACAGGATACAGGAAGCTTGGGGCTGGTGCATTGGGATGACCCAGAGAGATGATACGGGGAGAGTGGTGGGAGGGGGGTTCAGGGTTGGGAACTCATGTACACCTGTGGTGGATTCATGTCAATGTATGGCAAAACCAATACAGTATTGTAAAGTAAAAAAATAAAATTTAAATAAAAAAATAAAGTTATCACAAAAAAACACAAAACACAAATTGTGGTGCTGGAGAAGGCTCTTAGAGTCCCTCGGGCAGCAAGGAGATTCAACCAGTCAATCCTAAAGGAAATCAACCCTGAATATTCATTGGAAGGACTGATGCTGAAGCTGAAACTCCAGTCCTTTGGCCACTTGATGAGAAAAGCTGACTCACTGGAAAAGACACTGATGCTGGGAAAGATTGAAGGTGGGAGGAGAAGGGGAGGATGAGATGGTTAGATAGCATCACTGACTCAATGAACATGAATTTGAGCAAATTCCAGGAAATAGTGAAGGACAGGGAAGGCTGGTGTGTTGCAGTCCATGGGGTTGCAACAAACCGGACATGACTTAGTGTCTGAACAAATAACCAATTAACAATGTTGTAGTAGTTTCAGGTGGACAGTAAAGAGACCCAGCTCTACATCTACATGGATCCATTCTCACCCAAACCCCCCTCCCATCCAGGCTGACATATAACATTGAGCAGAATTCCCTGTGCTATAAAGTAGGACCTTTTTGGTTATGCCTTTTAAACATGGCAGTGTGTACATGTGATCCCAAGCTCCCTAACTATTCTTTCCCCCAATTCTTCCCTCCTGCCAACCACAAGTTCATTCTCTAAGTCTGTGAGTCTGTTGATTAAGCTTCTGTTGAATTTCTTACTGACATTTTCAGGCACATATATTCCTACATTTAAGAAAACCAGTTTTACGAAAGTTTGAGCACGTGGGATTGACAACTGGCCCTAGCACTTTTTTTTTTTTTTCCACACACACCGGAAAGTTGGGGGGACTGGAGCACATTTTTATAAAGTGTTCCCTACTGGCACAGTGTGCTTCTGGTAGAGCAAGCAATTTTCATATAAATGAAGAAATAGAGCTGAACTTCAAATTTTGAAAATGGAGTTTTCAGGAGATTATGTGATCTGGGAGATCATATTGCTTCCCGAAGAAGGTAATACTTGCCTGGCATGAGAGAAAAGAGATTTCACACGAAGTGCTGCAAAGCTCTGAAAACTCTTCAAAAATCATCTGTAGTAGCAACACCACCAACAAAAAGCCTGAGACTTGGCCACTGTGGTATTTTTTTTCAATATTGAATTGCTTTTTGTTGTTGTTGTTTTGTCTCCAGGGAAAACCTATCTACAATTGTATAAGAAAAGTCTATGAAAAAGTTGGATTTACTTTACAAAATCACTTTCCTGAAATATATCTACCAGCTATGGCAACCCACTCCAGTATTCTTGCCTGGAGAACCCCATGGACGGAGGAGCCTGGTTGGCTACAGTCCACGGGGTTGCAAAGAGTCGGACACGACTGAGCGACTTCACTTAAGGCAACAAGATGCATCTATGGAGATGAGTAAAAATCAGATGCTCGGAAGTCAGAATTCTGGCAATGGTCGAAAGTACTGTCATTTGATTGTCACTTCTTCTCCAAGCTGTTCTGGGGATCCAAGGTGGATACTGGGGTGAGCTTCAAGGAGATGTCCCACTGTGAACATCAAGGAAACAGCTGGTCGCGTTAGTAGATCAGTTGCTAAAAATACCTCCATATGCTGAGGCCAATCACCCGTGGCGGGAACTTGTCAGATTTCTCTTCAATAACTCCCCAGCTTGAAGTGTGCATGTGACAACTCCAGACGCTCTGCTAATGGTCCGAGATAGAACTGGGAGGAAACCGGGATCTTCATCTCTGGCGCCCCCACACGGATGGAATGCAGTTCTGAAGATGGTATTGGTCTCAGTTGAATATTGCTTCCGAGGTGGCTCAAATGGTAAAGAATCCGCCTGCAATGTGGGAAATCTGGGTTTGATCCCTGGGTTGGGAAGATCTCCTGGAGAAGGCAATGGCTATTCACTCCAGTATTCTTGCCTGGAGAATTCCATGGACAGAGGAACCTGGCGGGCTACAGTCCCATGGGGTCACAACTAACACTTCCACTTTTTACTTTCACTTATGTTGCCCATTGCTCCTCCCTAAAGTTTCCAATACGATTTACGGCTCATGTGAAGCTCATAAAACAAAGCTAAACAACAGCGAGAGTTACAGAATCTAATTCCAACGCCATTTTGTCATCACTGACTCAATGGACATGAGTTTGAGTGAACTCCGGGAGTTGGTGATGGACAGGGAGGCCTGGCGTGCTGCGATTCATGGGGTCGCAAAGAGTCGGACACGACTGAGCGACTGAAATGAACTGAAACAACAGTGAGAATTACAGAATCTAATTCCAACGCTATGACTTAGATTTAAGACCATTGTGGGATTTTTTACTTCATTTTCAGCTAGGATTCCACTGGCTGGTGGACTTGCCACGTGGGTTCTGTGTTTAGCACCTCACACACCATCCCCTTTCAACCTAAAGGATTCAGTGTCTTTGTTACATCCATTTTATAGATGAGAAAACGGAGGCACTTAGAGATGAAAGATGTCTGCGTTTCCACCAGGAGTCAGTGGTCCAGCTGCCATGAGAACACATCTCTGTCTGATGTCACAGCTGCAACTTTTTTGTTGTTGTTGTTGTTGTTCTGTTAAATAAGATCAATAACTTTATTATTTGTATAAAGGTGTTGCACCCATATTATAAAAATTCAAGCCACTGGAGAAATATACAGAAGAAAAATAACTTACCTTGTTTCACCCTCTCTAGAAAAACATTTAGTGACTATCATTCTAGGCATCTCTCCACGTATATACACAGACATCAGGATAGGGAGGTCAGTGCAAAGATAGACGGAAATTATTCTGCTAAGTGCGAGCCTGCTCTTCATCTTATTCATAACAAAAATAATTACTTTAACTTTTACCTGAAGAAAATTAAATGGAAATGGAATTTGAAGAAATTGTTAAAGCTTAGACAGCAAAGCCCTTCCCAGAAATAATTCTCATCCCAAAGTCATTCCTCTAAAGTGAAGAGGAAAATTATGGACTCATTTCATGGCTAGAATCTTTGTTTTTCAGCAACTTGTTTCACTTTACCAATGTTGGAGAAGGAAATGGCAACCCGCTCCAGTATTCTTGTCTGGAGAATTCCGTAGACAGAAGGGCTTGGCAGGCTATAGTCCATGGGGTTGCAAAGAGTTGGACACGACTGAGTGACTATCACTCACTCCTGTAAAAGGTGAGGAAATAGCATGCTCACATTCCTCTTGTCTGTTGTTCCCAATCTCATGGTTTTAATTATGTAAAATATGTGCTTACATTTTCAAGGTCATAGTGTTGGAATTAAATTCTGTAATTCTTGCTGTTATTTAGCTTTAGTTTTAGATTTAAACAACTCTATGCTTAATCCCAGGTGTGTCCTTTCTTGAGCTCTGCTGATTCATTTCTTATTTGAATACATTTCATTGTGAAGCATTTTTTTTTTTTTCAAGAGAAACTTAGAGGTGTTGTATTCTCTGAACTCTTGTAGGCTTGATTTCTATGACTTTCTTTTAAAATAGGATTTTATTGAGATGTAATTTTAGTACATAGAATGCACAAGTCCTAAGGGTACAGCTTTTTTGAGGGGACTTTTGTCAATTGCTTCATGGGGTGTGTCAGCTACAGATTGGCACTTGCCAAGGGCAGTTGCTGTCTGCCTCTGCCTGAACCCATTGCTGCAGCCACTGTTACCTTCAACACCCCCGAGGGAGTTCAGGGTGGAGAGTGAGGCACTCTACCCCAGAGAAACTGGTGAAATAGGATCTTTAGATAGATATTTTCAAGCACTGATTTCATGATCCCAATCTTTGCATCTCTTCATCTCTAGAAAAGCACTAAGTCTCTTCCTGATGGCATCAGCTCCTTGTGACTAGCGGAAAGCCTCTTGTAAAGTAAGCCTGTGATTGCGTTGAATTCCCCCTTCACCAAAGTCTTCTGTATTGATCTTCCCCCCACTACCTCTTTGGAGCAGTTTCTCTGAGTTATCTGAGATACTGTCTCCTGGGCTGCGGCCCTCATTTTGCCCCAGATAAGACTTAACTCACAGCTCTCACATTATGCATCTTTTTAATTGACAGTTGTAACTGACAAAAAATAAACTGCCCATATTTCAAGCATACAGTGGGGTGGAGTCTGGTGTGATGAAGTAACCAGTGAAGCTAAAGCAAACCAAAGATTAAGAGACAGTATCTGTAGCCATATACCCAACAAGGGGTTGATATCTAAAATGTGTAAGGAACTCATACAACTCAATAGCCGAAAAATCAAAATATTCCAATTAAAAACTGGGCAAAGGACCTGAATGGACATTTTCCTAATGAAGACCTACAGATGACCAACAGGCATCTGAAAAGATTCTCAACATCACTCATCATCAGGGAAGTGCACATCAAATGAGCTGTCACCTCACACCTGTTAGAATGGCTTTTGCTCAAAAGATGGTTGTTGGTTAGACCTTAAGTCATGTCCAACTCTTTTTGCCACTCCATGCACTGTAGCCCACCAGGCTCCTCTGAGTGTGGACACATACCATCAGAGAGTAAGTACTTTATTTTGTCTGAATTTTTTTACTCAGCATAATTATTTTGAGATTCAGCCCTGCTGTTGAGTATAACAATAGTTTATTCTTTTTGCTGCTGAATGGTCTTTCATTGCATGGATGTACCATGATTAGTTTATCCATTTACCTATTGGGCTTCCCAGGTGGCACAATGGTAAAGAATCTGCCTGCCAATGCAGGAGACACAGAAGATGAGAGTTCGATCCCTGGGTCAGGAAGATCCCCTGGAGGAAGGCATGGCCACCCACTCCAGTATCCTTGCCTGGAGTATCCCATGGACAGAGGAGTCTGGTGGGCTACAGTCCATGGGGTTGCACAGAGTCGGATACAACTGAGCACGCATGCACTAAATAGCCAATTGATGGACATCTAGATTTTGGCTGTTACAGATAAAGCTGCTGTTTACATTTGTGTACGTTCTTTGGATGGTTGTATATTTTCATTTCTCTTGAGTAATCTGGTGTAGAATGGGCTGAATCATCTGTTAGATGCATATCTGAATTTTAAGACACTGAGAAACTGTTTTTCAGAGTTGTTGTAGCATTTTAAACTCGCCAACAGTGTATGAGAGTTCCAATTCCTCTGCATTCTTGTCAGCTCTTAGTATGGTCGATCTTTTAAATTTTAGCCATTCTAATAGCAATATCTTGTGGTTTTAATGTGCATTTTCCTAATGACTAATGATATGGAGCATCTTTTCATGTGCTTGTTGGCATCCATGTACATTCTTTTTTTCAATGCCAGATATAATAGCTTGCATCTGCTATCCCCAACCTCCCACTCCATCCCTCACCAAACCTCATCCCCTTTGGCAAACACAAGCCTGATCTCTATGTCCTTGAGCCTGTTTCTGTTCGTGGATAGGTTCATTTGTGCCGTACTTAAGGTTCCACATGTAAGTGATGCCATCTGGTATTTTTCTTTCTCTTTCTGACTCACTTCACTTAGTAGGATCATCTCTAGTTGTGTCCATGTTGCTGCAAATGGCATTATTTCATTCTTTTTTTTATGGCTGAGTGGAATTCCATTATATGTATGTACCTCATCTTCTTTATTCATTCATCTGTCAGTGGACATTTAGATTGTTTCCTTGTCTTGGCTATTGTAAATAGTGCTGCTCTGAACATTGCAGTGAATGTATGTGTTTGAATTAGAGTTTTGTCTGGATATATGCCCAGGTGTGAGATGGCTGGATCATACAATGGACATGAGTTTGAACAAACTCCAGGAGATGGTGAGGAAGGGAAGCCTGGCGTGCTGCAGGGTCACAAAGAGTTGGACACAACTGAGCAACTGAACAACAGTGGTAATTCTATTTTTATTTTTCTGAGGAATTTCCATACTGTTTTCCATTGAGGCTGTACCAACTTACATTCCCACCAACAATGTAGGAGGGCTCCCTTTCCTCCACGTCTTTTCCAGCTTTTGTTGTTTTGGTAGAGTTTTTACTGATGGCCGTCCTGACTGGTGTGAGTTGGTACCCCGGTTTTGATTGGTGTTTCTCTAATTATTAATGATGTTGACCATCTTTTCATGTGCCTGGTGGCCATTTGTATTTCTTCTTTGGAGAAATGTCTATATAGGTGTTCTGCCCATTTTTTGATTGGGTTGTTCATTTTTTGTCATTGAGTTGTATGAGCTGTTTATATATTTTGGAAATTAAGCCCTCGTTGGTCTTGTCATTTGCAAATATTCTCTCCTGTTCTGTAGGTTGTCTTTTCATTTTGCTTCTAGTTCCTTTTGCTGCACAAGAGCTTGTCTTATACGTTTGATTAGGTCCCATTTGTTTTTTCTTTTTGTTTTATGCTTTGGGAGACTGACCTAAGAAAACAATTTATGTCAGAGAATGTCTTGCCTGCGGTCTCTTCTAGGAGTTTTATGGTGTCGTTTCTTAGGTTTACGCCTGTAAGGCACTCTGAGTTTGTGTTTGTGTATGGTGAGGGTGTGTGTGCAACTATATATGTTCTTTATTAAAATGTCAGTTCAAATGTTTGGCTTATTTTTCAAAGTGGGTTGTTTACTTTTCTTAGTTTTGAGCTTTGAGCGTTCTTTGTATAACCTGGACAGAAGTCCATGATCAAATATATTTTCTACTGTGGCTGGTCTTTTCATGTTCTTAACAGGGTCTCTTTTTCTAACTTTTAAAAAAAATGGAAATGTAGTTTGATTTATGATGTGTTAATTTCTGCTATACAGCAAAGTGATTCAGTTACACACACATAGACACACACACATATTCTTTTCTGTATTCTTTTCCATTCTGGTTTATCACAGGATATTGAATATAGTTCCTGTGCTCTACAAGACCCTGTTGCTTATCTTTTCTATTTATAATAGTTTGCATCTGTTGATCCCAAACTCCAAATCCTTCCCTCCCCCACCCCCTTGGCAACCATGTTCTCTATATCTGTGAATCTGTTTCCTCAATAATGTCTTTTGAAGAGTCAAGATTAAAAAATTTGGCAAAGTACATACTAGTTATCAATTTTTGTTTTTATGGATCATGCTTTTGGTGTTATATCTAAGAAATGTTTGCCCAAACCAAAGTTACAAAGATTTTATTTTATTTTTTTAAGGATAAAGCTAGATTCCACTTTCTTCTAAAATTTTTATAGTTTTAGATTTTACATTTTGTCTGTAATCCATTTTGAGTGAGTTTTTGTATATAGTGTGATGTGTTCACCCAAGTTCTTTTGAGGGTGAATAGCTACCCAGTTTCCCCATAAATGTTAATTAGGCCAAGTTGACAGTATTATTCAAGTCTTCTATATGCTTATTAATTTCCTTCTACCTGTTACATTAATTTTTGGGAGAATCTCTGGCTATAGTTTAAATTTTCTATTTTTACTTGCAATTCTATCAGTTTTGCTTCACATATTTTGAGCTCTGGTTTTGTTTTTTTTTTTTTAAAGCCCACCTTTCTGACCATCCTGGGGGTCAAACTAGACCAGCATGGGGCCTTTCCTGTGACCTNCTGCTATACAGCAAAGTGATTCAGTTACACACACATAGACACGCACACATATTCTTTTCTGTATTCTTTTCCATTCTGGTTTATCACAGGATATTGAATATAGTTCCTGTGCTCTACAAGACCCTGTTGCTTATCTTTTCTATTTATAATAGTTTGCATCTGTTGATCCCAAACTCCAAATCCTTCCCTCCCCCACCCCCTTGGCAACCATGTTCTCTATATCTGTGAATCTGTTTCCTCAATAATGTCTTTTGAAGAGTCAAGATTAAAAAATTTGACAAAGTACATACTAGTTATCAATTTTTTTTTTTTTATGGATCATGCTTTTGGTGTTATATCTAAGAAATGTTTGCCCAAACCAAAGTTACAAAGATTTTATTTTATTTTTTTGAGGATAAAGCTAGATTCCACTTTCTTCTAAAATTTTTATAGTTTTAGATTTTACATTTTGTCTGTAATCCATTTTGAGTGAGTTTTTGTATATAGTGTGATGTGTTCACCCAAGTTCTTTTGAGGGTGAATAGCTACCCAGTTTCCCCATAAATGTTAATTAGGCCAAGTTGACAGTATTATTCAAGTCTTCTATATGCTTATTAATTTCCTTCTACCTGTTACATTAATTTTTGGGAGAATCTCTGGCTATAGTTTAAATTTTCTATTTTTACTTGCAATTCTATCAGTTTTGCTTCACATATTTTGAGCTCTGGTTTTGTTTTGTTTTTTTAAAGCCCACCTTTCTGACCATCCTGGGGGTCAAACTAGACCAGCATGGGGCCTTTCCTGTGACCTGATGATACCCTTGGATTTTGTCCTTAGAGATGATTTTTTTTTTTTTTTTGATAAGTCTTTTAAATCTGTAACCTTTATTTTCAAGGAAATTGGCTTCCTGTGTGATGTCTGAGGAGGCATGTGCTGAGACTCAGCCTCCCCCCAAATAATGGTAATAACGACAATAGCAGCTCCTTGCTGCCAGGTGCATTGCCGACATTATCTCTAATCCTCCCAGCAGCCTTGCATGGTAAATATTATCTCTATTTTGCAGATACATTTTATTTATACCCCGCCATGTTTTAGGAAGGCTTTATAGGGAGTTATAAAATACAGTATCATCACAAAAGGTGAAGGTAGAAAAAACAGTTTCTTAAAAGCAACGCAGAAGTGGTGTCTCCTTGCCTTTAAGAATCTTGCCTGCAACCACTGAAGTGTTAAGTAGAATTGCGATTTGAACCTGGCTGTTTCAGCTGCTAAGACTCTGATGTTTATACTCAGCCAGACCAAGAAACAAGAAGAGGCAGACAGGTGCTGGGGGTCAGTCCTCAGTGGGGACAGTCTTGTCATTGTTCAGTTGCTCAGTCACTTCCGACTCTTTGTGACTCCATGGACTGCAGTGTGCCAGGCTTCCCTGTCCTTTACCATCTCCTAGAGTTTGCTCAAATTCATGTCCATTGAGTTGGTGATGCCAGCCAACCATCTCATACTCTGTTGCCCCCTTCCCTTATTGCCCTCATCAGTCTTTCTCGGCATCAGGGTCTTTTCTGATGAATTAGTTCTTCTCATCAGGTGGCCAGAGTATCGGAGCTTCAGCCTCAGTCCTTCCAATGAATATTCAGGGTTGATTTCCCTTAGAAATGACTGGTTTGATCTCCTTGCAGTCCAAGGGACCCACAAAAGTGTTCTCCAGCACCACAGTTTGAAAGCATCAATTCTTTGGTACTCAGCCATCTTTATGGTCCAACTCTCACATGACTACTGGAAAAACCATAGCTTTGACTATATGGACCTTTTTTTAGCAAAGTGATATCTTTGCTTTTTCATACACATCTAGGTTTGTCATAGCTTTCCTTCCATGAAACACGTGTCTTTTAATTTCAAGGGGAGACTAACATAGGGCTAATTTGGGGGTAAGAAGAGAGGGTTAGGGGAAATAACATACAATTGGAGACTTTTTGGTTGATTCCTTCTATTATTGCTTGGCCTTCACCCTTTCTTTGATAACAGAGCTGCTTTTGGGAAAACCCTTTCATTCCACGTGGACTGGATGTGGTTGTTCCCCAGGCTGAGGTGCGGGCATGAGACCCGGACCTGGTCAACCAGAATACTCTACTCCTGTAGGGGCAGGCACTTGGTCAGAGAGAAACCAGAATCTGTCCTGGGCTCTTCATCAAGAGCCAACAGGGAGGATGCTCTCTTTCCAGCATGGTTCTGAAACAGAGCTGGGCCCTCTGGTCCTTGTCCCCCATGTCCTCCACCTGCCTTTTGTCTGTGGAAAAACTTTAGCCCAAGAATAAGTTTAATCAAAGAAGTGAGAGTGTGCGGAAACAACAGAAAACAATACAAGACCAAATTATATTAGTTTAGTCAACAAGTATCATCAAGGACGTTTAGCTCCTCTTCAAGGGCTATAGATAATATTCTGAGTCATATCCCTTGGGCTGTCTTATAGATACTGAAACCTCACCAAGTGGGAGAAACTAACTACCTGATGAGCAGACTGTAGCCATGACTTAAGCTGCCACGATTCTGAGAACTGGCCTCAAGAAATGTAGACAAACTGACCCTGGAAGTGAAGATTAACTGTACTTAAAACAATCAAGATGATGCTGGTCTGACCACCCATGACCAATTTCAAGATGACGGTCAGAGCTGACTGTACTGTTTCTACATGTAGCCCCTCCCTCTGCCTATAAAAGCTGACTTCCCCCGGGAAGTCAGCCTTTGAACTGTCGTCCACCCTCCCCCAAAGCTGCCAGCATCCCAAATAAAGCAAACTTTATTTTCCACCCACCTGGCCTCCTTATTGGCCTCTAAATGGTGAGCAGTTGAACCCCATTTTCGGTTACAGTTCCACCCACAACCATGTGAGTCCAGGGCTTCTGACAACCATCCTGCATTCACATGGAGAAAGGCTGTCTAAGAGATGGGGAAAGCCTGAGCAGTGGTGGCATACGTTGAAACCATAGATCCAGCCTTGCCTGAAGCCTGCTCTTTTACAGCAATTGGTGTGTTTCCTACATTCGTGGGTGGCTAAGTTAATATGAATTGGGTTTCTGTTACTTGTATCTAAAAGGAATTTACTACAGATCTGAAAAATAATAGAAATTAACTAGGGAGACATTGGGAGGAAGAGTGTTGCAGGCAGAGGGAACAGCATGAGTGAGGGGCTGAGGTGAGAGAAAGCTGGATGCACTGAGCTGAAGGAGGTCAGTCCAGACACTTGAAGTGGATGAGGGGGATGGAACTGCACCACTGGGCTGGTGTACTGTGTGTCATTGCCTGGATGAGCAATGAAGGGAGCTGGTGGAGGTTCTGGGTTGAATAGTACTCCCCTCAATTCATAACCGTATAAACCTCAGAGTGAGACATTATTGCAAATAGTCTTTGCAGATTACTTTGTTAAATGGAGTAGCTGCTGCTGCTCATATCCAACTCTTTGCGACTCCATGGACTGTAGCCCGCCAGGCTCCTCTGTCCATGGGATTCTCCAGGCAAGAATACTGGAGTGGGTCACCATTCCCTTCTCCAGGGGATCTTCCTGACCCAGGGATCGAACCTGGGTCTGTTGCATTGCAGGTGGATTCTTTACTGTCTGAGCCACCAGGGAAGCTCAAGATATGAATACATTGGATAAACACCCCAGCTTCCTTGTCCTCCAATAGGATGACTCTAAGGCTTCATCACTCTCTGTGGCCCAGAGTGTAACTTGTTCATTTTTAAAAATATTTATTTATTTGCTTGACTGTGCCAGGTGTTAGCTGTGGCACAGGAGATCTTTAATCTTCACTGCAGCAAGGGAACTCTTAGTTTCAGCATGTGGGCTCTAGTTCCTTGACCAGGGATTGAACCTGGGCCCCCTGCTTTGGGAGCGTGGAGTCTTAGTCACTGGACCACCAGGGACCAGTGCTGTAACCTGCTCATTGACATGTCCTATGCTGGCTCTTTCCCCTTCTCCCTCTCTCTCTTCCCTTCTCTTCCTGGGATCACTTCTCAGATCAACTACTTATGCCCAGACCCTTGTCTTGGGGTCTGCTTTGTGGGAATTCAAACTAAGACAGATGCCCCTTAAGCCAGTGGTGGCCTAGTGGACAAGGGCTGGAGATGAAGATGGTGAGGTTGGCAGGAGACACAGTATGAACGTCTTCATGGACAGATGGATGCGTTTGGGCTTAATCTTAAGTGTTTTGGGGGAGATGGAAGCAGGGAGTGATGTCTGATATTCATTTTTCAAGGATCCTACTGGCAGCGATTCACAGGAAAGTAAAACAGTCGCAAGGAGGCGGATTGCAGTGGTCCTTCTCCTTGTTATAATTCAGGATCTGAGGCTGAACTCTCCCCTGGGGATAGAGTGAGATGCACAATAGGATGGGCAAGATACAATTTTCTCCCCACGAATCTTGGGGACCTCTTGTTATGCTGTAACTGTCTTAGTTAACACTCACTTGCCGAGTAATTCTCATTACCTCTTCTCACCGACAGACAATGAACAGCTGTCAAGCTTGTCTTACAAAACAAGACAATTTTTTCCCCATTAATGAAGCTCCGGATTGGAGTGAGAGGAGGAGCGCGTGCTGCCGAAATGGAGTATTCTGGCTGTGTCTCTGCCTGCCCTGCTTGCCAGTGAGCAATCATTTCCCCGAGGTCCTGGGAGGAAGTGGGGAGAGGGGCGAGGCCGAGGTGACTTTTTGGACCCGTTTTCCACTCTGTTCCCCATTCCTCTTTCTGAAAGAAACCTAACTGCAGCCCCTTTGGAATTTGTGTATAATCTGCATTTGTAATTTTATGGGCTATGAGGGGGACTCTTTCACCTGAGATTGTGTTACGTGCGACCAAGTGGGAAAAGGTTTGATCCCAAGTTTAAATATTGGAAGAGAGAGGGAAGATCTTTAAGCTGTAGACAGAATGCCAGGCACATGCAAGGCACTCGGTAAATCCATCCATTCCTCTCCAGTCTCTGTTCTTTCCTGTCTTCTCCCTCCCTCCCTTTCTTCTCAACCTTATTTTTGATGTCTGAATCACGTTTACAATGTATGTATTAGATGGTGTCCAGACTTGGTCTGAATACTGCCAGTGACAAGGAAGTCATGGCTTCTCATTCTGTTGCAGTTCAGCTCTGACAAGGAGAAAATTCAATTTTTAACTTGCTGATGTGAAAATTATTCCTCTGTACCTCCCACCTCCTGGGTCTAACTGAGCTCCCCCAGTGCTCAGTCACTTCGGTTGTGTCTGACTCTGCGACCCCATGGACCATGGCCCGCCAGGCTCCTCTGTCCATGGGATTCTCCAGGCAAGAACACTGGTGGCGGAGGCGGGTGGTTGCCATTTCCTTCTCCAGTGATAAAGTATGAAGTGAGTGAAGTGAAGTTGCTCAGTCGTGTCTGACTCTTTGCATCCTCATGGACTGTAGCCTACCAGGCTCCTCTGTCCACGGGATTTTCCAGGCAAGATTACTGGAGTGGATTGCCATTTCCTTCTCCAGAGCTCCCCCAGTAGCCTCACAAAATAACTCTTATCTTTCTTCCACATGAGTGCTATCCGGACATCTGAAGATAGTGCTTATACCCCTGATTTTTTTTTTTTTTAACCTAAAAGAATAAAGACAGGGCTTCCTTGGTCTAGTGGTTAAGAATCCTCCTTGCAGTGCAATGATTTGATCCCTGGTACAGGAAGATTCCACATGATGCTGAGTAACTGCAAGGGAAGCCACTGCAATGAGGGGCCCGTGCACCCCAGCAAAGAGTAGCCCTGCCTCGCCATGACTGGAGAAAGCTCACGTGCAGCAATGAAGACCCAGCACAGCCAAAAAATAAAATAAGTAAGTCTTAAAAAAATCTTAGAAAAAAGTTCATCAGTCTTCCTATAAACAAGTTCCAATAGTCTTTATCTCTTTGAAACGGTAGCCTTGACTCCAGGTGTGAAAACCAGACTTGGACTGTCACCTCCCTTTCCCTGAGCAATAGACCTCTATTGATGCAACCCAAGATAACATTAAGTCTTAAATTTTTTTTTTTCATTTTTAGTATTTTGGTGGCAGCTACTTTATATGGCTAGCTCATGTTTATCTTAGCACTGACTAACTCTTTTTTTTAAAAAAATATTTATTTACTTATTTTTGGCTGTGCTGGGCCTTTGTTGCTGGTAGAGACACTCTAGTTGCGGTGAGCAGGGACTCCTCTTTGTTGCAGTGGAGGTGCACAGCCTTCTCATTACATTGACCTCTCTTGTTTCAGAGCACAGGGTCTAGAGCACACAGACTTCAGTAGTTGTGGCACATGGGCTTAGTTGCTCCCTGGCATGTGGGATCTTCATGGACTAGGGTTGGAACCAGTGTCCCCTGCACTGGCAGGCAGATTATTAACTACTGAAAACCACCAGGGAAGTCCTGACGAAGATTCTTAAATCAAGAGCTGAAAAGACAAATACTGTCAGAGGCTGAATGGGTAAGGCAAATGAGTGAAACATTCTGGGTGAGGCTTGACGTGAATGGAAGAGTTCATGCCACTTTCAGAGCAGACAGCAGCTCTCCTTTTTAGCTGATTTCTGTCCTGCAGGCCCTGCAGGGTGTATGTTCAGCATTAAAAATGAGAAGATTCCACATAAAAATCCAGCCTTGAAACTTAAGAAAACCAGACCCAAAGATCTGGCAATCTTGGCTGCATAGTCCAGTGTGGCTGGAGCTGAGCTGGAGCTGCTGGAGGCCTTTGGGCAGTCTTGCAGAAGCAGCAAGAGGGCGCTGGTCCACTTTCTATGTGACCATGTTAACAATCTGTTGAAGGGGTGGGCCCAATGGTCCCCAGGAGGGCTCAGATGCTCTGCCTCCTGACATCACTGATGGAAGCAAGGTAACAAGGGGAGCGGCCCTGTCCAGGGTATTTTGGAGTCGTAGCATCTTGTACTTTGCTATGAGAAATATTGCGAGCTTGGTACTTTATTATCTCTGGTGAAAAGTGGAAGAGGAAGAATGATAAATGCACGTATGAATATAGCCCATAGAGCTGGGGACTTCCTTGGTGGTCCAGTGGTTAAGAATCTGACTTCCAATGCAGAGGATGCATGTTCAATCCCTTGTTGGGGAACTAAGATCCCACAGACAAAAGGAAAAAAAAAATCCACAGAGTTAGGGAGAGATAAGTATCTGGATGGAACAGGAAAGGGGAGGAATTAGCGGTGGAGTGGGGGAACTGTTTAGATGTAGGGGTCTGGGAAGGCTGCTCTGACAACATGACTTTCAACTGGAGACCTGAATGAAGGGAGGGTAGCAGAGGATGAGAATGTTTAGGCAGCAGGTGCAAAGGTCCTGAGGTCAGGATGCCCTTCATGTGTTTGAGGAGCAGTGACGAGCTTGGGAGTTGGTGATGGACAGGGAAGCCTGGAGTGCTGCAGTCCATGGGGTCGCAATGAGTCAGACACACAAATGAGTGACCGAACTGAACTGAACTGAGGGGCCTGGGACTGTGGAGCAGAGTGAGAGGTGGGGCAGTTCCAGAGGATGAGGCGGAGGCGGTGGTGGGGCTGAGTGGTATAAGGCAGGACAGGCTGAGGGGAGGTGTTGAGAGATTTAAGTGCAATGCCAACATCCAATACATATTTATTGAGCTCCTTCTATAAGCCAGTCACTGTGCAAGATGTTAGAGACAGTGAATGAAATGGATAAAATCTGCCCTCATGGGGCTTAAATTCTGGTGTGTGTACATGTGTGTAACATATGATAAACAAGTCATATGTGTAGTGTGTGTGTGTAACATATGATAAACACATCATATGTGCAGTGTGCAGATACAGAAAAATAAAGCAAAGAGGCCAGCATGATCTAAGGCCAACATCACAGCCCCTCTGAGCCCCAGGTTACTCATTTTTAAACTCTTTAATTTCCTCTTGCTGTTGTTAAAAGGATTAAATAAGGGGTGTTACAGACTGCACTATGTCCCCCCAAATTCATACATTGAAGTTCTAGCCCCCAGGACCCAGCATGTGACCTTATTTGGAGATGGGCTCTTTATAGATGTGGTCAAGTTACAACGAAGTCATTAGGGTCGGCCCTGGGCTTCCCAGGTGGCGCTAGAGGTAAAAGAACCCACCTGCCAATGCAGGGGAGAAGGCAATGGCACCCCACTCCAGTACTCTTGCCTGGAAAATCCCATGGACAGAGGAGCCTGGTGGGCTGCAGTCCATGGGGTCGCTAAGAGTCGGATACGACTGAGAGACTTCATTTTCACTTTTCACTTTCATGCATTGGCGAAGGAAATGGCAACCTACTCCAGTGTTCTTGCCTGGAGAATCCCAAGGACGGGGGAGCCTGGTGGGCTGCCGTCTATGGGGTCGCACAGAGTCGGACACGACTGGAGCGACTTAGCAGCAACAGCAGCAGCCAATGCAGGAGATGAAAGAGACTCGGGTTCAATCTCCGGGCTGGGACGATCCCCTGGAGAAGGGGATCTTGCTTGGAGAATCCTTTGGACAGAGGAGCCTGGCGGGCTACAGTCTATAGGGTTGCAAAGAGTCAGACATGACTGAAGCGACTTAGCACGCACGCATGCCTGCATGCATGCACTAACCCAATATGTCTATGTCCTCTTAAGAAGAAGAGGACACCAGGACATGGACACAACAGAGGGAAGGCAGTGTGAAGACACAGGGGAAGATGGCTGTCTGCAAGTCACGGAGAAAGGCCTCGGGAGGAACCAACCCTCGGTCTTGGAGTTCAGCCTCTACAACTGTGGGACAACATTTCTGTTGTTTAAAGCTCCCAGTCTGAACAGCAGCCCAGCAAAGCAATGTAGTAAAGTGTTTATTCCAGGGCCTGGCACCAGTAAGCATATGTTGGACAAACAGAGGTGGATGTTAAAACAAACGTGTACTGTTGCATGGTCCTTGGATGACTTACTTCATGGTACCGCCTCCCTCCACCCCACCCATATCAAGGACAGGCAGGTGTGTGCGCTAAGTCACTTGAGTCATGTCCCACTGTTTGCGACCCTTTCGACTGTAGCCTGCCAGACTCCTCTGTCCATGGAATCCCTCCAGGCAAGTGGGTTGCCATGACCTCCTCCAGGGAATATTCCCAACCCAGGGATTGAACCTGTGTCTTACCTCTTTACCACTAGTGCCACCTGGGAAGTGTTATTAAGAACACCGCTGGTCAAATCCTGTGATCCCTTCCCGTTGCCCTGCCAACTTTTCTCAGACGGGTTGCCCCCCAAGCAAGAAGTACCCTCACTCCTGCCTTGATGGAGCTATCATGGCTCATGCAGAGCAAAGCTTTCCACCGGCAACAGCTTTCTGGGGGAAACAAAACAAAGCAAAGCAAAAGAAAACATCATCACGTCCCTGCCTGACATTTCCCCACCTTGGGTTTTCTTTGAGGTTGCCAGATAGCTATGAGCTCCATCTTCCACAGCCTCAGATGACAGATTGCCACCTTTTAACGGAGTAACTGAACTGCAATGTCACAGCTGTTTTGAGGGAAATGAGGCTTGTAGCCCACCCTCTTCCTCCCTTCAGAGTCTGTTCCCCAAAGGGTGGCTGGTTAGACACGGAATGGTCACCGCGATCATTAGCATCCATCCCTTGTAAACCTCAGCCTGCCGCCTCTCCCCCCACCTCCTTCCCACGGCATTCTAGACCTGTTTCCTCTGTCTAGTCATTGGATCAGATGGATCTGGAGAGTTTCCCAACAGCCGGTGGCCATTGTCAGCATACAGCAAGAAGCTCTTGCTTCCTGGATCGGAATACTGCAACTGCTGCTCCAAGCACCTACACCTCAGCTATCAGCTAATGGTAAAGACAGCAGGTCCAGGTCCTCACGGCCTGAGCGGGAGATGAAGTGGCAACGCCCCGGTCCTGGTATCTCGTGAATCCGAGTCTCCAGGCTGCCTGCTGGCTTGCAGCTCGCCTTCTCAATCTGTTCTGCACATGACCGATAGCCAGAGGGGTTTCTCTGCAAACACAGAGCCCTTAAATACCTTCCCTGGATGCTCAGCACCTGCAGAGTTCAAGGACTTTGGCACGGCATTCAAGGCCCCCCGTAGGCTGGATGTTCCTGTCCGCTCTCCAGCTCACTCCTTTCCCCCCTCATGGGCACCTCCCTGTGTTCATCTATGGTGTCTTACCTCTGTCCGTGTTTTTCTGGCCACACGGCATAACGGGAATCTTAGTTGCCTCACCAGGGATCGAACCTGTGCTCCTTGCCATGGTAGGGCGGAGTCTTAATCACCAGACTGCCAGAGAATTCCCTCATTTGTCATTTGCAGATGTGTTCCTGCTGCCGTGTTCCGCACCTGTTTAGTCCACCAGCCTAATCTCTATTTGTTCTTAAATATTTTGCTCAGTCCTTTTGTGTAGACTCCCGAAGCCCTGGGCTTCCCTGGGGGCTCAGTGGTAAAGAATCTGCCTGTCAATGAAGGAGGTGCAGGAGATGCAGGTGCCAGCCCTGGGTTTGGAAGATCCCCTGGAGAAGGCAGTGGCAACCCTTCTCCAGTCTTCTTGCCTGGGAAATCCCATGGACAGAGGAGCCTGGCGGGCTACAGTCCATGGGGCCACAGAGAGCCAGGCATGGCTTAGCAGCTAAACAACAATAGCCCAGAGCTTCCCTCTCCCAGGAGTAAATCCCTCCCTCTCATATAATGCATGCTTCCCCATAGGCACTTCATTTATTTTCTCTTTCCGTGTTGAGACACTTGACTGTTTCTGATATCTGCCTCTCTCTCTAGTATTCTTCATTCAACAAATATTTGTGGCGCTCCAACCACATCAGGGGTACGGTGCTAGGAAATGGAGATGCAGCCGAGAGCAGACATGTATGGGAGCTCCATCTTCTTGGAAACTAGAGTCTGTCTGGGGGAGACAGACATTATGCAAATGCCTGACAAATAATTTAAAATATGAGCATGGAAGTTTCAATGAAGGAAAAGTTGGTCATGGGCTCCTCCAAAGTTTTTAAAATGATTGTAACTTGGGTCCTCAGCCGGGGCCAGATTTTGTCCATGGGGGATGTTTCACCACAGATGGAGACATCTTTGCCCATCATAACTGGGGGTTGGGTGTTCCTGGCATTTAGTGGGTAGAAACCAGGGATGATAACATCTTACAGGGCTTTGGACAGTCTCCACAATAAAGAATTATCCATCCCCTATTGTCAATAGTGCTGAGGCTGGGGAACCCTGCCGTCACCCCCTCACCCTGTAGTTTTTGCCCATAACAGAAACACATGGAAAAAGGCTTGTTGAATAAATGGGTGGAGAGAGGAAGTCATTCCATCATGGCAGCGAGAGATGCTAATACTTCATATATGGGCACATGTGAACAGCTTCTCCAGATCCTTGAAGGGTAGGACAGGACTGGCTTCCTGGAGGTGGCGCTGGTGTGGTTGTACAGGATTCCTGGCTCAGAAGGGCCAGTTGAGTGCTATGATAGTGCCATCTTGAAACTCTGAATAATTTTTGAGGGGCCTCCCTGGTGGTCCAGTGGCCAAGACTCTGAGCTCTCAGTGCACGGGCCTCATGTTCGATCCCTGCTCAGGGAACTAGATTCTGCATGTCACAACTAAGAATTCATATGCTCTCTCTCTCTTAATGTGCTAAGTTGTGTCCGACTCTTGTGACCCTATGGACTGTAGCCCGCCAGGCTCCTCCGTCCAGGGAATTCTCCAGGCAAGAATACTGAGTGGGTTGCCATGCCCTTCTCCAGGGGGTCTTCCAGGCCCACTGCATTGTAGGCAGATTCTTTACCGATGGAGCTACAAGGAATTTCACACGCTACAACAAAAAAAAAAAAAAAAAAAAAGATTCCATATGCCAAAACTAAGACATGGCACAGCCAATTAAATAAATGTTTTTTTAATAAATAATTTTTGAAGAAAGGCCCTGCATTTTCGCCTTACACTTGTTCCTACAGTTATGTGGCTGGTTCTGGGGTGTGTGTGAAGGAGGCTGTGATCAATGAAGCCTCTGAGAATGGGGTGGAAGCATTTGGGGAGAGTAGAGGAAGTGTGTCGGAGAAGGCAATGGCACCCCACTCCAGTACTCTTGCCTGGAAAATCCCATGGATGGAGGAACCTGGTGGGCTGCAGTCCGTGGGGTCACTAAGAGTCGGACACAACTGAGCGACTTCACTTTCATGCATTGGAGAAGGAAATGGCAACCCACTCCAGTGTTCTTGCTTGGAGAATCTCAGGGACAGGGGAGCCTGGTGGGCTGCCGTCTATAGGGTCGCACAGAGTCGGACATGACTGAAGCGACTTAGCAGCAGCAGCAGTAGCAGCAGGGGAGGCGTGTAGCCCTCTCTCTGATGTCTCAGGTCTGGACCAGCGCTTGAATTTCTGCCACAGGAGGGCCTTCACCGGATCCTTCTCTCTCTTTGGCTTCCCCATCCCCAAAACGGAGTAAATGGTGCCACCCAACCTCCAACCCCATCACCCAGCTCCAGCAATGATCAGCATGTTTCCCATCTCACTTCATTTCCACCCCTTCCAAAGTTTCCCCTTCCCTATTATTTTGAAGTTAATCCCAGAATTATATCATTTCATGTATAAAGATGCCAGTGTTGGTCTCTAAAACATAAGAATGATGAAGAATACATAACCACTCTACCATGATCACATCTAAGCCATTGATAATTCCTTAATATCCTCCTGTGTCCTGTCGGTGTGTGGGAACTACTTGCTTCCTCTTCCTCCATCGTCCTCCTACGTGCATCCATGAGCCCTGACATCCTGTCATCTCCAGACCCATCCAGAACCCATCCATTCTGCCCCTCCTCTGCCACCCCCATCCTTGCCCGTTCTAGGACTGTCTCGGATCCTGAAAATTGCGCGTTTCACGGTCTGGTCTCTGGACCTCACCCCCTCCTGGCCTCTCTGCACCTGATTCCTCACCAGCCACGGAGCCTCCTTGCTGGTCCCCAAACGTGCTCCTGTTCCCTGGTGCTGGAATTGTTTTCATCCAGATATCTCCAGGGACCCAGCCTCGATTTATCCAAGTCTGTGGTTCTCATGGAAACCCTCCCATCTGGCTTATCTGAACCATCTCTCCCACGACCCTGTCCCCTCCCCCAGCCTTCTCACTCAGCAATCAGGCTGTGTCCTATCCTACCATTGGCTTGTTTATTGCTTTTCTTTCCAATGCTTATTTAACTTATATGCAGAGTACATCATGAGAAACGCTGGGCTGGAAGAAGCACAAGCTGGAATCAATATTGCTGGGAGAAATATCAATAACCTCAGATATGCAGATGACACCACCCTTATGGCAGAAAGTGAAGAGGAACTAAAAAGCCTCTTGATGAAAGTGAAAGAGGAGAGTGAAAAAGTTGGCTTAAAGCTCAACACTCAGAAAACAAAGATCATGGCATCTGGTCCCATCACTTCATGGGAAATAGATGGGGAAACAGTGGAAACAGTGTCAGACTTTAATTTTTGGGGCTCCAAAATCACTGCAGATGTTGATTGCAGCCATGAAATTAAAAGATGCTTACTCCTTAGAAGGAAAGTTACGACCAACCTAGATAGCCTATTCAAAAGCAGAGACATTACTTTGCCAACAAAGGTCCATCTAGTCAATGCTATGGTTTTTCCAGTGGTCATGTATGGATGTGAGAGTTGGACTGTGAAGAAAGCTGAGCACNCACTGAAAGCTGGCTTCTTAACCACTGGGCCAGTAGGGAAGTCCCTGGAAGGCATTGGAGGTTGTTAAGGACATAGCAGAGGCTTTCTCCCAAAGCGGGGCTGGGAAGGCTCCAGGAAAGTCCTACTTCTGGTCGCCCTTCTCACCTGCTCAGCACACCTTGAGCCTGTCTCCTATCTTCCAATGTAAACCAGGCTGGGGAATCCTTGTCTCTCCCCAGAAACTGCCCACCCCACCATCCACTTGAGGACCACAGGGAGGAAGGAAAAACTGGAGAGAACACTCTTTTCCAAAGGTGCATGAGCTGTGACTGGAACCCTGAAGCACCCAGGTGTGGGCAGCTCCGTGCATGAGGGTTAATAAGATGGGGCTTTGAGGAGCCCAGTATCTCTGGGGCAATCTGTTGATGACGCAATTGCCTCAACTCTCCCCTTGAACACGGTCCAGGGCACCCACACAGGGATGCCGGTATCCCAGAGGCTGCTCCTCTAAGGGACTGCGCAATGAGGATGCCAGGCAGGACTTGGAGTTCCTGCCTATTTTTAATGCCAGCTTCGGAGACCTAGGTTCAATCCCTGGGTCAGGAAGATTCCCTGGAGAAGGGAATGGCTATCCACTCCAGTATTTTGCCCTGGAGAATTCCATGGACTGTATAGTCCATGGAGTCTCAATGAGTCAGACACAACTGAGTGGCTTTCACTTTCACTTTTTCTTTCGAGCAAACACAGGAGACTAATTATGCAGTTCTATTGAGACCTCCTGGAAGGGCTCAGACACCTCGTTAAGTGGAGCTCAACAAAACCGGGCCTGGAGGTTGGAATAAAAATAGCTTTGTGCAGATTAAAAGGAAACATTAGCTTTGATGTCAGGAATTCAGGCCTCAAGGTTGTGGGGGGTGTTCGGGGGAGTCAGAGGCGTGACTATGTGTGTCCTGGACTATGTGTGTCCACACCCATTTGAAGCAATGGGTGTGTCACACCTGCAGATGGTGACACAAAGGTTATGAGCAGCTGGGGTTGGGAGGCTGTGTGCATGGTGGGGATATTGAGGGGACAGCCCACCCTGCTCCATTACGGCCACCTGCATGGCCCATGTTGAATTCTGTTACCTTCAGCCTATCATTGGACGATTTGTTCAACATTGGCCCAAGGGATATTAGAACTGCTTGTTGTTTAGTTGCTCAGGCGTGTCCGACTCTGCGATCCCATGGACTGCAGCATGCCAGCCTTCCCTGTCCTTCACTATCTCCTGGTGCTTGCTCAAACTCACGTCCATCGAGTGGATGATGCCATCCAGCCATCTCACCCTCTGTCGTCCCCTTCTCCTGCCTTCAATCTTTCCCAGCATCAGGGTCTTTTCTAACGAGTTGGCTCTTCACATCAGGTGGCCAAAGTATTGCAGCTTCAGCATCGGTCCTTCCAATGAATATTCAGGGTTGATTTCCTTTAGGAATTCTGTTACTTTCTGCTTATCGCTGGACCATTCATTCAACATGGGCTCAGGAAATGTTGGAGCTTCTGCTCTCTGCCATATGCTTGGGAGCCAAATGTGGACTGAGACAGTGAACACAACAGACCAAGTCCCTGGTTTTACGGAGTGGATGTTACATGGAGACACAAACAATGAACCAGAGAATGAATGAGCCCCCACTGTCGGCCGCAAGCATCTCTTTTCCTTCTAAGAGGTCTGATGTTCCACTAGCCCACGATCTGCAGCCCTGTGCTGTCTGTCCCTGAGAAGGGAAAAACGTCCAGGCCTCCTACCCACACCCTCTCGTGGAGCTTGAGCTGCCGCAGCCACATCCATCAGAGCCAAAGAGAGCCATTAGGCAGGGGTCCTGTCTTCAAAGTCACCTTTTCTTGAAGCTCCTAGCAACCAGTCAGGAGCAAGGAGCCAAGGATGAACATTTTCTTCTGCCCTCTCTAATTTCACCATCGATTCTCTTTTCATACCGGAACTTGGTGAGATTAATAAAGCTGTGACTGAAGAACAGATAGCAGGAGGGGTTGGGGTGAGGGATATAGAAACACCAGAACGTGGGCACATGTTCACTGTGCACCTGCCAGGGCTGAGACTAGGGGGAGTGGGGTGAGGCACTTGCCTTGGGTGCAACATTTAAGGGGAGGTGCCACCAAACTTAGCAGTTGAGAGAAATCATACTCCAATGGGATATTTAAAAAAATTATTATTGTTATTTAAAAAATAGCTTTATTTATTCGTTTTTGGCTGTGCTGGGTCTTCACTGCTATACGGGCTTTCTCTAGTTGTGGAGGAGGGGAGTGTACAGGCTTTGCTCATTGTGGCTCCCAGGCTCTAGAGGGCAAGCTCAGTAGTTCTGGTGCATGGGCTTAGTTCTGTGGCATATGGGATATTCCCAGATCAGGGATCAAACCTGTGTTTCCTGCACTGGCAGGCAGTCTTTACCACTGAACCACCAGGGAAGCCATTTTTAACGATTATTTTAAAAAATCTTATTTATTCATTTTTGGCTGCCCTGGGCCTTTGTTTGCTGCATGTGGCCTCTCTAGTTGCGGGGAGCAGGGGCTACTCTTTAGCTGCAGGGAGCAGGTTTCTCATTACATTGGTTCTCTTGTGGAGCCGGGCTATAGAGTGTGGGCACAGCAGTTGTGGCACAATTGTTTAGTTGCTCCACAGCATGTGGGATCTTCCAGAATCAGGGATCAAACCCGTGTCTCCTGCATTGGCAGGTGGATTCTTTACCACTGGACCACCAGGGAACTCCCTAATGCAATATTTTAGCACATCAAAGTTCATGCAGAAAAATCCCAGATAAGCAAAATATCAAACCTTTGAGTGAGATCATATCAGCAAAGATCCTAGTTCAGGACTTGGCACCTGGTAGGTATCTGAGAAATCAAACACAGAAGGGAATTGGAATAATAATGCTAAAACTTTCTGGTGTTCTTTTAAGGACTTTGCATGTGTTATTTCATTTAATCCTCCCAACAACCCCTATGAGCTGGGTTTCTTGATACCCATCTCATAGACAGGAAAATAAAGGAATACTCACATCCATGTAATGAGTTGGCTTCCCTGATAGCTAAGTTGGTAAAGAATCTGCCTGCAGTGCAGAAGACCCTGGTTCAATTCCTGGGTCAGGAAGATCCCCCAGAGAAGGGATAGGCTACTCACTCCAGTATTCTTGAGCTTCCCTGGTGGCTCACTTGGTAAAGAATCTACCTGCAATATGGGAGACCTGGGTTCGATCTCTGGATGGAAGATCCCCTGGAGAAGGGAAAGGCTACCCACTCCAGTATTATGGCCTAGAGAATTCCATAGACTGTATAGTCCATGGGGTTGAAAAGAGTCGGACACAACTGAGCGACATTTGCTTTCACGTGTGATGAGCAGAGGGTGGAGCCAGAATGAAAACTCAGATTATGTGCTGCCAGCATCCGCAGAAGTAACTGCTCATGCCAGTGACTCTCACAGGGAATTAAAAGAAATCAACATTTTCACTGTTTCTCTGAGTCTTCACTCAGGATTAATCTGAACAGAAAAAGGCCAATGGGGATATCTCCCAATGTTAGTAAATACATAAAATTAAATCATACAAAGTGTTTCTCTGGCGCCCCGTGGCTACGTGATATGTGTTAAAAGTGGAGGAAGAAAACCCAGCTCCTCTCGGGTTTGACATCTTAAACGTGACACTATCGATTTGAACGGACATCAGGGAGGAAGACATTATCCCGTGAGAAGGAGGAGAAGGGGGAAATGAGAAACCATAATCAGTTTAACCTCCCTTGGCTGCCAAGTCCTGTGGAGAAGGGATCATCTCTCCTCCCGGACAGAGCCCACAGGTAAAGGGTCCGCCTGGGGAGGCGGCCCCTGGAGGGAGGATGGAAAATGGATTTGTCGGTTCCAGTAAGTCTCTGTGAATAACAGCAGAGAATCATTTGGATTGAAAAACTGCATTATGGCTTTTTCAAAAAGCAGAGAGTCCTCTGCTCAGTTTTCAGCTTAAATGTGGCATCCCTCTTTCTGTCAGAGTGCCCTGCGTATTTTATTCATAGGCCAATTGGTTATTATTATTTTATTTCTTCACTTGCTTGTTTATTGTCTGTCTCTCCGACAGGCCTGTAAAATGGTGGCGTGCTGGCATCAGCAGTTCTTCCTGACCCTATTTTTGGTGATGGGTAGCTTCAAATGCGGCTTCTCTAGTAGCTCAACTGGTAAAGAATCTGCCTCCAATGCGGGAGACCTTGATTCGATTCCTGGGTCAGGAAGTTCCCCCAGAGAAGGGATAGGCTACCCACTCCAGTTTTCTTGGGCTTCCTTGGTGGCTCAGCTGGTAAAAACTCTGCCTGCAATGCAGGAGACCTGGGTTCGACCCCTGGATGGGAAGATCCCTGGAGGAGGGCATAGCAATCCACTCCAGTATTCTTGCCTGGAGAATCCCCATGGACAGAGGAGCCTGCTCATGGCTGCAGTCCATGGGGTCACCAAGAGTCGGACACAGCTGAGTGATGAAGCACAGTGCAGCTTCAGACGGCTGTAGTGGGAGTATTTACACCATGGAAACTGGCAAAGGCTACAGATAAGGCTCCCCTCACCCCACCATGTGGGGACCTGGGTTTGAACCCTGGGTTGGGAAGATCCCCTGGAGAAGGAAATGGCAGCCCACTCCAGTACTCTTGCCTGGAAAATTCCATGGATGGAGGTGACTGGTAGACTACAGTCAATGGGATCTCAGAGTTGTATGTGACTGAGCAACTTCATTTCATCCCACCATATGACTAGGTTCCTTGAGGATGGACATCGTGTCCGTTTTGACTTCTGGGTCCCGCTCGGCCACTGGCTCAGGGCTAGGCACACAGTTGGTGCTTGCTAGGGACCCAAATCAAGTAGCTTGAAGTGGTCTCAGCAGGAGAATTTACACCACGGAAATTGGCAAATTGACAGATGGCTGTTGTTGTTTGGCTCTTACTCTGAAGAAATTGTTTCAGTGCAAGTCTGTTGTGTTGATTCAGTCACTGCCTTGTATCAGATCACAGGGCATCCCAGATGGAACCATCACAGTCTCCTGCCCTTTAGAGGCTCACAGTAGGGTTTGGGGTAGGGGGTAGGGTTTGGGAGAAGACTGTTGGACCAATGGCCAAACCAGTGCTCAAGGGTTCTGGGGACAAAATAATGGGTTAGAGTATATACCTGCTGAGGGATTAGAATGTCCTACGTGTCAGTTTCTCTGTCTGAAGCATCATGGCACCAGTCAGAAGTGGACACGGCCAAGCTCTTGAGGACATGGACTCCCAGTCCAATCTCACTGAGCTGTGAGACAGGCACCTTAGCTATCTGCGTTCCAGTGTGCTCATGTGATAAGATAGAAATAATAATACTTGCCCACAGGTGTTGTTTAGAAGGATAACTTAAATAACGCATGTGAACACAGTAGACCCTGAATGGACTTCCCAGGTGGCGCTAGTGGTAAAGAACCCACCTGCCAAGGCAGGAGACATAAGAGACTCAGGTTTGAGCCCTGGCTTGGGAAGATCCCCTGGAGAAGGAAATGGCAACCCACTCCAGTATTCTTGCCTGGAGAATCCCATGGACAGAGGAGCCTGGCGGGCTGCATGGGGTCACAAAGAGCTGAACACGACTGAAGCGACTTAGGACGCCCACAAGGTAATCACTGAATTAACATGTAGTCATATGATGTGTTGGAAGAAGCAACATGTTTTCTCCAATGCAATATATATATTTCCCATATAGTTTCCTCTCTTCCCTCTCCCTCTGTCTTCATTTTCCCTCTGTTTACCAATAGCCAACCCTTTAAAAATTCATTTGGCTGCACCGAGTCTTAGCTGCAGTGCTCAAGGGCTTCTCTAACTGTAGCACAGGGGTTTTGGAACATGTGGGCTCAGTATTTGTGGCACGTGGGCTTTGTTGCCTAGCTCCATGTGGGATCTTAGTTCCCTCCCCAGGGTTCGAACCCACGTCCCCTGCACTGGAAGGCAGATTCTGAACCACTGGACCCCCAGAGAAGTCCCCACCAATTGCTGACACTTATTGGGCATTTATTCACTCAGTGCAAGACACATTCTGAGTGCTCTCATGGAGGGCTTACTTTGCACAACAATCCTGCAGGTTGGTACTGTTGTTATCCCATTTTATAAAGGAGACAACAGTGAGGAGACATAACTTGCCTAATGTCACTCAACAAATTCATGGCAGAGCCAGGATTGAACCCCAGGGGCTCCATCTCTCATTTCTATATATTTTACCACTAGCTGTTTCCCCCCCCGCCACCCATATCTCCCGCCACTGTCTTCAGCTCACATACGCTGTTCAGGTGAAAGGAAATAGCTGAGAGCCTGAGGCCTGGGGCTGGGAAGCTAGATTGGGGCCCCCGCTGGCTCTTTATCTGTGGACAGATACAGAGGGTTAGAGGCGCAATGAAACCCAGCAGCCTCTGGGAGCCTTTTCCCACAGTGGAGGAGCAGGCAGGCTTCCTAGAATTGTCCCTGGGAGACCAGCAGCAGCTGAGGAGAGATGCTGACCATTCCTGTCCCTAACGAGGGAGCCTCAGAAAAGAGCAATTACAGCTTCAGCATTTGTGTTCTCCCAGGAGGGCCAGGACTGGTCCTGAGCTCTCTGGACAAGGCCAGCTTGCTTCTGATAAAAGCAGAAATTTGCTAAGTGCTTTGGCAGCAGGCAAATAGATGGGGAAACAGTGGAAACAATGACAGACTGTATTTTTTTGGGGGGCTCCAAAATTACTGCAGATGGTGACTGCAGCCGTGAAATTAAAAGATGCTTGCTCCTTGGAAGAAAAGTTATGACCAACATAGACAGCATAGTAAAAAGCAGAGACTTTACTTTGCCAGCAAAAGTCCATCTAGTCAAAGCTATGGTTTTCCCAGTAGTCATGTATGGTTGTAAGAGTTGGACTATAAAGAAAGCTGAGTGCCAAAGAATTGATGCTTTTGAACTGTGATGTTGGAGAAGACTCTAAAGAGTCCCTTGAACAGTAAGGAGATCCAACCAGTCCATCCTAAAGGAAGTCAACCCTGAATATTCATTGGAAGGACTGATGTTGAAGCTGAAACTCCAATACTTTGGCCACCTGATGTGAAGAACTGACTCATTTGAAAAGACTCTGATGCTGGGAAAGATTGAAGGCAGGATGAGAAGGGGACGACAGAGGATGAGATGGTTGGGTGGCATCACCGACTCAATGGACATAAGTTTGAGTGAACTCTGGGAGTTGGTGATGGAGAGGGAGGCCTGGCCTGCTGCAATCCATGGGGTCGCAAAGAGTCGGACACGACTAAG
>SJYQ01001145.1:660758-688735 GCA_006410935.1 Redunca redunca | reverse complement strand
CGCCCCCAGCACACTTGCTCTGCTGTCATTGGCTGTCTGAAAAGGAGGCGGAGCAAACTCTCTAAAATGCAAAGGGGAGCGCGCTGCTCCTCAGCAGGCAGATGAGCGCGGGTCCCAGGGCAGTGGCCACTCTCCCCAGTGACACCAATGGCCCTTCCCAAACCGACCCCTCACCATGTTCCCATCTGCGCCCGGCCACCAGCCTCACCGCAGTGCTTAAGGTGAAGACGTGCAGCCCTCTCTCTTGCTGTCATCCTGGTCTTTCCGTCATCCGTCTCCTGTGTGTGACACCATGGGCTCCCCTTCGCCTCCTACCTGGTGTTCCAAGCTTTGGGGCAGGGGGTTACCTCCTCCTAGAAGGTTCCTTCACCTCTTAGACTGAGCTGGGTCTCCCTGCTGTATGCTGTCAGAGACCCCCGCGTCTTTCCTTCTCCACACTTTGTGGGGTTTATAACCCGTCCTTGTGTGTCACAGCCCTGAAAAACTTCACTGGAGAAACTGTGGAGAGTAGCAGGGTGATCTGAATGATAGACAGTTATTCTCCCCCACAATACATATACACACATATACAGACATATACACACATGCACGTATATACACACAATGTACAAGTAATCATGCAGACACGCACACATATACAGCATGCACATAAACACACATGCAATATTGCTCTTTACCGCACTGGACTTACCATCACCACCAGACACATCCGCAGCTGAGCGTCGTTTCTGCTCTGGCCCAGCCACTTCATTCTTTCTGGAGTTATTTCTCCGCACTTCCCCAGTAGCATATTGGACGCCTACCGACTTGGGAGGGATCATCTTCTGGTGTCATGTCTTCTTGCCTTTTCATACCACTCTCGCAGCAAGAATACTGGAGTGGTTTGCCTTCCCTCCTCCAGTGGACCACGTTTTGTCAGAACTCTTCCCCTACTACCCGTCCATCTTGGGTGACCCTGCATGGCATGGCTCGCAGCTCCACTGAGTTACACAAGCCCCTTCATCATGACAAGGCTGTGATCTGTGAAGGGGATATACACAGACACGTAGGCACACACACACACACACACACACAAACTTATACATACATACATATATGAGATAACAGATCTTGTGCTTTTTCAAATGCACAGAGAAGTATCCAAGGAATGACAGAGACAGAAAAAAAATCTCAAGAGTCAAGGAGGACTTCCTGGAGGGGGTGGAACCAAACCAAATCATTGAGTGAAATTCACCAAACAAGTGAGGTCTTATTTGATCAGCTTTCAGAGACTTGCCATCGTGCCGATTCACCTATGGTTCACCTATGGTTCACCGCTGTACCCTTGTAATAAGCATTCTGGCTGTGTTTCAGTGTTTACTCTTGCTTGGATTGGTTTCTGTTTCATGCAACTAGAAAGAGTCTTGGAAAGCACACTCACCCACTCGTTCAGTGCATGGGAGGAGCAGCAGGTTTATGAGGGTACTGGCTCCCCGAAAAGAGGAAGTGTGCCATTCGACTTTAATGTTCAATCAACAAGCTCTCTTAGAGGCCAGCATTGGAAATACTTTCTGAATTAAGCAAAGACAATAACCTTTTGAAGGATACAGGGCCTTATAGGATCAGGGGAACAAGTGGAGACATAGGTGGGAACCAAGGTGCTTCAGAGGCTGCAGAGAACTGACCACAGTGTAGGCACACGAGACGCTCCTGTTGCCCTCTGAACCTGGCCACCCAAGATGCCCTTTGGCTTCAGGGACTGGGATTGTCTGGCCTGGGTTCAAGAGCCTGCCCTTGGATATATGAGCTGAGTCTCTACCCCACCTCGGCAGTCTATAGTGCATTGGAATGGACACAGGATTAGAAATTCTTCCCAACAGGCTATCGGTAAACCATAGGAAGAAGGGTGGACTTGAAAATAAAAAGTCACAAATTCTGTTAAAATGCCTGCTTTAAAATGCCCTTTTAAAGGTGCCAAATCCACCTGTTTCTTTGGTGTCCTCTGTGATCTATTTCTGTTTCCTGCTTAGACATGGGAAGTCAGCCACGGGTCAAATCTTGGAGCAGCCGATACCAGCCAAAAAAGAGAGACAAGCTAGCCAGACAAGCTCCTTCCCTAGCTCATAACACACACTAAACTTCTCAGATGTGATCTTTTTAAAAAATAGTTATTTTTATTTTATTTATTATTTGGCTGTGCTGGGTCTTAGTTGCGGCATGTGGGATCTTTGATCTTCGTTGCAGCCTGTTGGATCTAGTTCCCTGACCAGGGATCGAACCTGGAGGCCTTGCACTGGGAACACAGAATCCTAGCCACTGGGCCACCAGGGGAGTCCCCCTCAGGCGTGGTCTTGATGATTTCTCACGAGGACTGGATTGGGCACCTCGACTTCTTGCTCTTGTCCTCAGTAAACAGGTCGGTACCAGGAACAAAGAGCATACGAGGGTGCAACTTGCGTGCTAAGCAGCCAGCCACCTCGTCTTGTCCGTCTCTGGCTGCCACATCCCAAATCCTGGCATGAGGGTCACATGGGCCCTGGTCCGTGAGCCTCTAATGGACCTGGATCCAATCCTGCCTGCAGTCCTGCAAAGCCATGAGGATTTGGCTAATATGCTTAACCTGTCTGAGCCTCTGTTTACCCATTAGCAAAACGAGGGTAAAAACCAATGGAAACTTGCGGTATGACTCAGGGAACTCATAGCAGGGTACTGTAACAACCTTAAGGGGTGGGAAACGGGGAAGTGGGAGGGAGGTTCAAGAGGAAGGGGACACATACACCCATGGCTAACTCACGTTGATGTATGGCAGAAATCAAACCAATATTATAAAGCGATCATCAATCAGTTAAAATAAAGAAATATAATTTTTAAAAAAAGAGTGCTTATGTCACAGAATTGTAGTTAGGATTAAATGAAATGATAAGCCAGTAAATTGCTGGACCCAGAATGGGGGCTCAATAAATAGCAATTATTGTTATTATTGATAAATACTTATTTCAATCCCAAATCAACTGTTTGGTGTAGAAGAAGGGAGACTGCAGTCAGACGTGAATTAGAATCTAGCTCCTAAAACTTAGTTAGGAAAGTCGCTTAACACCTCTGAACCTCAGTTTCTTCATCTGTAAAGTGGGTAAAATAATTTCTAGCTGCAGGACAAATATGAATATTTATGAATATATTCAGCTTGACAGCGACCTTATGAAAGGCTGAGCCAGAAGCATCCAGCTAAGTTGCTGCCAGATCCCTGACCCACAGAAAGTAAGATAATAAATGTTCTTTGTTTCAAGTTGCTGTTTTGAGGGTAATTTGTTATCCAGCAAGAGATAATGAACACACTCACGGGGTTACTTCTGCCTACTTCTTGTTGGTTAGACTGTATCACAAGGTCACTCCCCTCTCAAGGGAGCCTGGGAAATGGAATTTTTAACCAGGCAGATGGCCAGTCAGAATAAAGTTAGGACTGTATTAGTGAGGAGAAGGGGAGAATGGATAACGCATTGAACAGCTTCTTTATTATATTGTTGCTTTATTATATTTCTTAGAGCACAAAGCTGCAAGAAATTGAAATGGTTTGTGGATAAACACCTCCTTTTCTTTTTTTATGTTATTAATGCATGGTGGAGAGGTAGCAACTCAGCTCCCACGAATGGCAGTGCTGTTGCTTAACATGCAGTGTTTTCAATAAAATTAGGGGACAAGAAAAGTATGTAGAAGTCCTCTCTGTGTCTGTCTCCCCTTGTAAATAAGCCAGCCACAGAGATGTTTGCGTCATCCATCAACTGTTTAATTTCTTAAGGGGCTACTCATTTAAGAACCTTTCTGCTGGCCAATTGTATGGCTGTGAAAGGCTCTGGGAAGATTTATTGGCTCTTAATTTTTCTTACTGGCATCCTCTCCTTCATTCCCTTTCAAGAGGAGAAGACCCAATGCTATCATAATATTTTGTGTCATATGTTTGAATATCTGCCATAGGAACATTTAACTTTTTTTCCTAATTAAATGGGGAGTATAATTCCAGTTTTTATGTTTTATGAAAACACATTTATCACACCGGGAGCCTTTTTGTGCTGTTTCCCAAGTGGAAGAAAAACTAACCATTCCCTGAAGACCTACTGCATGCCAAGTGTTTATATATAGAAAAATATGTGTGCATATATAAAAAATAAAATATGTATATGAAAGTGAAAGTGAAGTCACTCAGTCGTGCCCGACTCTTTGCAACCCCATGGGCTGTAGCCCACCAAGCTTCTCCATCCATGGGGTTCTCCAGGCAAGAATACTGGAGTGGGTTGCCATTTCCTTCTCCAGGGGATCTTCCTGACCCAGGGATTGAACCTAGGTCTCCCACATTGCAGGCAGATGCTTTAATCTCTGAGCCACCAGGGAAGCCCCAAATATGTATATGTATATGTATGTGTATATATATTTATATTCTCAGTTGCACAATTGTATCCAACTCTCTGTGATCCATGGACTGTAGCCTGCCAGTCTTCTCTGTCCATGGAATTTTCCAAGCAGAACACTGGAGTGGGTTGCCATAGGGGCACCCAAGATAGATCTATGATAAGGATTGCTAGGTTGTCCATTTTACAGATGAGATTCATAGAAGTGACCTGCCCAGGAGATAAACAAAATTTGAATACAAGACTCAGATTTCAAAGTCTTGGCCTGCATGAATGCTAAGTTGCTTCAGTTGTGTCCAACTCTTTGCGATTCCATGGACTGTAGCCTGTCAGGTTCCTCTGTCCACAGGATTCTCCAGGCAAGAACACTGGAGTGGATTGTGATGCCCTCCTGCAGGGGATCATCCCAACCCAGGGATCTAACCTGCATCTCTTATGTCTCTGGCACTGGCAGGCGGGTCTTTACCATGAGTGCCACCTGGGAAGCCCTTTACCGTCTTTGCTGTGGTTGCTCAGTTGCTAAGTTGTGTCAGACTCTTTGCAACCCCATGGACTACAGCCCACCAGGCTCCTCTGTGCATAGGATTCTGTAGGTAAAAATACTGGAGTGGGTTGCCATTTCCTTCTCCAGGGAATCTTTCTGATCCAGGGACTGAACCCAGGTCTCCTGCATAGGCAGCTGGATTCTTTACCACTGAGCCATCAGGGAAGTCAAAGTCAGCATCTTTGCTTACCACTGAATTGTTACTCCCCCTGCACCCTGATTTAAGATGGAAAAACTGATCCTTGTTATCAACCTTTAACTTTTTTTCTTTTGGTTGGTTTCCTGACCCAGTTAAAAGTCAATGACAAAACTTTTAGGCCCTTACCCAGTGCCTAATTGTATTTTAATATTTGATGTGCTCAGAAATGTATGAAGAATTAGTGCTATTCTGGGCTGATTATCACATTCTGGCATGTCTTATGGCATGTGAACTGTGGCCTTCAGGACATTCTTGAACCTTTCCCTCTAATTATCGCTGTGTGGATGTGAATTGATGCTGCTATGAAAGGAGCCTATTGGGACTTCGTTTTTTTTTGGGGGGGGGGCATTAAAATAAAGATCTAGGAGAAAGTGGACCTGGATTTTCTGAAGATTTGTGGTGTTCTGTTGCCCATGAATTGGTTTCCATTTGATTCCGTTAAGAGGCCAGTCTCTGCTTGGATTTAATTTTGGTGGCAGGGTCTTTGTTCAAGATTTCATTTTACTTTGCTTTTTAGTTTTTTTTAAATTAATTTTTTTCCCAACGATCATTTTGGATTCACATTCAGTTGTAAGAAATAGTACAGAGAGATACCAAGCGTCCTTTACCCTATTTCCCCACTAATGGAAAACTTGAAGAATTTGAAAATTCCACTAAAATCACAGCCAAGATATTGACTTAGTAGAGTCACTAATAGAACAGTTGTGTCACAAAAATTCCTCCTGATTTAATAGCCATGCCCAGTTAAGATAACTTGATGACTAGGAATAAAGTCACCTAGGGAGCTTAAATTCATGGGGTCGCAGAGAGTCAGATGCAACTGAGCGACTGAACTGAACTGCTTAATCAAGGGGAAAGAAGCCTTTCTTGGAAGAGGCATTAGTATCTGCTGTGGTCTGCTCATTGTCTCCTGCTCTATTTCTTCTCTTTCAATCAGGTGACTCGGATGAGGCTGTCAATCATAGACCTTACTCCCATTGCCATAGAAATCGGTCAGGTGACCCATGAAAAGCCAATCTCAGTAAGTCATTTCCCTGCTAACAGAGACTGGTAGTGGGTGGATGGGTGAGCATATTTCCAATTTTGGTCTAAAGAATTTCCCTGCATTTTTTGATATGAAGTGGGAGGAAGGGTTGCCTCTAGAGTTCTGGAGCTAAAATGATGGGGCTTGCAGTCTGTTTCCTACCATGTGAGACAAACCTGTCTATCAGAAAAGAACATGAAGCCACACAGGGATATAGGGAACGGAAAGATGGCAGATGTGTGAGTGATGGAGATTGCAACTTTGTTTCCTCTCTGGGTGTAGTTGTGCCTAAAGTCACCTCCTTCTCTCCAGTTCAGTCAGTTCAGTTCAGTCCAGTCGTGTTCGACTCCTTGCGACCCCATGAATCGCAGCAAGCCAGGCCTCGCTGTCCATCACCGACTCCCGGAGTTCACTCAAACTCACGTCCATTGAGTTGGTGGTGCCATCCAGCCATCTCATCCTCTGTCGTCTCCTTCTCCCCCTGCCCCCAATCCCTCCCAGCATGAGAGTCTTTTCCAATGAGTCAACTCTTTGCATGAGGTGGCCAAAGTACTGGAGTTTCAGTTACTGGTATGTAAATCAGTAACTCACATCATTTTGCTTACCTAGGTTTGAATTCCATCACTTTCTGTTGCAGGAAGGGGGACCCCTTCCAGGGCCCGAGGGTGGGCTCTTGTTTTAACATTAGGAAATGAATTGTCCGAGGAGACACATGTGCTCACAAAGCAAGAGATTTTACTAGGAAGGGGCGCCCAGGTGGAGAGCAGGAGGGTAAGGGAACCCAGGAGATCTGCTCTGCCATGTGGCTTGCAGTCTCAGGTTTTGTGGTGATGGGATTAATTTCTGAGTTATCTTTCATCATCACTGTGACTCAGGGTCCTTTCTGGTGGCTGGCTTGTGCATCACTAAGCCAAGATGGATTCCAGCAGGAAGGATTCTGGGAGGCTGGTAGGACATGCGAACAGGCATCCCCTTTCTCCTTTTGACTTTTTCTGAGTTCTTCCAGTGGATGGTGTCTTGTGAGTTTCATGCTCCTTACCAGGACCTCCTGTTGTAAGATAACTCATGCAAGTGACTATTATTTTACCTGGCCAGGGCAGGTGGTTTTGGTCAGTGTTTTCCCCTAACATTTCCATCCAAATAATGCTACTGAACGCTGAAGGACCCCAGGAAATCTCTTGGACTCATGCCCAGCAAGGATACTTCAAGGTCTGAGGTCAGGAACTCAAAGCACAAGGGCCCAGCAGGATGGTCTCCCTGGGAGCTGTTCTGCCTCTCCCTATGTACTGGTCTCTTCTTTCTCCCAAGATGAGCTTTTGCTTGTTACCCATGCTCATGCCGGCAGAAGATGGCCCCTCCCCCAGCCTCTGCCATGTGGCTATCTCCTGATCCAAATTTCAGATGTCTGGGGTAGAGAACCCATTTGGCCCAGCTTCAGCCTGATGTCTGTCCCTTGTAGGATAATGATCGGGGTGACATGCTGCAAACAGAGCTACCAGCGGCTCACCTTGGGGGTGGGAGGCAGTTCTCAGAGAAAAGGAACCAGTGTGAAATTAACCTCACGGAGACACCTACCCCATTGCTAGGGTGCAGAGGTTCTCAGTGTTTTTGTTCAGTCTCTAAGTTGTGTCTGACTCTTTGTGACCCCATGAACGTCTGTATGTAGAGAACGAACTTGTGGACACAGAGAGGCGAAGAGAGGGTGGAACAAGTTGAGAGAGCAGCATGAACATATAAACACTGCCATGCGTGAAACAGATAGCTAGTGGGAACATGTTAGATAGCACTGGAGCTCAGCTCGCTGCCCTGTGATGACCTCCTGGGTGGGATGGGGGAGACGGGAAGGAGGCTCAAGAGTGAGGGGAGTTACGTATGCACATAGCTGGTTCACTTCATTGTACGGCAGAACTAACACGACGTTGCAAAGCAATTATACTCCAACAATAAAATAAAAAAAAAAATCTATAAGCTTCTATCTCGTGTGGCACAGAACAGACACCTAATTCCTTCCTTTAGCCCTTAATGTTATTTAATGACAATTGCCAAATCTCTCATACACAGTCAGAAAGGACTTCCGACATCGCCCCATTTTCTCTGGGGCTCACAAGTGCAGGAGCTCATCAATCTAGAAATGTACTCTCTATTTCGCGGATTCTGTTTTCTTTTCTCCCATGAGTATCTTCTTCATTCACAAGACCCATTTACTGATTAACCTTTATTCTTTCACTGAATGGAAAGTAATCTCTCCCCTTCATGGGCTGAAGCTCCAAGAGGGGCTTAATTTGGAAAGCTCAGGAAAAGGAGCTACACAAAAACAAGTGTATTTGTGAGCCCTCATGGGCCCCATGTTAATTAGAAAAATGTAAAATCTTTGCAGAGATGGAGGAGCCTCAGAGCAGAAGTGGGCTGGTGATAAGGATGGTACTAAAATCATCCCTTATAAAGAACATCTCATGGAATAAGCCAAGCCTGTGAAAAGACAAGGCCTCCAGCTTCCCCTTCCCAATGACTGGAGCTCCAAGATGCTGGAGAAGGTGTCTTGAATTCAAGTTTCATAGCAAATGGTAGTTTTAGGTTGATTTTGATGAAGGTGAGAGAGAGACAAGAGGAAGGGAAATTTAGATGGGGGAAAAGGACATTGTTTATTTATTCAGTAGTTATCTATCAGTTATCTACCTGGGCTTCACGCTGGTTACCCTTAATGCTGCTGCTGCTGCTAAGTCACTTCAGTCATGTCTGACTCTGTGTGACCCCACAGTTGGCAGCCCACCAGGCTCCCCTGTCCCTGGGATTCTCCAGGCAAGAACACCAGAGTGGGTTGCCATTTCCTTCTCCAATGCATGAAAGTGAAAAGTGAAAGGGAAGTCGCTCAGTCCTGCCCTACTCTTAGCGACCCCATGGACTGCAGCCTACCAGGCTCCTCCGTCCATGGGATTTTCCAGGCATGAGTACTGGAGTGGGCCGCCATTGCCTTCTCCGTAATGCTGCTGCGGCTGCTCTTTAGTTACTCAGTCGTGTCCATCTCTTTGCAACCCCATGGCCTGTAGCCCACCAGGCTCCTCTGTCCATGGGATTTCCCAGGCAAGAATACTGGAGCATGTTGCCATTTCCTTCGCCAGGGGATCTTCCCGACCCAGGGATTGAACCCGTGTCTCCTGTGTCTCTTGCACTGCAGTCAGATTCTTTACTGCTGAGCCCTCAGGGAAACCAAGGAGATAACTGGATTTTATTCCTGATCAGAGTAATTTACAGAAATTTAAAAAATCAGACATGAAAATGATTTCCTTTTACCGTCAGCAGTTAAAACAGAGTAAACGTGATCGAATTCCATTTTCCTCCTCTCTGCATCATAACTGCAGTACTGTTTAAGCAACACATTCTGCGTTAAATTGTAGCTAACACAGATACAAAAGGCTTAACAGGTGAGCAGAGGTGAGAGTAAATGAATCACCTTTCAGCAGGAAGAAAATGCATGAGCGCTTTACATGCTGAGTTTCTAGATTGGAGACGTGGAGACTGGGGAGTCCGGATGCTGTGAAATGCCAAGACCAGTGCTTCGCGATGCCTCCTTCTCCAAGCCTCACCTGCCCAGGACACCTGAGAATCAACTTGCAGAATAAGTGGTTACCAAAAGTGGGGTCTGGCTGCTTGCGGCTTAAAAGCCAAAAAAAAAAAAAAAAAANNNNAAAAAAAAAAAAAAAAAAAAGGCAAGGTTGGTGGAAAGGAAAGTTTGCTATACTTTGGATGCTGGCAACCGGGGGAGGATGGACTCTTGTCCACAGGCTGCCTCCCTCTCCACCCCCTCATTGCATATCAGTGGGCAAGAGCTTTATATAGGCAGAGGGAGAGGCCTATGTGCAGAAACAGCACAGTCAACTCTGCCAGTCTTCTTGAAATTGGTTATGTGGTGGTCTGATCAGCATCATCTTGATTGTTTTCAGTACAGTTAATCTCCAGTTCCAGGGTCGGTTTGTTTCCATTTCTTTGGGGCCAGTTCTTGGAATTGTGGCGGCTTATGTCATGGCTACAGTCTGCTCATCAGGTAGTTAGATTCTCCGCCTTGTGCGGATTTCAGTATCCGTAAGACAGGTCACAGGACATGACTCAGCGTATCATCTGTAGCCCATGAAGAGGAACTAAAGGTCCTTGACTTTGCTTACTGACAACTATTATTATTGGTCTATGTCCCTTTGTTTCTGCATCTTCTCACTGTTCTGATTAAACTTATTCTTTGGCTAAATTTTGCACAGACAGAAGACAGGCGGAGGACATGGGGGTGGGGGAAGACCATCCATCCGGTCCTGCTTTGTAAGGAACGCTAGAGTCACGAGATTTCACATCCTTTATCCTGAGGCTACAACACCAAAGTCACAATGTTCTGGATAAACATAAGATATATCCCAGGTGGCGCTAATGGTAAAGATCCCTCCTGCCAACGTAGGAAACATAAGAGATGCAGGTTCGATCCCTGGGTTGGGAAGATCCCCTGGAAGAGGGCATGGCAGCCCACTCCAGTATTCTTGCCTGGAGAATCCCATGGACAGAGGAGCCTGGTGGGCTCCAAAGAGGTCTTTGGGGTCGCAAAGAGTCAGACACGGCTGAGTGACTGAGCAGGCGTGCATGTTCACAGGTGCTGAATGAACGTCTATTGTGTATCAGGCACTGCACTAGACTGGGGTATGGGGTGGGGAATGTCAGATGTCATGCTAGAGACTTGGATATAATAACTGGGTGCAGAAATTGCCTTTGCTCACACCATCCTCTGTGCCTGGACTGCTGGCCCACCCCCACCTAATGAGCTTCTCCTAATCTTCAGAGCTTCATTAGGCCTCACTTCCTCCTGCAAATTTCCTCCGACCTTCGCCCTGCAGGGTAGCGGCACCTCCCTCCTTTCTCTTCTTTAGTCCCAACATGGGACCGAGAATCAGTCTCTCTTTCTCTCTTGTACAAACACATGCACACACACACACACACGCACACACACAGTGCTGTTCACTGCTGTTTATTTGCTCCCATGTCAATATCTCCCCCACCCTGCTTCCAAGGGCCTTTTGAGGACAAGGCTAGTCTCATATATTTCTGTCTCCCTATTTTTAAAACTTAGTTCCTGGGATGTAGCAGGCGCTCAAAAATGTTTGTTAAAAGGGATGAATAAAAGTTTAATTCTGGATTTGTTCCATCTATTTCTGGATCTTTCTGTCCTCAACTGCTCCCAATAAAACTCAAGCCTTAATGATCCTGGAGGCCCCTTGAAGCACCAACATCCTTTGATTTTACCCAGGGCCAGTTAACCAAGCCCTATTGTGTCCTGGAACAAATGGAGGGTGTGTTCCTTGGCTCCATGAAGACAGGAGATATTTCGTTTTGTTGTGGAGAGAAAAGAAAGAAGAAGAAGGTCCTTTAGGGCAACTTCGGGTTTATGAATGTCTCCCGTGCATGGGCAGGGTCCACCGCGTGAGACAGGGTTATGGCTCTACTGGAGATGCTGTGGCTACTGTGGCTGCCATTATTGAAAAGTGAAAGTGCTAGTCGCTGGTACACTCCAAAGACAGGCTCTCCTGTCCTTCCTGGATGCATGGAAAGCCACATTCCCCAGACCCCTTGGAGCTGGCAGGGACCATGCTTGCTTGCTGTTGAGTCCTTCAGTCATGTCCGACTCTTTTGCAACCCACGGACTGTAGGCCACCTGTTCATGGGATTTGCTAAGCAAGAATACTGGAGTGGGTTTCCCTTTCCTTCTCCAGGGGAATCTTCCTGACTAGGGGCTCGAACCTACATCTTCTGCACTGGCAGGCAAGTTATTTACCACTGAGCCACCAGGGAAGTCCTTTACTTGCTCAGAGCTTTAGAAATGGAGTGTTTCTTCTCTCTCTTTCCCAGCTGTAGCAAATGAGGAGGCTCATATTCCAGTTGGTGGGCTTCCAACAGCCTGGTGCCTGAGTGACTACATGGAGTGGAGTTAGGCTAACCCAGGGAAACACGTGATTGAGAAATAAAATTTTGTAGTGTTAAACCACTCAGATTTGGGTCTGCTTGTTACTGTAGCTAAATCTGGCTCATGCTGACTGCTAGAGGCATGAAGTGGTGTATTGGCCCCTTTCCAATAAGTTCAAATGCTGTTTACTTTATGCTGTTGTTGTTTTGGTCAATAAGTGGTGTTTGACTCTGCAACCCCATGGACTCTGGCCCATCAGGCTCCTCTGTCCATGGGATTCTTCAGACCAGAATACCGAAGTGGGTTGCCATTTCCTTCTCCAGGGGATCTTCCTGACCCAGGGATCGAACCCACATCTCCTGCTTTGGCAAGTGGATTCTTTACCACTGAGCCACCCAGTATGTTCTAGCTAACCTATCACCACGTTCTAGTCCCTGACTACTGAAGTTAGACAGACTTCTGCAAAGGGACAAGGATGAAACAGGAGGGAGAGACCAAGTGAATTCTGTGGGACATCATCCATTGAGTTAGTGTTTTTTTTTTTTTTTCCTGTGCTGTGCAGCTTGCGGAATTTTAGTTTCCTGACCAGAAAATGAACCTGCACATTTGGCAGGGAAAATGCGGGATCCTAATCTCTGGATCACCAGAAAATTCCCTCTGAGTTTTTTTTTTTTTTTAAATATATATTTATTTATTCGGCTGTGCCAGGTCTTAGTTGTGGCCCAAAGGATCTTTGCTCTTCATTGCAGCTTTAACTCTTACTGCAGCATGTGGGATCTAGTTTCCTGACTAGGGATTGAACCTGCACCCCCCACCCCCGCCCCCCACCCCCGTGTTGTCAGTGTGGAATCTTAGCCACTGGAGCACCAGGGAAGTCTTGAGTTGATAGTTTTGATCTATCCCCTGTTAATAAGTTATTTATAGACTATCATCATTCTAACCAGGCAGCTGCTTGATTTTTAAGTGTCTGGGGAGTTGTTTATTTCTCCCTTCTGAACAAGGGGGATCATTTTGCTAACAATTGAGTCAATTAGTCGGCCAATAAATAACAGTCCCAGAAAACAAGAGCTGGAGTCTCAGGCCTGGATCTAAGCTGGTGCCTCAAATGAGAGTCTAAATCACGTCTGCATAACCCTGAGAGTCAGGGCCGGGGAAGCCAGGCTCCACCCTCACCCCTCAAGCATCACAGGACCAGGGAAGGAAAACCAAGCAGCATGGGCTAGCAGTTCTGCACCTGAGTTCAGAGCCAGTGATCTCTGTTTGAGTCATATCCCCTCACTTTCAAGCTATCAGTTTTAGGGAAGTGGTGTTAACTCTCTGGACAAAGGAATAAAACTAATAAAGCCGACCTCCTTGGACTATTGAGGGTATGAAAGACGTGATGTCTTTGGGGCAGATGGGAATCTCAGGCTAGGCATTAACCATGCAGTCAATAGGACCCCTTTCTCTCTCCATGTCTCAGCTGAGTTTCTGTCGCACATGCCTGATACTGATGGCAGAGCCTCTCCACTTTTCTGGTTCTGATTGACTTGTTTATGCTGATCTTGTTCTGAAGGAAATGATCTCGCTTCTTCCAGAGCCAAGCAGAGGTAGAGGCAGGCTCAGAGGCTGACTCAGAGCCGCTGCCAGGATACCTTTCATGCTGTTGTTGTTCAATTGCGAAGTTATATCTGACTCTTTGCGACCCCATGGACTGCAGCACGCCAGGCTTCCCTGTCCTCCACTATCTCTTGGAGTTCGCTCAAACTCATGTCCATCAAGTTAGTGATGCCATCTCATCCTCTGTTGCCCTCTTCTCCTCCTGCCCTCAGTCTTTCCCAGCATCAGAGTCTTTTCCAGTGAGTCGGCTCTTTGCATCAGGTGGCCAAACATTAGAGCTTCAGCTTCAGCATCAGTCCTTCCAGTGACCATTCAGGGTTAATTTCCTTTGGGATTGACTGTTTTGATCTCCTTGCTGTCCAAGGGACTCTCAAGAGTCTTCTCCAGCACCACAGTTGGAAAGCATCAATTCTTTGGCACTCAGCCTTCTTCATGATGTATTAGTTATCTAGTGCTGCACTATATATTGATACAAATGTATCAATTTATAAAAGCCCCACACAGTTATTAGATCATGGTTTCAGTGAGTCAAGAATCTGTATGCAGCTTAGGTGGGCGCTTCCAGCTCAGGGTTTCCCTAGAAGCTGCAATAGAGTGTCAGCTGAGGCTGCAGAATCCTGCTTCCAACATCACTGACATGGCTGTTGAACCGAAGGCCTCAAGTTCTTGCTGGCTATTGGTTGGAAGAATCAGTTCTTTGTCATGTGGACCTCTCTATGGGGCTCCTCACAGCATGGGAGCTGGCTTCTGCAAGAGAGAGAGAAAGAGAGAGAGAGAGAGAGAGAGAGAGAGAGAGAGGGAAAAGGAACCCAGAACAGAAGCCAGTGTTTTTGTAACCTGGCCTTGGAAGTGGCATCTCGTTGCTTCTGCCATATTCTGTTCATGAATCATCAATAATCCCAATCCAGGACTTCCCTGGAGGGCCAATGCAGGGACTGCAGGTTCGATCCCTGGTCGGGGAGTCAAGATCCCACATGCCTCATGACCAGAAAGCCGAAACATAAAACAGAAGCAATATTGTCACAAATTCAACAAAGACTTAAAAAAAGTGGTCCACATCAAAAGAATCTAAAAAAAAAAAAAAGTAATCCCAACCCGCACTCAAGGGGATGGGTTTCTCACAAGGATATGACCTTCAGGAGGTAATAATTATGGAGGGTCATTTTAGGGCTTGCTTTTCCCCAACCTTCACATGAGGAGCAAGATTTAGGTCTCAGCTCTCAGTTTCCTGGGTTTCCCTGGTGGCTGAGACGGTCTCCTGCAGTGCAGCAGACCCAGGTTCAATCCCTGGGTTAGGAAGATCCCTTGGAGAAAGGAGTGGCAAGCCAATCCAGTATTCTTGCCTGGAAAATTCCATGGACAGAGGAGCCCGGCGGGCCCTTGGGGTCGCAAAGAGTCAGACAGGACTGAGTGACTGTCACTTTCACTTTCCTCAGTTTCCCAAACCTGTCCTCTTTCTTTTGTTCTCATCCCCCTGAGACTAGACCTGGGAAAGCGTTGGGGCGGGACTCAGGACCCTTTCTCAGAGATCCAGTGACATATAACCTTCCTTGCTTTCTTCAATCCTGGCAATCTCCAACTCCTTGAAGGCAGGAAAACTCATTCTGATTGATTATAAATTCTTCTAAATCTATTATTAATGACATCATTTCTCTGCCCAGAGTCTTTTAGAGCTCTGACTTCTGATTCTCACAACCTAGGATTTTGAAACTCATAGAACGAGTCTCTCAAACTCTTATTTCAAAAGCTTATGCTGAAACGCCAAAGCAGAGAATAGATTCTTCTCCCCTTCCTAAATTTCTGCTGTTATCTCCTTTCCCGCAGCAACGAACATGGCAAGCCTTAGCATCCTGGACTTGTGGAAGGATTGACAGGAATTGGGGAGGGGATGGCTCTTGGGGGTGGGGGGAGCCTAGCTGTTAATTCACGTGGATGTTATTCTGTGAGACACACAAACCGCCTGGCACGTTTCATCATGTGCACATTTCATCACATCGTGTGTTCAATTCATATTGGCTCAGGTCTTCACTGGTGGCTCAGATTGCAAAAGAACCTCCCTGCAACGCAGGAGACTCAGCTTTGATCCCTGGGTCAGGAAGAGCCCCTGGAGGAGGGAATGTGACCCACTCCAGGATTCTTTCCTGGAGAATTCCACGGACAGGGGAGCCCGGGGCCGCAAAGAGTCGGACACAACTGAGCAACTAACACACAATGATGGCAGTTCATATTAATTCTTTTTCTTCTTTGTATCTTTGTGGGAAATCAGGCAGATTCTGAAGGTGAGCAGACAGGGATGTGAACAGTGAGGGTAGAACTGAGAGGTCGCGTGCAGTAACTGGGGTATCTGTAGAGGGGAGTTTGCTTGCTGGCAACACAGTGACCCTGAACCCCACTGCATGGTGGTGGCCAACCTGAGGACATGCACTTCACAGTCTTCTCTCCTTCACTGTTTCACCATCATCTTCTGTCCCCCATTCCTGTCCCCTGGGGTCACTTCCCGAAATAAATCGGCGATCTGAAAGTACTTGTCTCGGGGTTTATTTTTGGGTGGAGTGAGAACTCTGCTTCCTTTCATGGATCAGCTCCTGTATGAAACATTCTCTGCATAAGAACTGTCTTAGCCCGTATGGGTTGCTATAACAAAGATACTGAGGTGGGGCGGTGCAAGAAGAATTGGGAGACAGGGAATGATGCAAACACACTACTGATCCTCTGTATAACATAGAGAGAACCTTCTAAGGTGGCTCAGTGGGAAAGAGCTCGCCTGCCAATGCAGGAGACACAAGAGACTCAGGTTTGATCCCTGAGCCGGGAAGATCCCCTGGAGGAGGGCATGGCAACCCACTCCAGGATTCTTGCCTGGAGAATCCCATGGACAGAGGAGCCTGGCTGGCTACAGTCATAGCATCACAGAGAGTCAGACACGACTGAAACAACTGAGCATGCACACATATAACTTAGATATATACCGCATAGCACAGGAACTCTACTCAATGCTCTGCGGTGACCTGAACGGGAAGGAGATTAAAAAAAAAAAAAAAAAGAGAGGGGATATATGTAAACATGTAGCTGACTCACTTTGCTGTACAGTAGAAACCAGCACAATATTGTACAGCGACGATACTTCAATAAAAGCTTTTAAAAAATACCTTGGACTGGGGTGATTTATTATTTATTTCTCCTGGCTTTGGAGGCTGGAAAGTCTAAGATCAAGGCACCAACAGCTTTAGTGTCTGGTGAGAGCTCACCTCCTGGTTTATGGATAGCTATCTTCTTATTATATCTTCCTATGGCAGAAGGAGGGGGTGAAGGAGTTCTCTGGGGTCTCATTCATCAGAGATCTAAGCCCATTCATGATAGCTTCAGCCTCATGACTTAATCACTTCCAAGAGTTTCCATCTCCAGATAGCATCAGTTTGAGGATTAGAATTTGGGGCCGGGGGCAGGACACAAATCTTAGTAATTAACCCATTTAAGTCTCATAATATCTGATGAGGTAGGTTCTATTATCTCCACTTTACAGATGTGGAAACAGAGGTTCAGAGTAGAGGTGGTTTGGCTAGGGTCACGAGGCTTGATGTGGCAGAGCTGGGTTTGAGCTCTGGTCACCTTCAGGTCCCAGGTCTTGCTTTGGATCAGTTCTCCTGCCTGGACTCTCATCCCCCATCAGAGCCCAGTGGTTCCAGTTTGTGTGGTGGGCATGTCCTTCCCCGGACTCCGGAGGACCCCAAACCCAGAGTGTCACAGGTGAGCACGGCCCTTGTCCTGCCGCTCTGGCCGAGCCTGCTCCCCCAGGAGCCGATGCCCTAAAATTGCAGACTCAGGCCCACAGCCAAGGGCTCTGAGTTTCCCATCCTTCTGAAGTCTGAGTGCTTTGAAACTGATCTGAGATTCGTCCGAGGCTGAGAAAGGGGGAAAAAATGTGCTTGACTTGCTCTTTTAATTTTCTTTCTTAAAGAAACTGTAAAGTCATTTTGGTAGCAAGCCTGAGACCAGTCAGTTTCTGTCCAGAAACAGTGGTGCTGGTGTTTGCCAAGGCTGGCTTTGTTTTGTCCCAGCAAAGACCAAGTGAATCCTGTTTTTAAAAGCCTGTCTGTGGACTTCCCTGGTGGCTCAGCGGTTGAGGATCCACCTTCCTATGCAGGGAACGCAGGTTTGATCCTTGAATCCGGGAGGATCCCACATGCCATGGGGACAGCTAAACCCTTGAGCCACAAGTATGTGGAGCCCACTCGCAACCACGCGGAGCACACCCACAGCTACGAGGAGTCCACGCTCCTGAGCCCTCCAGCCACAGCTATTGAAGCTCACTCTCCTGGAGCCTGTTCTTCACAAGAGAACCACCAAATTGAGAAGCCCATACATTGCAACTAGTGAGTAGCCTCTGCTTGCCGCAACTAGAGAGAGCCCGCACACAGCAACTGAGATCCAGTGCGGTGGGGAAAAAATAAGCCTTTTTGTGTAGGTTCTTTGGCTCTGGCCTCATCTCAGCTAGACTTGGGATTCAGTCATTGGCATCTATGAATATGATTTAAAGGATGCCATGAAACCTCCAGCTTCCCAAACATCTCTACACCCCGGTGCGCCTTGGGGACTAGAGTTCCATCTTTTTTGGAGGTAGAAGCCAAAATGTACAGATCTTCTTTTGACTAAGGGCTGCAAGTTTTATATGAAATTTCGCATTCCATCTACATCATCCCACTATACTAATGAGAAGACTGAGGCCCAGAGGAAAGTCTTGGCTGGCCTGATATCAGTGAGTAGAGGAGTCAGCGTTTGAACCTAGAACTCTCAGCTTTCGAAGTCTAGACTGTTTTCGCTTCAGCTCGATGCTGCTACGCTTAGTGACTTTTTCCTTTGGGCTAAGCCTTGCTCTCTCCCTGGGGAGTTAGGAAAGGATTTGATTAGCAAATCCCTAATAGTTCTCTGATTGGGGAATGAGGGTCCCCAGAACCTGGGCAAATGGCTGAATCAACAGTCATACCGGGGAACTGGCTCTGTCAGACTTGGTTGCCTCCTGGGGTCCTGCAGTTGCATTGCAGTTTTTTCAAAGCAGATCTTTTCTTTCCAGCAGTTGCTTTTCCAGGAAGCGATGACGCAATGCATGTGGATAGCTGATCTGAGCCCTGGGAGAGATGAGGGGTGCTTTAGTCCTAGAACAGCAGTGTCTGCAGTGCTCAGAGTGTGGTCTGCAGACTGGCAGCCTCTGCATCCCCTGGGAGCTTGTTAGAAATGCAAGACCTCCCGAGGGCCCCAGTTCTGTTGCATTTTAACAGGCCTCTGGGTGACTTGAAAGTGCAAAAATGTTTGAGAAGTGCTAAGCAGAGAGGCTAAACCAGCAGTCTCTGACCTTGCTCGGATCCGATGCTGTGAGTCCTCTGAGGAGCTGAATCTATCAATGAACCCTGTGACACAGATGGAGATTATTGTGTGCCTGTCTCCATTGTCACCCCCTACTTTTGACCTCATATACATTTTTACACATGCACCCATGTGACAGTTCTTGCAACATTAATTTTCTGCAACAAAGTGTTTCATGGAGCAAATTCCATTAAGCCTTTTAAATCCAGGACTTAAATTGCTCTATAGCTCACCTAAACTGTTTCCATTTTTTTTCCCCATCAAAATGTTTGTCACAATATTATTTTCGTGAGATCAATTATTTTCTGTTTAAATTTTACAACAATGTGTTTCATTCATCTTTTCCTTCATACTGACTTTCTGCTGCGGCTAACTTCTGCTGTTTTAAGGTTTTTGTTTGTTTGCTTCCTTTCTTTTGTACATTTTAATTTAAAAAAATTTAAATATTATTTATCTGCTGCACCTTGTGGCATGTGGGATCTTAGTTCCCTGACTGGGAATTGAACCTGTGTCCCCTGCCAGTGGACAGGCGAAGTCTTAACCACTGGAACACCAGGGAGGTCCCCGTTTCCTTCTTTTGTGGCCTTTCTACCCAGTGCAAATCTCTTGCAGATCGAAATGGTGTCAAGAATACTGCTGCCAACTTATAGCCTGTTACAAATTACAGCGTATGTCATGTCAGCCCTGTTAGTTTTACAAGCAGCTGATTATTTTCTACCAGTAGCAATGGCACCCCACTCCAGCACTCTTGCCTGGAAAATCCCATGGATGGAGGAGCTTGGTAGGCTGCAGTCCATGGGGTCACTAAGAGTTGGACACAACTGAGCAACTTCACTTTCGCTTTTCACTTTCATGCATTGGAGAAGGAAATGGCAACCCACTCCAGTGTTCTTGCCTGGAGAATCCCAGGGACAGGGGAGCCTGGTGGGCTGCCATCTATGGGGTCACACAGAGTCAGACATGACTGAAGTGACTTAGCAGTAGCAGTAGCAGTGTGTGATAGAAATAATCACCAGGATGCAAGGGAGGGAAGGATTTCTGTCTTTATTCCCCTGCTTTGTCTTCAGGACCTAGGACAGTGCCTGGAGTCATAGTGGGTTCTCTACAAATATTTGGAGGCAGCATGAATAAAATTCACCAACAGTTGAATCAAAGACTGATGGTTTGGGCTTCCGTGGTGGCTCAGAGGGTAAAGAATCTGCCTGCAATGCAGAAGACCTGGGTTTGATCCCTGGGGTGGGAAGATCCCCTGGAGGAGGGCATGGCAACCCACCCTAGTATTCTTGCCTGGAGAATCTCTATGGACGGAGGAGCCTGGCAGGCTGCAGCCCATGCTGTCACTGAGCAACTAAGCACACACGCACTGATGGTTTATCTGTGTTTGTCATTCAGGATCAGTGATCAACTTTAGGGGAGAGAGATGGAGGCAAATGAAGAAGGGACGAGAAGATGGGGAGAGTATGCACACACATGTTCACTGGCACACACATGTAGGCACATCTGTACACACACATGTAAAAGACACGCATGCATATGCACAGGTCATGCACATTCAGGTTTGCACACGTGTGTGTGTATCCAGGCATGCATATGCACACAGAGACATATATGAATATGCTCATATATAAACACACAGACACATTCATGCCTACTCATGTGCACATAGCCACATGCACACACATGCAAACACACATTTGCACACACATGCACATGCATGCACACACAAGCACACAATGACAGGTACATACATAAACACAGACACTCACATGTATACACAAAATCTACCAGCACATTGACTGGTAAACTACCGCAGGGTAGGGTAAAATATCTCTGGTGCAAGAATAAGGAAATAAAAACTGCAAGATCAAAATGACATGCTTAACACACTCCTCTTTGTGGTGTCAGCATCTCCATTTTATAATCGATTAAATGCATATTGAGGTGAACTGAACATTGGAAATCCAGTTGCTGCCTTGGTGTGAATTTATTAAAAAATCATACTTGGTCTTCTCTCTGGGTCAGACAGTGTGAAAAACACTGGGTATTGGAGATGGAGAGTGTTTGGCCCTTCATTTCAAAAGCTCCCAGGCTGGTGAGGGAGGTGGATGTGCAAGCCGAGCAATTAAAATGCAGCACGATAAGGGCTGTGTAGAAAATTCCTCAGAGCGGGAAGAGCTGTGGGGGCAGTGGGTGTTGGAGTTTAGTGGGAGCTGTTAAGGTCTGAGCCATCAGACATTTCTGCTGGATTCCTCTTGGCGTGTTAGCTAACTAATTATAAAATAATTATAATGAACACTTCAGGGGAAGGGAAGGGGTTGAAAGGCAGGAAAGGGCTGGAAGTGAGCTGGGAAGATGTGCAGTTAGAGACCTGGGCTGCTCAGTCAACCTGAATGAAGGAGAGGCCAGTGTTTTGTTCTTGACCCCCAAATCCCCACCTGTAAATCAAGAAATAAGAAACATTTTCTTCCCAGGCTAAATAAGCAAATGGGTCCAAAAGAGTTCTGGAACACTCCCACCACGAACAAGCAGGATATTTTTTAATTTAGAAGAGACTGCAAAGACCTGCACTTTGTTCTTCAACTAGTCAGTGTCTACATGGGCTTCCCGGGTGGTTCAGTGGTGAAGAATCCAGCAGCCAAAGCAGGAGACGCGAGTTCGATCCCTGGGTCGGGAAGATCCCCTGGAGGAGGGCACAGCAACCCACTCCAGTATTCTTGTCTGGGAAATGCCATTGACAGAGGAGCCTGCCAAGCTATATAGTCCATGGGGTCGCAAAAGAGTCGGACACAATTTAGTGACTAAACAACAATATCAGCCTGGGATTTTAATCTAGCTGGTGCTGGCAGAGGCAGAAGATGCAAGCCCACTTTTAAGTACTTTAAAAGCCCAGCAGCCCATTGGTCATCGCCAGTCACATGACTGAGGGAGGGATGATGTAACTTGAATTGGGAGGGAGAGGGGAACTAATCTAATCTGCCATAGCCTTCAGGGTAAGATTAGTGATGATAGACTGGATGTTTATTCCTGGCATTACCTTTCCCCTTCCTAGCCTGAGACTTGGGCTAAGTCATTTTCTATGAACCTCAGTTTGCTGATCTGTAAAATGGACATAATAATATTTCCCATCTCCCCTGAGGTGAAGATTGTTTGATTTATAACAACAGCCCTATCATCAGCTTCCTAGCTTTGACCTTGCATCCCCCCACTGTCTCTTCTCTTCACGTCAGCTAGAGTCATTCATCCTTGAACTATAAAAGTCATCTGGAAAGAAACCTCGTGTCCATTCAGGCAGGCTAGTGGTTGCTAGGAGCTGGATGGGAAAGAGGAAACGGGAAGCAACTGTTAATAAGCATGATTTGACTTTCTGGGCTAAAGAAAATATTCCAAAATGGATTATGATAATGGTCACACAATTTTGTGACTGTACAGTCTCTCTGCCTGGAATCTTCTTCCTCCAGATATTTACTCATCCCCTCAGGTCTTTGCTTACATAAGGTGAGCTTTCCGTAAACACCCCCATTTATTTATTTGGTGGTCTACACAGCTTGTGGGGGTCTTAGTTCCCCTAGCCGGGATGGAACCCTCACCCTTGGCAGTGAAAGCTCAGAGTCTTCTAACTATTGGACCACCAGAGAATTCACCTGAATGCTCCATTTGCACTGCACACTGCTAATCTCTCTTTTGATATATTTTATCCAGCATTTGGAACAATCTGACGTGTTTCGTATTTTGGTTGTGCACTTTGTCTACAATTCATTCCCTTCGCCTCCTCTTCCTCATGCCCAAAGTACACCAGGAAAATGTAAACTTCCCAAGGGTAGCAATATGTGTCTGTGTTGTTTGTGGCTTCCTCTGCAGATGATACCTGGCACCTAGCCAGCCTCCATAAATATTTGTCGAATGGATGATATAAACGATATAATGTTTATTAAGGGCTCCAGACCCAGCGTGTATGAGGGGTGTCATCAACGTTCGCTTTCATCACAATTTATTTCAGACGGGCTCCTTCATTGCCACATTTTCTGTCTGAAGTGACTCTGAGTTTGAGTCAAATATTTTCCCCCCGGGAGTCCTTGCTGGCAAACACGTGTGGGTACAGATCCTGCTGCGTCTGTAGAGGCAACATTTCAGTCCCAGGTTCTTTCCTGCCGGGCAGACGGAGCCATGACATTTATAAATCTCTGGGCTCTTAATCCCCTGCTGATCCTCAGAGAGCAGTAGTGCTTTGTTTGCTAAAGACATTGCCCCTCTTTGAACAAAGGAGTGAAGCCACATCCCGGTGTCCTTCCTGGAGCTGTGACGTCACCTCCATCATCAGGAGGAGGCGGCTCAGGGGTGAGAACTGACTTGCCCTATGTCCCTTGCCTGGGGAGGGTGAACTCGCCTCGGGGACACACATCCCTGGGGTCCCGCTCTTCGCCCTGCATTCCTGAGTTTGGGGACTGATCTTTTGGTTTGGGGGATTTTCCTTGATGTTGAGCTAAATTTTGTAATTCTTCCCTTGTGGCTCAGCTGGTAAAGAATCTGCCAGCAATGAGGAAGACCAGGGTTCAAGCCCTTCGTCGGGAAGATCCTCTGGAGAAGGGAAAGGCTACCCACTCCAGTATTCTGGCCTGGAGAATTCCATGGAAAGTCCATGGGATCACAAAGAGTCGGACATGACTGAGCAACTTTCAGTTTCACTTTCCATGTAAATCCTGCACCTTCTCACTACCAACTGTTCTCTCCATGTCAGCCTTTTTAGAGAGGCGGCCTCTCCAGCTCACTTAGAGCGATTTCCACAGAATCAGGTCCAGAAGTCCCTGTTAGCATGCACATGTGCTATAGTACAGCTACATTCTCACCGAGATTTCATGGTGTGAAGTGTGGAGAATCAAGCTGGGTCCTTCCACCAGCAGGCACTCTTGAATGGGGACCACGTGGTGCTCGATGGACTGGTTGGAATGGGAAGGTCTGGGATTTGGGGGCCTGATCAGGGGCATGGGTGTTCCTGAAAGTCCAACATGGCACTTTAAAGGCTCCCTAAAGACCACAGCAGCTTGGGGAGCCATGGAGAAGAAATATGTGAACACCAGATGGTGGCTCCTGGAGGCTGTGTTTGCAGACTCACCATTTACAGAAGGACCCGAAGCAAGTGTCTTGTCCATTCAGTGATTACATTTGGCAGGACATTAAACAATCCAGAAAGCTGCCGGGGCCAGGCTGAACCAAACCGTTGCAACTGGCGTTTGCTCCTAGGGGTTGGCTTCAATTAAAGAACAAACCATTTGAACTGGGGTGAGAGAGCTGCGTTGGGACAGACTGCAGACTTTGGACCAAGAGGCCAAAGAGCCTGAAGCGTCTCTATTAGCAATTCTTTGGCAGGAATGAAATTCATTTATCCTCAGATCAGTTCAGCAAAATTTATAGAGTGCTGCCAATAGGCGATGGGTCTAGAACTGAAAAAGCTAGATTCTTGCTCTCCAGAAATTTCCAGCCCAAGACAATGTAATTACTTCTCTATACAACACTCATCAACACTGAATGTGTTAACCAGTCAGTGGACATAATGATATAAGGTTATATATGTGTATATGTGTGTGTGTATGCGTAAGGACACTCCCTAAAGAATTTATAAATGTGACATTTTAAAACTTATTTCTTGCTTTTTTTCCTGTTGCTTTATTTTTCTTTATCAAAATATCATTCACATACTACAGAAGTACCCATTATAAATGTATCATTCAGTGGCTATTAGCACATTTACAGACTTGCTCGATCATCACCGTCCACTTATTTTAAATAGGCTTCCCCGGTGGCTCAGTGGGTAAAGAATCTGCTTGCAATGCAGGAGACAAAAGAGATGTGGGTTTGACCCCTGGGTCGGGAAGATCCCCTGGAGGAGGAAATGGCAACCCAATCCAGTATTCTTGCATGGAGAAAGAATCCTATGGACCAAGGAGCCTGGAGGCTACAGTCCATGGGGTCACACAGAGTTGTACATGACTAAGTGATTGAGCACACTTGCATGCTGCCCTATAGGACTTTTATTTTAAGTAATTTCCATCACTCGGGAAAGAAACCTTATGCCCATTTGTCATCACCCTCCATTCCTTCCTCTAGCCTGAGGCAACCACTAATTTACTTCCTGTCTTTATAGATTTTCCTTTTCTGAACATTTCATATAATGAAATAATATACTGTGTGGCCTTTTGTGCCTGTTTTCTTTCACTTAGCTTAATGATTTGTAATTCATTCATTAGACACACTCAGAAGCAGCATTTTCCAGCATCTATATATACTTTAATTTCATCCTCTTCCATCACAATTGAAGGGACAATTAGCTGGCCTCCAGCTGATGAAGTTAAAAGTTGGCTCATTTCAGTCTCGGTGGAGATATGATCCCTTATTAAGAGCAGCGCTTTAACTTTTCTGTCTTCAGTCACTTTTTATAAAATCATGAGTAGATTTTAATAAAATGGCTAAATAGTCACCTTGATAAAGACAGTCGATGGTGTTAGAACTGCTAGTGGATGAGCAGAGGTGCTGAAAAGAGGTAACATGTCTCATGATGTGTGACAGTGAACATTTTGCAGACAGATTTGACTCAAAGACAGGATGCACAATGTATGAACGTGCAGCTTCTTTGAAACTTGGGGGTGTGAGTGTCGGAGATTGCCCGTAAATGTCTCTGTCACTCATGATAGTTGGAGCTACACTTTTCTGATCTGCATCATGTGTCAATACTGTGGTAGGCAGTTCACGTTTATTTTCTCATTTAATCCCCACAACCACCAAGAGAGGCTTTAAAAATTTTAAATTTATTTATTTTAATCGGAGGCTAATTACTTTACAATATTGTATTGGTTTTGCCATACATCAACATGAATCCACCACGGGTGTACATGTGTTGCCCATCCTGAACCCCCCTTCCTCCTCCCTCCCTGTACCATCCCCCTGGGTTGTTTCAATGCACCAGCCCCAAGCACCCTGTAACCTGCATCAAACCTGGACTGGTGACTTGTTTCATATATGATATTATACTTGTTTCAATGCCATTCTCCCAAATCATCCCACCCGCTCCCTCTCCCACAGAGTCCAAAAAACTGTTCTGTATATCTGTGTCTCTTTTGCTGTCTCACATACAGGGTTATTGTTACCATATTTCTAAATTCCATATATATGCATTAGTATACTGTATTGGTGTTTTTCTTTCTGGCTTACTTCACTCTGTATAATCGGCTCCAGTTTCATCCACTTCATTAGAACTGATTCAAATGTATTCTTTTTAATGGCTGAGTAATACTCCAGTGTGTATATGTACCACAGCTTTCTTATCCATTCATCTGCTGATGGACATCTAGGTTCCTTCCATGTCCTGGCTATTATAAACAGTGCTGCAATGAACATTGGGGTACATGTGTCTCTTTCCATTCTGTATGTGTTCATACACATTCAATGTGTATGCCCAGTAGTGGGATTGCTGGGTCGTGAGGCAGTTCTATTTCAAGTTTTTTAAGGAATCTCCACACTGTTCTCCATAGTGGCTGTACTAGTTTGCATTCCCACCAACAGTGTAAGAGGGTTCCCTTTTCTCCACACCCTCTCCAGCATTTTTGCTTGTAGACTTTTGGATTGCAGCCATTCTGACTGGTGTGAAATGGTACCTCATTGTGGTTTTGATTTGCATTTCTCTGTTAATGAGTGATGTTGAGCATCTTTTCATGTGTTTGTTAGCCATCTGTATGTCTTCTTTGGAGGAATGTCTGTTTAGTTCTTTGGCCCATTTTTTGATTGGGTGGTTTATTTTTCTGGAATTGAGCTTCAGGAGTTGCTTGTATATTTTTGAGATACAGAAATCAGGAATAGAAGGAACATACCTCAACATAATAAAAGCTATATATGACAAACCTATAGCAAACATTATCCTCAATGGTGAAAAATTGAAAGCGTTCCCCCTAAAGTCAGGAAAAAGACAAGGGTGCCCACTTTCACCACTACTATTCAACATAGTTTTGGAAGTTTTGGCCCAGCAATCAGAGCAGAAAAAGAAATAAAAGGAATCCAAATTGGGAAAGAAGAAGTAAAACTCTCACTGTTTGCAAATGACATGATCCTCTACATAGAAAACCCTAAAGACTCCACCAGAAAATTACTAGAGCTAATCAATGAATATAGTAAAGTTGCAGGATATAAAATCAACACACAGAAATCCCTTGCATTCTTATACACTAATAATGAGAAAATAGAGAAATTAAGGAAACAATTCCACTCACCATTGCAACAAAAAGAGTAAAGTACTTAGGAATATATCTACCTAAGGAAACTAAAGACCTATATATAGAAAACTATAAAATACTGGTGAAAGAAATCAAAGAAGACACTAATAGATGGAGAAATATACCATGTTCATGGATCAGAAGAATCAATATAGTGAAAATGAGTATACTACCCAAAGCAATCTATAGATTCAATGCAATCCCTATCAAGCTACCAGCGGTATTTTTCACAGAGCTAGAACAAATAATTTCACAATTTGTATGGAAATACAAAAAACCTCGAATAGCCAAAGCAACCTTGAGAAAGAAGGATGAAACTGGAGGAATGAACCTGCCTGACTTCAGGCTCTACTACAAAGCCACAGTCATCAAGATGGTATGGTACTGGCACAAAGACAGAAATATACATCAATGGAACAAAATAGAAAGCCCAGAGATAAATCCACGCACCTATGGACACCTTATCTTTGACAAAGGAGGCAAGAATATACAATGGATTAAAGACAATCTCTTTAACAAATGGTGTTGGGAAAACTGGTCAACCACTTGTAAAAGAATGAAACTAGAACACTTTCTAACACCATACACAAAAATAAACTCAAAATGGATTAAAGATCTAAACATAAGACCAGAAACTATAAAACTCTTAGAGGAGAACATAAGCAAAACACTCTC
>SJYQ01001145.1:615850-653909 GCA_006410935.1 Redunca redunca | reverse complement strand
CCTCTTGAGAAATCTGTATGCAGGTCAGGAAGCAACAGTTAGAACTGGACATGGAACAACAGACTGGTTCCAAATAGGAAAAGGAGTACATCAAGGCTGTATATTGTCACCCTGCTTATTTAACTTCTATGCAGAGTACATCATGAGAAACCCTGGACTGGAAGAAACACAAGTTGGAATCAAGATTGCCGGAGAAATATCAGTAACCTCAGATATGCAGATGACACCACCCTTATGGCAGAAATTGAAGAGGAGCCAAAAAGCCTCTTGATGAAAGGGAAAGAGGAGAGTGAAAAAGTTGGCTTAAAGCTCAACATTCAGAAACTGAAGATCATGGCATCCGGTCCCATCACTTCATGGGAAATAGATGGGAAACAGTAGAAACAGTGTCAGACTTTATTTTTTTGGGCTCCAAGATCACTGCAGATGGCGACTGCAGCCATGAAATTAAAAGACGCTTACTCCTTGGAAGAAAAGTTATGACTAACTTAGATAGCATATTCAAAAGCAGAGACATTACTTTGCCGACTAAGGTCCGTCTAATCAAGGCTATGGTTTTTCCTGTGGTCATGTATGGATGTGAGAGTTGGACTGTGAAGAAGGCTGAGCGCCGAAGAATTGATGCTTTTGAACTGTGGTGTTGGAGAAGACTCTTGAGGGTCCCTTGGACTGCGAGGAGATCCAACCAGTCCATTCTGAAGGAGATCAAGCCTGGGATTTCTTTGGAAGGAATGATGCTAAAGCGGAAACTCCAGTACTTTGGACACCTCATGCGAAGTGTTGACTCATTGGAAAAGACCCTGATGCTTGGAGAGATTGGGGGCAGGAGGAGAAGGGGACGACCCAGGATGAGATGGCTGGATGGCATCACTGACTCGATGGATGTGTCTGAGTGAACTCCGGGAGATGGTGATGGATAGGGAGGCCTGGCGTGCTGCAATTCATGGGGTCGCAAAGAGTCGGACACGACTGAGCGACTGAACTGAACTGAACTGATTCTAGAAAGAGTTTTGAATGAAGGGGAAAAGACTTTCCTAATTCTGCCAGGTATCTCAGTAGACATGTTGAATTGTCAGCATCTTCTAAATGATTGGAACCTCTCCCTGTGACAGGACTTGATGAAATTTTGGTTGAGGTGCATGAGGGAGACAGGAATAAAAGACCACACACACACACACACACCCACACTTGTTCAAAGAACCTGGAACTCACACCTAAGCCACGTAGGAGTCAGAACTGGTCTTACCTGGCAGATGATTCTCCACGAAGAGAGTAGGAAGATGAGCAATTAATAACAGCTTTCATCACGAATCATATTCATTACCTCATTTAGTCTGGCAAGATAGTTATTATTTATTACTACCCACATTTTACAGATGGTCAAGTTGAGTCAGTGCTAAAGAATCCGTCTGCCATGCAGGAGACTTGGGCTTCATCCCTGGGTCAGGAAGATCCCCTGGAGAAGGGAATGACAATCCACTCCTGTATTCTTGCCTGAACAATCCCACGGAGCCTGGACGGGCTACAGTCCATGGGATCACCAAGAGTTGGATACGAGTTAGCAACTAAAACAGCAAACAGCGAGCACCGCAAAATCAAGTCAATTGCTTTATCCAATCTGTGGCCAAGCTGCATTTCCACTGTTACCCTTGGTGAAGAGAAGCCCCCTGTCTGTAAAACTTTTCCTCATGCATGAGTGCCAGCTTCATTACAGGTTCATTTCCTCAGGTTTGTAACCTGGTTCTCAACCTGGGGAGCTTTGACACAATGCTGATGCCCAGGCCCACCCTCAAGGGTGTTGATGAATTTGATGTGAGTGGAGCATCAGAATTAGGGATTCCAGGGTGCAGTCAGGGTTGAGATGCATTGGGTTAGGTCTTTGCTGACTTGGAGAAGCCCCCAGCAAGATGCAATACTTCGTCAATTACACCCTTCTAAACCATGAGGGGACGGTAGATGTTACACCTTGCACTGAGCTGGAGCAGAGCTCACATGGTGCACACTTTGCTCTATGTCTCTTCCCAGAGCCCTGATGGGAGGCCCTTTAGGAATAACAGAGATCCCTGTGGCTTAGCAGCACTCAGGAGTGATGCTTGATGGTGATGGAAAGAATGTTCTCCTCTTGCTTTTAAACATTTTATTAAAAAAAAATCACTTTATATTTTCCCAAGTTAGGAAGAAAAGTATAAAAAGGTAGCCCAGAAGGTAAAGAATTCTCCAGGAAACCAAGTAACTAATGTTGGGATGACAAGGAGAGAGTCAGAACCTGGGGGCTCCGGGGTGGGCACCACACCACATTGGAAATGATGGAACAGAGAGTTGTGTCAGGGGCCCCCCAAAGACACAGAGAAGGAAAACTCTGCCAGGGCAGGGGCCACCCGTGTTGGTGTCACTGTATTTCTAGTTTCCGGGACAGTACCTGGGATACAACAGGTGCTGCATCAATATTTGTTAAATTAATGATGCGTGTGTGCTCAGTCATGTCCGACTCTTCGAGACCCTGTGGACTGTAGCCCCCCAGGCTCCTCTGTTCATGGGATTCTCCAGGCAAGAATACTGGAGTGGGTTGCCATGCCCTCCTTCAGGGGATCTTACCAACCTAGGGATCGAACCCACGTCTCCCGTGGCTCCTGCATTGGCCAGGCGGATTCTTTACCACTGAACCAGCTGGGAAACCCCTTAAATTAAATTAAATTAAATTAATGATTAATGCACTTAAAGAAAACACTATTGCGTTTCAAGAGCTTATCATGAGTGGTCTCCAGGACTTTCCTTCTTGATTCTTCTGGATATAAAAGGATGATCCAAAACTGAAGTATATTAATAGCTCTATGGCTAGAAGGTGCTAGAAAGACTGGAAATATATAACCTCAGGGCATCACTGTAGGCCAGGAACATGATGAGGCATGGAGATGCCAGAGATGGGAAACCACACATGCATAACTCAGCTTTGCTCTGAGCATGCCTTCTGGAAAAGGTGAGATGAGATTCTCCAGGAGCTACATACTGGAGGGCCATGCAGAGAATGTAGTTCTTCAGCTATCTGGTTTGGATCACCAGTTTATTAGGGATATTTTAAATTTGTTACCAACACTTGAAAATTGGGAGATTTGGGGCTTCCCTGGTGGTCCAGTATTTAAGAATCCACCTGCCAATGCAGAGGACATGGGTTCAGTCCCTGGTCTGGGAAAATTGTACATGTCGTGGAATATCTAAGTCCATGATCTACAACTCCTGAAGCACAAGTGCCTAGAGCCCATGCTCTGGAACAAGAGAAACCCTCTTGCACGGCAAGAGTAAAACTAGTAAAAACTCTCTAGCACCGCAGCTAGAGAGTACCCTCACCACTTGCCACAATTAGAAAAAGCCCGTGTGCAGCCGTGAAGACCTGGTGCAGCCAAAAATAAAGAAATAAACAGATAAACGAAAATCGGGAGATTTCCTTAAGAAGTCTAGATTTCTGGCTTCTCTGGAAAATTCAGAAGCTCTAGTAACTCTGAGTCAGAATTCCCACTGGCAGGAATTATTGACTAACTGCTGACCCTCTAGACAGACGGGCTGCTGCTGCTAAGTCGCTTCAGTCGTGTCCAACTCTGGGCTACCCCATAGACGGCAGCCCACCAGGCTCCCCCATCCCTGGGATTCTCCAGGCAAGAACACTGGAGTGGATTGCCATTTCCTTCTCCAATACATGAAAGTGAAAAGTGAAAGTGAAGTTGCTCAGTCATGTCCAACTCTAGCGGCCCCATGGACTGCAGCCCACCAGGCTCCTCCGTCCATGGGGTCTTCCACGCAAGAGTACTGGAGTGGGATGCCATTGCCTTCTCTGAGACAGATGGGCTAGGCCCCCCTTACTTTGCCTTGACATCTGCCCCAGGGGCTCTGCCAAGTGTTATTACCAACCATGGCCCCTGTAGGCATTTGAGTTTGATACTCTGTCTGTTGTTCCTTTGCTTCTGACTCCCAGCTACACATTCCAGGCTGGTTTTCTCACTGGGCATTTGGCACCTCGGCTAGCCTACTTCTCAGGATCCAGGTGATTGCTTCACACCCAACCCAGGCTGTGTCTGACATGGCTCATCTGCCTGTTGTGGCAGGCACTGCTGGTTTTTGTTTTTGTCCAACAAACATTTCCTCCCCGCCTTTGTTCTTCTGAAAGAAAAGGCAATGTGTTCAGCCTTGGAGGATTAATCACAGTTGGTCTAGGTTATCTGTGAAAATTCCAATTCATTTCCAAAACTGCCTGGGTTTTGTTGTGGACACGTGACCCAGTTCTGGCCAATGACATCTAAGGAGTAGCTCTACTGAGAGTTTCTGGCAAAGCTTTTTCTCCCTCATAAAAGAATTCCTTCCTTTGGGAAAACCGTCATGTGAAGATGTGATACTTCAACTTGTGGCAGCTATTTTGTGACCATGAGGCAAGACCTCATTCTCACACTGAGAATAACAGAAGACAGGAAGATCCAGGGACTGTCATGATATCACTGAGCTGCTGCTAGTTTTCTTTATTATGAGTGTATTTTGTAGGCCACAAATGCACTTATGTTGCAAGATGTGTTGGTATTTTAAAAACAATTAATTGAAGTCGAACACATTTCTAAACCATATATCTCTCTCACCAGGTGGATCGTAAGCTCCAAAAGGCAGGATTGCATCTGTTTGTTCTCTGCTACTGCTGCTGCTAAGTCACTTCAGTCGTGTCTGACTCTTTGCGACCCGATGGACTGCAGCCCACCAGGCTCCTCCAGCCATGGGATTTTCCAGGCAAGAGTACTGAAGTGAGGTGCCATTGCCTTCTCCAGTTTGTTCTCTAGCATATAGCATATATATGTATGTGTGTGTGGCTTAGCACAGTGTCTGGCACATAGCTGCTGCTGCTGGTGTTGCTGCTAAGTCACTTCAGTTGTGTCCGACTCTATGCGATCCCATAGATGGCAGCCCACCTGGCTCCCCCGTCCCTGGGATTCTCCAGACAAGAACATTGGAGTGGGTTGCCATTTCCTTCTCCAATGCACGAAAGTGAAAAGCTAAAGTGAAGTCACTCAGTCGTGTCCGACTCTTAGCGACCCCATGGACTGCACCCTACCAGGCTCCTCTGCCCATGGGATTTTCCAGGCAAGAGTACTGGAGTGGGTTGCCGTTGCCTTCTCCGGGCACATAGGTAGTACTCTATAAAATATTTATTGAATGGACAAATAAATGCATTTCAGACATTTCAAACTGTGAAATAGTTTCATTACTATTCAAAGTATGAAGAAGGCAGAAACATCCAATTTATATGCTCCAATTCAAGTAAATAATATATTTAAATAAAAATCAAGTAGTAATTTCAGAGTAGTAAAGGTGAGATGAATATGTTTGACCTCATTTTACAGGTGAGAGTTCTGGAGCTTAAGCAAGGGAGAAATCCTTTGCCTGTATTCCCAGAGATAGTCACAGATGGGAAATAGTGGAGTCTGGGTGGTTTGAGTCAAAAATCCATACTCTGTGGCCTCTAGTGCATGTGCTAAGCTCTATCATCTGCCATCCTCAAGGGAGGGTGTAATGTCTGCAACAAACAAGATAACTCTGACAGGTTTTGCGATGCAAAATACAACAGATGACAGAACTACCCAGCAGAATTCGGTTCCCTTGAGCCCTGATTCACAGATGCTATTTTGGTGTTATGTATGAGTAGAGCCACCAAAACTGGCATCATGGAACCTGACAGTTTGAAGGAAACCTTGGTATCCATCCCTTTTAGCTCCTTGCTTACGAACCCATGTGGTGGCAGTGAGAACATGGACATTGGAGACCAGCAGGCCTGACTTCTAGCTCCAGCTCTGCCCCCCACAAGCTGTGTGACCTTGGGCGTACAAAGTCAGCCTTTTGAGACTTGGCTGCGTCCTCTACAATAGGCAGTGTGTGTATAGTCAGACAGCACATGGGAAATACTCTCTTTGCCCTGTACCCAGCACATACTAGGCACTCTACAAACTGCCTGTTTCTGCCTGTTCCCCTGTTCCCCTCTTTTGCCTCAGTGCTGAGGTCAACTGTAAGTCAATCTTTATGCTTATAGAAGTTATTTCATTTTTTTTGGTATGAGGCCAATGTGAAATGGATGTGGAAAATTTTATTGAAGATTTCATAACCCTTATTTCTGGGTTCTGAGCCAGAGAAGTAAACCTTAGCTCATCTCATTGTGAAAGAGAACTAGTACCAACTGCTATCAAATGCACAGTCAAGCTGAGAGATGTTATGGCTTAAACGCTGCAGAATATTTTCTTATCTGCAGATGAATGACATTTAAATAGAAACTCGTGTTCAGTTATTTCATTACCTGAAATATGCCCCCAAACATCATGCCTCAGTAATTACTGTACACTTTTCTTAAATACCGTGTTTACTGATTATCTTATAACCGGATGATACACATACGTTAATTTTATATTTATGGATAAGTGCTCTTTCCTGACAACTTGAACATCTAAATTAGGCAGTGCAAAATCAGATAATTGCAGAGAAACATTTGTCGTCTGGCATATGAGATCTCCAGGTAAATAACATAATTATGTGCTGTCTGTTTGGAATCAATCGAAGGTGGGCGTCTGGATGTTGATCAGTTACCCTTCCATCATCTTTTCACTTCTAAAAGTGAATTTCCAAGTTACTTTAAAGAAAACCTTCTAGCTTTGACAACTCTTATCAAATGTCCATGCCCTTGCTGTCATGACTTGATCTTCTTGGAGACTGTGGGTACAGATGAACATGTTTAAGTAAAGTAGCTACTGGAAAAAAAAAAATCTCACAGGGTTTTGCATCTCTCTCCTTCTGATAACAGATCTGGCCAATGAGATTGGCATATGACTCAGGTCTGGCTGATCATTGAACTCTATTCCTCAGGCATCAGTAATTGGCTCAGTGAATGATCATGTGACTGTAGGAGAGCCAATGGGCACTCTTCCCTGGAACTGATGCTGAAGGAAAGACAGTTTTGTTTTTGGCTGGAAATATAAAGGAGTATGTAAGCTGTGGGTGCTGGCAGCTATCATTTTTTCCTGTCCTGTAGAGAAGACCCATACTGTAGTGGAAGATAATGAAGCCAAGGAGAGAAAAGGGAGGTGAGAAGTTGATGAAGGAAGGGGAGAGAGAGAGAGACAGAGAAATGCTTTGCAGTGTTGAGGTCCAGCCCCATTACCTTCCTCCGCTATATGGGTAGACTGGGTTCTGAACAAAGGCACTTTAGCTTAACAGTCAGGCAAGAGGGCAGGATTCTTTGAGGTAGGCCATTCTGTGTTATTATAATAACAAAAGCTACGAAAAGCAAGTCAAGTCAAAGAAACAATTCCAACGTAGAGTCAAAATTGACTTTTCCCTGCAATAGGTGCAAGAATCTCTGTGGGTTAAGCAGTGAGGACATGTTTCCAGGATAGATTCTTTGCTCCTGGAAAGAACTGGAAAGACTTTATTTCCTAAATCTAACTCCTTTTGAGGTGTCAAAAGCTTTTTTTTTTTTTTCTTTAAGTAAAATTCTTAAGGATTGGATGAGATGGAAATAGCTCTGGTGGTAGGGATGGGATTGGTGTCCCTGGCTGAGAGAGGGCATGGGATTTGAGGGCACTTCTGTGGGTGGTGAAATCTGTGGCCCTCTCAGGATGCCTGTGCAAGGGTGGAAGCTGAGGGCAGTGGTGCAAGCGTTTGTGGCTGGACCAGTGATGAGCGAGAGGGAGTCTCTGGCCACGGCCACTTTGAGCCTGATTAGGCATCAACAGCCAGAGATTGCTGAAAACTGGCTTCAACAGGTGTCACAAACCAGAAAAATTGGCACCGATTCTAGGACCCCATCCATCTCGGGTCCACTTCTGATTTCCGTTCTCTGGGCATCCAGAAACCTGGAGGATTTCAAAGAGAGGAGGGACAGCAAAACCCAACTGAGACTTCATTTGTCACTACCTTGGCAGATGGAACTCAGAGTCTGATCCGATTTGATTTGGAAAAAATAAATTTTTGTGACCGTTCTGCCCTCGAGGGTTGCAGAGCCTTTTCGAACCTGATTTTGACATTATTTCCTGTCTGCCGAGCATCCGTCTTGATAACCCGCTGGCCAGGAGAGTTAGAAAGGGCATTCTTGCTTTGCTCTTTCAGCAGAAGTGCTAGGGAGGGAGGAGGGATGTGTTAAGGAGATTCATTGGAGGGAACTCGTGAGCCTTGGAATAGGCATTTATTGGAAGACAGAAGGAAAGGAATGGATTCAGTGAAAGGATGGAATCCTTTGAAGGAGTTTGGAAGCTGGGGTCTAGGACCCCAAGCACCAAGTCTACTTCCTGGCTGAGTGGCCTGGGGCAAATTATACTACTTCTCTGAGCCTCTGCTTTCTTTTGTGCAGAAAAGATATCATAAAATCCACTGTGGTGGATCAGGTTCCCAGGAAACAGACTGAGGTGGAGATTTGCCTGGAGGTTTAGAGGGGAGAGTTCTAGGGCTCAACACTTGCTGGAAGGTAAAGGAGCAGAATTTGGCAGTAGGAAGAGGAGAACTGGGCTGCAAAAGAGACCTCAGCCATATTACCATATCATTGTAACTGAGCAGGACCCTGTGGGGCCTTCCTGGTGCAGACACCTCCCCCATATCCTCTGCTTTATCTCTTCTCTGAAGTACTGGATAATAGTATCAGATGCTTATTTCCTGAGGGATCTTCCTGACCCACGGATTGAAACCAAGTCTCCCGTGTCTCCTGCACTGGCAGGCAGATTATTACCACTGAGCCACCTGGGAAGCCTCTACATATGTTAAAGCCACTATCAAATGGAATAAATTAACTACTTGATGGTCACGTAGCCCCCAGACCTGCTGGTGCCAGAAAAGTGAAAATGAAAGTCATTCAGTCATGTCCGACTCTTTGTGATCCCATGGAATAGTCCATGGAGTTCTCCAGGGCAGAATACTGGAATGGGTAGCTGTTCCCTTCTCCAGGGGATCTTCCCAGCCTAGGGATTGAACCCATGTCTCTGGCATTGCAGGCGGATTCTTCACCAGCTGTAGGAAGCCCTAAGAAATCCTTAGGATTGCTGGTACCTAAGGATTGCTAATGTTGATGCCCATGACACTTCCCTGTTACCTCCCCGTCAGCCAATCAGAGAATTGTGCATGAGTTGATCACATACCCAGATGCCCCTCCTTCAGCTGGTCTTAAAAAAATGCTTTGCTGAAAAACCTTTTGGGGAGTTCAGGTTTTTTGAGCACAACCCACCCACCCCCTGGGCTTCCCCGGTGACTCTGTCAGTAAAGAATCTGCCTGCAACGCAGGAGACGTGGGTTCAATCCCTGGGTTGGGAAGATCCCCTGGAGAAGGGAACAGCAACCCACTCAATTCTCCAGTATCCTTGCCTGGAGAATCCCTATGGACAGAGGAGCCTGGAGGGCTGTAGTCCCTGTGGTCCCAAAGAGTCGGACACGACTGACCGACTAACACACTATTCTGACACACATATGTCACATATCATCCTCTCAATGAACGGTCTTCGACAATATTGTCATAGTTGTTATAATTCTTCTGATATCACGAACATTTGAGAAGAAGCTAGTGGGTAAAAAGAGAGGAGTAAGTTCCCAGCAGCCTTGAGGGCTGGGAAATTCAGGGGAAAGACTAATCCTCCAGGAGTTCAGGGGCCTTTGCAGAGCCTCTAAGCGCCGAGGAGCTGACTGTAGACTTGGGTCCTGAAAAAGCCTCCAAGTCTGCAAACAAAGGAATGTCTTGCCTTTGAAGGTGGAAAGCTGGAACAAGCAGAGGTCTGAACAAAGCTGTTTTGCATATGAACCAGCCCTGGTTTATGGTTCTCTGGAGCCAAGAACACTCAGGCAACCAACCAGCATGTGCTGTTTTGTTTTCCTTGTGGTAATTAGATTCTGCCTCCTCACTAGGCCGGGTGCTGCCTGAGACTTGATTAATTTTCAGGAACAAGGGCCTGTGCGGAACCCTTTGAACGTGTACATGACTTCAAGGCCTCTGCTCAGGCTTTGTCCCTTTCTGGAAGAAGTGCTGGGTCAGCAGGAGAGGCTGCTGGAGCCTCAGGTATCACAGGGAAGTCTACTAAAGCTGCCAGGAGTTTGTTCCCAAAGTGACCGCTTTCCCCCTTCTCCTGGGAACTCCGAGGATCCTGGTTTAGAAGACCAGCTTGTCATCATGGAGACGTGAAGGTTCACAATGAGCTCCATGAGGATGTATCTTATGGGTTCGGTTTGTCCTTGTATCCGTTATGGGGCCTGGTACCTAGGAGGAGCTCAGTGAATATTAATGGATGAATGAACAAGCAAACGAATGAATGAATGATTCTCCAGAAGATACTGGAAAGTCCAACCTCACCCTCCAGATCTTTGTGTCCCGGGAAGGTAAGTGTGTTGCCATGGAGATGTGACTGTCCATGGACCACTCCAGGTGCTCCCCTCCCCTGAACCCTGGGCCCCTTGGGGGTTGTGTGTGTTCTCTGGTCTCCCAGGTATGAGATTCTATAGTGATGGAGAGGCAGAGCCTTCACACATGCCAGGCCCTTGCCTGGTCACCTTCTTCTTCCTCACTCGCCCCTCTTCACTTTGATGAGTACTGATCATCCCTGGGATTTTTTATTTTTTACAATGCCGCAGTTAGGGCGATTGCTTGAAAGTCCTCGTCAGATCACATGTAGTCTCAGTTTCCCCATCGGTTGCTCCCCAGTGTCCTCGGGGTAAACTCTGAAGCTCTATCAACGCTCTCCCAGGCTTTGTTCCCCCTTCAACATCGTCTCAGGCCGTGGTCTCCCTGGACCACGTACGACAGGTGCTGGCTTAGGGAACACTCGGGACAGTAGCTCAGATCACAGGTACCTCCTGGGAGCTGCAAGAGCTGGACCACAGATGCTGCCGCCAGACCTATTGGAGCAGATGCTGGAGGGGCCCTGCACGCACCCCTCGGCCTCGGCTGGGGTTTCAGCTCCTCTGCATCCTGATGGTTTCCTCTGGCTCCCTGGGGTGCACTCTGTCCACCCTCTGGGGCATCCTTGGCCTGTGCCTTGTGTAGGCAAATGTGCTAGAGAGTTTTAACACCCCAAGAGCAGTCCTAAACAGGTGCAGGATGGCAGTTGTATATTCATAATCAAAGGATGAGAAGTTAACTGAGCATAACATAGACACGGCTCAGCCCACCTATGTGGCACGTGAGGAGCAAAGCTTCAAGAACCCCAGAGGTTCTGAGGATGGTCTTGCATGGCTCCCAGGCCCCCAGGTGACTGACATTGCTTGGACCCTCTTTACCAAGAGCCCTGGGAGGTCAGTTCCGAATCGGAGGCAGGAAGGAATGGAGTTGAATGTCGGGGTGTGAGCCCTGGCTCTGTTGTGTGATCTGGGGCAAGTTACTTCTTTCACCTTGATTTTCTTCTCTAGGGGAACGATTAATTCATTTACATGATTAACTGTCTGTACAGGGACACAGGGAGCGTGAAGGCGACACCGTTCAGTTATGCCAGAAGCGGGCCGTGAGGTCCCTTACTCATTGCTAAGGGAGGTGATACCAACAGTGCTAGAGGGGATCCAGGTTAAGACATACGCTCGTACTTTAATCCTTGCAATACCCCCATGAGACTGTCGCCCTCATTACCCTAGTTGACAGCTGAGTCAACTTGGCACTGAGGGAGGTTCAGTGAAGGACTCAAGGTCTAGAACTTGCTCGCATCCATGCATGTGTTCGGTGCTCTGGACAGTGATGCTACGAAGATGCGGGAGGGGCAGTCCTGCTGGCTCAGCTAGGTTTCCAAGTTCTGTGCGGCATGGACCTGGGCGCTGGCTGCCTGCCGGTCTCTCTCCCCGGTTATCCCATGAGGTCCAGGCACTGACCTTATTCTCACCCACAGATCTTACCTTGAACCAGTGCCCTCTCCTGCTTCAGATTCTGAAATGACCTCCCAGTGGTTTTGGTAAAGAGGCCCCAGCAAAGCTCTGTGTGATGCCATTTGGTCACCTACGAGCCCTCCAGGACCATTCGCAGAACCCTTAGGAATCTGGACGTTCCATTTCTCACAAACTGTTGGCTTGTGGACAGGCTGAGTTGTGCCTACATGATGCTCCGTCATTTGTGTGTATGTTAGTAGCTCAGTCGTGTCCAACTCTTTGTGACCTCATGGACTATAGCCCACCAGGCTCCTCTGTCCATGGGATTCTCCAGGCAAGAATACTGAAGTGGGTTGCCATTCCCTTCTCCAGGGGATCTTCCCGACCCAGGGATCGAACCTGCATCTCTTATGTCTCCTGCACTGGCAGGTGAGTTCAGGAAATGGCAATCCACTCCAGTGTTCTTGCCTGAAGAATCCCAGGGGTGGAGGAACCTGGTGGGCTGCTGTCTATGGGGTCACACAGAGTCGGACATGACTGAAGTGACTTAGCAGCAGCAGCAGCAGAACCACCTGGGAAGCCCAGTCAATGGTGGCCCTTTAATTATGAATGTAAAATGGAGCCTCTTTCATTTTTCAAGGCCATAAAACTATTCATTTAAAGTCGCTCCTGCTCAGCCCATACTCACAGATAAACATAAATAAATCATACCTCTTTCCCATGAATTATGCATTAAATACACATCTGTAAAATGTCCCCGTCCATAGGAGGACTTCGAATCTATGGGATTTTAATTGGACACCAAATCAATTTTCATATCTGTTGATGGAATTTAAAAAATACTCCTAGCTTTATTTCAAATGTCAGTCCTTGTTACATGATACGAAAGTAAAACCTTTTTCTCAAAGCCCTGTCATTTGGATCTCTACCGCTTGCGTTCACTTTCTCTAATTCAAAACTCAGCTCAGGTACCTGGTGATGAAGAGATTAAGATGATTCTCTGCCAGCCGAGCAGCAGAGAGTTCAGATAACATTGGAGACCAAAAGGTAGAAAAACGGTCGACGATGGAGGAAATATGCATGCCTGGCATAAGCCAAGAAGCTCTGGCGAAGGCGTCTAGGATGCAAAGATGAGATAGGAAGAAGGGGAAGTGGAGATGGAGAGAGGGCGCATGGTGGTGGGGGGAAATTATCTCCTCTCTGCCAAGTGTTCTTTTAAAAAATTTAATTTAATGTATTTATTTTTGCCCCACTGGGTCTTCACTGCTGCATAAGGGCTTTCTCTAGTTGCGGTGGTCGAGCGGGGACTGCTCTCTAGTGATGTGGGAGCTTCTCATTACGGGAGCTTGGTGCGGTGGCTTTTCTTGCTGCAGAGTGCAGGCTGTACGCACGCAGACTTCTATAGTTGAGGTGTGTGGGCTCAGTAGTTGTGGCACACAGGTTTAGCTGACCCAAGGCACGTGGAATCTTCCCAGATCAGGAACTGAACCCGTGTCCCCTGCACTGACAGGCAAGTTCTTAACCACTGGACCACTAGGGAAGTCCTTTGCTAAGTTCTTTAACTTCAACAGGTGATTTAGGTCAGTCTCCCATTTTATGAGATATGGGCGCCCCCCCGCCCCCGCAATTTTGTATGGAACACATTATTGACCAGAGACATATTAATTCATCTTTTGTTACCTGAACATCATTGACGCGAGACGTATCAATATCTCTTGCATAACAAATTGCTGGGCACAGGCGTTAGTTTTTGCAAAAATCTCCTGGTCAATACTGAGCTAATAAATAGACTCATAAGGTATTTGTCTTTCTGTGACTGGCTTATTTCACTTAGCATTATGGCTTCGAGATTTGTCCACGCTGTAACGTGTGTCAGAATTTCCTTCTTTTCTGAGGCTTAATAATATTCCATTTTATATACATGCCATGTTTTATTTATCCACTGTTCTGTCTCTGGACACTAGGGTTGCTTGAATCTTTTGGCTCTTGTGAATAATGCTGCTATGGGTGTACAAGTATCTCTGATACAGTGTTTTCAATTCTTTGGGATATGTACTCAGACGTGGAATTGCTATGTCATATGGTAGTTCTGTTTTCATTTTATTTAAAAGAACTCTACTGTTTTCCATAGAGGTTGAACATTTTATAATCCCATCAGGAGCGTCATGGGATTTTTCCAGGTTATGCTGTGCTGTGTTTGCTCAGTCATGTCTGCCTCTTTTGTGACCCCTGGACTGTAGCTTACCAGGCTTCTCTGTCCATGGAATTCTCCAGGCAAGAATACTGGAGTGTTTTGCCATTCCCTTCTCCAGGGGATCTTCCCGACCCAGGGATTGAGCCTGGGTCTCCCACATTGTAGGCAGATTCTTTTCCATCTGAGCCACCGGGGAAGCCCAGGGGATCAGACTGGTTGGATACACTAGACAGCAGAGCTGTGTGCACACAAAGAGAAGACCTCGTGAGGTCACAATAAGAAAGTGACCATTTTCAAGCCAAGGAGAGAAACCTCAGGAGAAACCAACACGTCAGCACCTTGATCTTGGCCTTCTAGCCTCCAGAACCATGAGAAAATAAATCTCTGTCATGTGAGTCCCCTATGGTATGGCACTTTTTTATGCTAGCCCTAGGGGGCTAACATGCTGTATCAAAGAGTTACTATGGGAATTCAGTGGGTTATAGTACATAAAACATCCAGTGTAGGATGAACCCTTAGTGGACACTCAGTGTACACTGGCTTCCCTTCTGCCCAAACCCACACGGGTCATGGGAACTGCTTGCTAGCTCCTTGTTTCCATCTTTGTACCCCAGTACACAGGAAGTGAAAGTGTTAGTCACTCAGTCGTGTGCGACTCTATGCAACCCCGAGGACTGTAGCCCCCCAGGATCCTCTGTCCATGGGATTCTCCAGGCAAAAACACTGGAGCGGGTAGCCATTCCCTTCTCCAGGGGATGTTCCTGACCCAGGGATTGAACCCGAATCTCCTGCATCACAGGTGGGACTCTTTACCATCTGAGCCACCAAGGAAGCCCCAGCACAGTCAGTGCTCAATAAATGAGTTGCAAATTCAGCACACAGATGAGGTCCCTTTCCAAAGCACAGACGCTCCAGCCCTGTACCTGGTGTCGTCCGTCCTGAGCCCCATCCCAGTGGCATTCAGATTTTTCTCCCCTCATTATGGAACGTCACTTAGGAGATCTGAATTACCTGGGAATAGCCGCCCACCCCCAACAACAGCCACCCTCTTTTAAGCTATGTTCTATACCCTGGGTTTCTATAGATGGTCCCATGAAAGTCTCATAGCAACCCTACAAGGTAGCAATAGTACTATCATTCCCACCTCTGTAGTTGAGCAAACTGAGGTCTCAAGAAATTAGTTCCCATAAGTTATCCACCCAGCTGGGAAACAGTCATGTCTAGAGTCAGACCTGGGTTGATCTGATAGCAAAATGCATGTGCTTAACTACTAACCAAAAGGACTTAGAGTCAATAGTTAATGAAAACAGTAGCAATACATACTGTCTGTGGATTGCTTGCCATGTGCTGGGCATTGTGCTGAATTGTTTACCCCCATTTTCTCATTTAATCCTCTCAACAACCTGTGGGTAAATGCAATCACACCTTCCTTCTACAGATAAGGAAACTGAGGCACAGAAGGTTTGGCGTTCTGATCAGAGTTCCATAGGTGATGAGCAGGGGGCAGTGCTACATTGATAATTACCAAACACCTTCCACAGGCACCCTCTGTGCTCAGATTCCTTTTTGTGTTTTAGCAACATAACCCTTTCCCAAGCAGGTCCAGAGAGGCAGAGGAGATTATCTGCAGGTCCACACAGCTGGTGAGTGGCCGAGTTGTGACGATAGCCCTCTCAGACCTCAAGCCTTTCTACTAGTCCTTTCTGTGCTCCATTCACTCCACTTATACCTTTCCCAAAGTCCTCGAGAACTTCTTCAGCCTAAAAGGTGGAGCCATCTAGTGACTGACTGACAGTGGGGCATTCACAGAGAAACCATCTTAGAACGGCTCCAATGCTTATTTCCTCATTATTTTGATTCTGAGCTTCTGCAAATTGAGGACTCAGCAGCACAAGGATTAGGCAATTTTCTTGCCTTCCATAATGTACTTTCTCTGAATTGGTTCTTTCGAGACAAGTATTTGAGGCCGTCAGATTGCTCCCGCAGGCAAGCTGAGGAAGTCACATCTTCATATTCCCACCTGTCTTAGGGTTCCTTTCATCTCAAACTTGGATTCGCAACCGCAGGAAGGGAAAGGCAGCATCCTCCTCCCCTCCAAGAAACCTACTCAGATCCAATCAAGGATCCTTGATACAAATCTTCTATGTCCAAACACAAACCAAGCCCCTCTCTGCTTTCTCCTCTGTTATCCTCTTAAATCCTCATGCTGACCTCCTGAGATGGATCCTATTATTTCCAGTTCTCAGCTGAAGAAACTGAGGATCCTTTAGAGAAGAAATAAAAAATTTCCAGGTAACAGCCAGTCCCTAGCCTTTGCCATCTTTCACTCGTGTCTCTTCTCTTTGAATTTTCAGAATATAAATTGCCTCTTTCTTCATTTGGTGCTTACTAAGATGTAGCCTTATCTTTTATTTAACTGCTTTGGAGAGGCAGCAGAGTATAGAGGTTAAAAGGATAAGCTTTTGAATCACAGAGATGTGGGTTTGATTGCTGGCTCTGCCTCTTATTCGCTAAAGAATCCACAAGCTATTTAACCACTCCGAGCCTGTTTTCTTTTCTGTAAAATGGGGATAAATAGAGTACTTAACTCATTGAGTTCTTTGTGGGTGAATAATATATTTAAAGTGGCTAGAACAGTTCCTGCACATTGCAGGTGCTTAAGAGAGTTTAGTTGACCTTGTCATTTAGGTCATTATTGTTAATTTGTGTGGACACTGTTGTGAAAAGTGCTGGGAAGAGAGCCAAACAGCCAGGTGTCAGTTATAAAGTGTGCAAATTCCTGCAAATGTGCACACTGCTTGCTTCCTTTAGAGATTGAGTCTCGGTTCTTATTTAAATTTTGTCCAATGGGGATACTGAGTTTGGCTGCGTTTGCTTGAAAGAAGCCTTGTTGGGGCTCAGATGGCACTACGTGCCTCAGCCAGTGCAGGGCAGCCCAAAGATGTTGAGTGATTGACAAATAAGGCAACTTTACATGAATGGTCTTTAAAAGCCCCCCAGTGCATTATATATGTAAAGGACTCATGGATCAATTCAATGCAGGGAAAGATGGTAGATTAGAGGAAATCATAAGAAGAAAATAAAGGAAGGAGGGAAGAGAAGAGGTACTATGTTCTTAGGCACCATGATGGTCATGGCTAAGGGGAGCAGGTCCGGAGTCGGATGGTTGGCTAGAATCCCTACTTAGCCATTTTCCGTCCGTGTCCTTGGATAGATTACATAACCTTGTTGGGACTTGGTTTTCTCAACTCTAAAAGTACACCGTATCATAGGGCTGTAGTAAGAATTTATACAAATTAATAAGATAAAGTGTGAATGTTTAGCATACAGCCTAGCACATAATGGTCACTTAATATGATATTATTGTCACTGTTATGGATACTGGGCTTCCAAGGTGGCTCAGTGATAAAGAATCCGCCTGCAATGCAGGAGACGCCAGTTCGATCCCTGGGTCAGGAAAATCCCCTGGAGAAGGGAATGGCAACCCACTCCAGTACTCTTGGCTGGAGAATCCCATGGACAGAGGAACCTGGTGGGCTGCAGTCCATGTGGTTGCAAAGAGTCAGACGTGACTTAACAACAAAGCAACATTATGGATACTGAAAACTGTCCTGGGGGAAGTGCTTAGGAAACTAGCAGTTATTAAGGAGTGACTCTTCACTCATATTTTATCTAACCTGTATAGGAACCCAAGAGGGAGATGCCAGAATTATGCTGGTGTGTTTACATATGAAGATCTGAGGCTCTGAAAAGTGATCCAAGGATGCACAGCTGGGAGGTGGTGGAGTCTTGGTTTGATCCCAGGTCTGTCTGAGTGCAGAGAGCTTGGCCCCTGTACATCAAGGCAAGGACAGGGGCTTCGGAAACTGGAGAGGAAGGAAAGGAGTCAGAGAGGGAGACCGGAAGAGCTGCAGAGCATTGCCCGCAGAGGCACTGCTGGGGCTTGTCCTGTGTCACCATGGAGAGGGCTCCGATTTCTCCGAGAAGCTGCCATATCTCTGATATTTAAAACACTTTCCTCTCTTTCAGAGTTTATCAAGACTTTTCCAGTTTCTCAAACTTTGGAGGGCTCCCACAAATTCTTAGGAGCACTGCATGAGAAGGAAGTATCTGACTTACAAGCCTCACTTGAGATTATAGAGACATGGTGGACCTTGGAGGGCTGGTCCTTGAAGAGAGGTCTTCCCTCGTGGACCACCTGCCCAGTTGCTCACCGGCATCCCACCACACACCTGCTTTGCCGCCAGCTTTCTCCCCCTGCTTGCTCTGTGGCCTCATTCATCACTGTCATCATCCTGGCATCTCTGTATAAAGACTGGGGACAAGCAGAAGGTCAAAGCCATGGTTTGTGTGCCTTTCCTTTGGCAATCTCTCCATCAGTGGATCCCTTCAGGGGGTTCTGACAGCGCTGGGAGCTGCCTTTGGAGTCTCCTCAAAGTTGTGGTTTTTCTGGTAGTCATGTATGGATGTGAGAGTTGGACCATAAAGAAGGCTGAGTGCCGAAGAATTGATGCTTTTGGACTGTGGTGTTGGAGAAGACTCTTCAGAGTCCCTTGGACTGCAAGGAGATCCAACCAGCCCATCCTAAAGGAAATCAACCCTGAATATTCATTGGAAGGACTGATGCTGAAACTCCAATCCTTTGGCTGCCTGATATGAAGAATGGACTCAATAGAAAAGATCTTGATGCTGGAAAAGATTGAGGGCAGGAGGAGAAGGGGGCAACAGAGGATGAGATGGTTGGATGGCATCACCGAATCAATGGACGTGAATGTGAGAAAACTCTGGGAGATAGTGAAGGACAGGAAGTCCATGGGGTCGTAAAGAGTTGGACACAACTTAGTGACTCAACAACAAAAACCTAGTCATTTAGATTCTTTACCACTGATATTATATACTGATCGTTACAATGACTGAGGATCACGTGATCAGGTGCTGTAACTTTACGAGAGGTTTACAGTAATGATTTTGGGGGCCACACGTTTGAAGGACACATATGAAAAGAAAAGGAAGTTGTTTGTCCATTTTCATTCAGAAGTTTACACAGAAAACATCCCTGCATCAAAAAATCTAAAAAAGGAATTGAGGCCTCTGTGTTCACTTCCAAGAGGAGACCGTCCTGAGCCTTACTCAGAAAGGGCTCAGAAAGTCAAATTTCTTTTTTTAAAATGTTTGTTAGAGTATAGTTGATTGGCAATGTTGTTTCACTTTCTACTCTACACCAAAGTGGATCAACTGTACGTACACATGTATCTACTTTTTTTTAGGTTCTTTTCCGACATAGGTCATTACAGAGTATTGAGTAGAGTTTCATGCGGTAAATAGCAGGTCCTTATTAGTTACTTATTTTATATCTAGTGCACCCCACTCCAGTACTTTTGCCTGCAAAATCCCATGGACAGAGGAGCCTGGTGGGCTGCAGTCCATGGGGCCGCTAGAGTCGGACACGACATGAGCGACTTCACTTTCACTTTTCACTTTCATGCATTGGAGAAGGAAATGGCAATCCACTCCACTGTTCTTGCCTGGAGAATCCCAGGGACGGGGAAGCCTGGTGGGCTGCCGCCTATGGGGTTGCACAGAGTTGGACACGACTGAAGTGACTTAGCAGCAGTGTATATATGTCAATTCCAATCTCCCAGTTTATCCCTCCTCCCCTTTCCCCTGGTAACCATGGTGGTTAAGTCGCTAAGTCATGTCCGACTCTTGTGACCCCATGGACTGTAGCCTGCCAGGCTCCTCTGCCCATGGGATTTTTCTAGGCAAGAATACTGGAGTGGGTTGCCATTTCCTTCTCCAGAAGATCTTCTCGACCCAGGAATCGGACCTGGGTCTCCTGCATCACAGGCAGATTCTTTACCGACTGAGATATGAGGGAAGCCCAACAGAAAGTATAAATGCTATCTCACTGCCTTTGTGCAGTGTGTCATTTAGGGAAGAAGGTCTTAAGCACTGTGTATTTGGCATCTTCTTGGACCAGGTATTTGGTCTACTTGAGTCTTCACAATGCTCCATGTAAGGAGGGTATTATGTTGTTGTTTAGTTGCTTAGTTGTGTCTCTCCTGTGACCCCATGGACTCTAGCCTGCTAGGCTCCTCTATCCATGGGAGTCTCTAGGCAAGAATACTGGAGTGGGTTGCCATGCCCTCCTTTGGGGGATCTTTCCGATCCAGGGATCAAACCCGCATCTCTTGTCTCCTGCATTGCAGGAGATGTTTTTTACCTCTGAGCCACCGAGGAAGCCCTAAATGAAGAGCAAAGCTTATTAAATGCTTAGAAAACTGCCTGAACCCTGGAACCATTAAATATGCAATTGGGATTATACTTCTGGTCCTCTAGGTCTTGGCGGAGAAGGAGCGCTGACTGCCTCCACTGTTTCAGGAAATACTGCAAGTCATAAATCAGAAAAGACAAAGTTGGGCGGTCTGTGTGCTCAACACCGTCTGAAGAACCCAGGAGACTGGGGCTGATCCTGGTGGCAGCATAAAGACAGTATCAGCTGAACACAGAGTGTGATCTATCTATGGTGGGCACTTCCGTGGGGCCCCAGGGGAACAGGGAGCGGGGTCCTGGGTCTGAGTACCCTGAAGGGGAGCCTGATTGGAAGGAGCTCTGCTCATCTTTTCTGCTGTTTCACAGACATTCCAGGCTCGAGGGTCACTTTCAAGGGAAAGGACAATCCCACCAGGCAACGGAGGGTTCTGTCAAGCGGAGCAAAGCGCCAGTATAAGCAGGCTGGGTTTCTCTTGAGCTCCTGTCGACTGTTTATGGATAAGGATATGTGATGGGGTGAGGTTGGTTTTTATCTTTAAGGGGCATGGACTCAGTGGGTCTGCTCCAGTCCAATTATTTCTGAAACACCGTTGAGGCTTGGGTCGTTACAGCTCAACATTTTAGGCACGCGAGGGAGGTTGGTAAGAATGTGTATGTGTGTAAACTCAGTTATTTTCAATTCTTGCTCCCTCGAGCCTCTCTTCTCTTGGCAGGAGCCCTCAGGGCTACTTGGCAGATGGTCCTTATCTGCAAAGAGCTGTCAGTCATGAGGCATCTCAGGGCTGACAATGCTTCACAAGAGTCCTTCTCCTGTCTCTGGGCAATTGGATCTAGGAGGCTCTGGAGTAAAATTTAAAAGCGAGAAACAGACCCAGAGACATGTTGCGTGCATGTGTGCCCAGTCGTGTCTGTCTCTTTGCAACCCCATGGACTGTAGCCCCCCAGGCCGCTCTGTCCACACGGATTCTCCAGGTAAGAATACCAAATCGGGTTGCCCTTTCCTCCCCCAGGGGATCTTCCCAACCAAGGAATTGAACGCATGTCTGCTGTTTCTCCTGCATTGGGGGGGCGGATTCTTTACTACTGAGGTTTCCAGAAACTGCTTTCGGTGGTTTCTGCCTCAAATGGTAATAACGGTATTAATAATTTGCTACAGCACATTGGTGGCCCCCCCTTCATAATATGGCCACCCCAATAGAGTAGGGAGTTCGATGACCTCAGAACTGTGCTTATTAAAGTCAAGTGTATTCATTAAGTTCTGTCCCATGAGAGTCTGCAGGCAGTGCAAGGGAAGTCAGATTTAAATGAGCTAGGTTCAAGAGAGCAGAGCAGTCATTTTAATAAACAAAGCAAAATTTCACAGAACGGGGTGCTATTATCAGGGAGCTGAGATCCCTGGAGGGTGAATGACTTTGCAACAGTAATAATGGGGATTATCCATTTGTTTGTTCAGACACACAAAAAAGCATGTGTTGAAACCTGCATTCTACCAAGCCCTGTTCTTCGCACCGCTAACACCGGCACGTCCTAACCTTGACGGTCTAGCAGGAGAGACTGTCTTTTCAATAAGTGGTTTCACAAAAAATGTAATAACAAGGAAATGTTCATGGTGCTCTAAGATGGCACAGAAGGGAACCAAGACTAAGTAGGGGGTTTAAGGTGATGACATTTAAGATGAGCATTTACTATTTTTTAATCAATTTCAAGGAGGTATAATTTGCATCCAATAAAATGCTTCTTCTTTTTTTTTTAAACCACAATCAGGATATAAAACATTTTCTTCATTCTCATGTTCCAGTGCAGTCAACCCTCACTTTCTCACCCCCAGCCAGGACCAGTCTACTTCCTGTCACTATGAGGTTAGTTTAGCCTGAAGTTCTTGACCTTGGTATGTCTAGATCAGATAATTCTGGGCATCTTGGATCAGATATTTCTTTGCAATGGGGGCTGAATTCTGCATTTTAAGATGTTGAGCAAGATCTCCAGCCTCTACTCCCTGGAGGGCAGTTGGTGACAAATCAATTATATTTCCAGATGCCCCGCCCCCCAGGAGAGAACGATCACCCGCAGTTGAGAATTACAGAATTTTAGATAAATGAGTCACAGCACATGTCTTCTTTTGTTTCTACTTCTTTGGCTCAGTTTAGTTTTGGGGATTCATTTCTGTTGTGTGTCTTGTTCCTTTTTCATATCTGAGTGCTAGTCCATTGTACGGATGTATCCTAATTTGCCCATTTACCTGTTGATGGACATTTGAATTGTTTTCAACACAGGGGCAATAGGAATGTCTCATTTAAACATCCATTTATAAGTCCGTGTGAACATATGTTTTGACTTCTTAAAAGTAAGGAATGAGAGACTTCCTTGGCAGCCCAGTGGTTAAGACTCTGAGTTTCCAGTGCAGGGGGCGTGGGTTCGATCCCTGGTTGGGAACCAAGATGCCCACATGCCATGCAGGTACAATAAAGTGAGGAGTGAAATCATGGGGTTGTATGTAAGTATATTTTAAACTATATAAGAAACTATCGAACTGTTCTCCAAATTGGTCTTGTCATTTTAAGTTCAGGTTACTCTACATCCTCTTCTCCATTGGAATGATTAGTCTTTTTAATTCTAAATCTTCTAATGCCTGCATGATCAAATCAGTCAACCCTAAAGGAAATCAGGGCTTCCCTGGTAGTTCAGATAGTGAAGAATTTGCCTGCAATGTGGAAGACCTGGGTTCCATTCCTGGGTCAGGAAGATCCCCTGGAGAAGGGATTGGCTACCCACTCTTGTATACTTGCCTGGAGAATTCCGTGGACAGAAGAGACTGGCAGGCTATAGTCCATGGAGTTGTAAAGAGTCAGACAGGACTGAAGTGATTTAGCATGCATGCATATATTTCTGGATACAAGTGGTTTGTCAGTTGTTGGTATTTTAAGCATGTTCTACCAATCTGTGGCTTTCTTCTTCAATTCTTTAGTGGTGTCTTTGAAGAACAGATATTTTCAATTTTAATTAAGTCAAATTTATCCACTTTTCTCTTTTGATAGTGCGTTTTTTCTAGAAAATCATTGCCTATGCCAAAGTCAAAAAGGCTTTTTCCTATTTTTCCTCCAAAATTTTGATAGTTTTAAACTTTTATAAAATTTATCTCTATAGTCTATGTTGGGTTAATTTTTTTTGTGTGTGTATGGTGTAAGTTTAGATTTAAGGTTCATTTCTTTTTCTTATGGGCTTCCCTGTTGGCTCAGACAATAAAGGATCTGCCTACAATGTGGGAGAACTGGGTTTGATCCCTGGGTTGGGACGATCCCCTGGAGAAGGGAAAGGCTACCCACTCCTGTATTCTTGCCTGGAGAATCCCATGGACAGAGGAGCCTGGCTCCTAGGCAGAGGATATCTTGTTTTTCCAAAGCTATTCTTTTCCTGCTCAATTTTCTCAGCATGCTCATTAAAAATCAATTGACCATAGATATGTGGGTCTATTTTTGGACTCTCTAATCTGTTCCATTGATAAGCTGATCTTTCTTTAAGAGCATTTACTATTATTACTGCCACGTTTGCTGCTGTTGCTGCTGCTACTACCACTGTTTCTATGACTACCATCACGGCTGCTGCCCCCTCTTTCTCCCCAGCCCACCACTTCCTCTTCCTCCTGTTTGTGAATATTCAGGAATAAAGCAGAATCCTGAATCTGATTGTGTTATTACTATTGTTAGAATAACAAGGTTTTTCTCCAAACTGAAAAGCAAACAAACCCAGAGCAATATTACAATAGCTGCAATACAATGGGAGTCTGAGTGTTATCATGAAATCCACTGGACAGTGGACCAGTCTCTGACCATATCCCAAGGCTGATAGAGTTAAAGGTGCTGCCTATATTCTGTCATTATTTATGCTCTCCTGGACTAACTGTATCCATCCTTGTCCTTTCTGTAGGCACCCAGTACTGTTGAGTGAACTTTCTGGTCAACAAGGCAACCATGCTCAGAGAAAACTAAAACAAAAGTAAGAGATTCACTGGGAAACCTAATAAGGTGGCTGACACATTAGAACTTTATGGCCAAAGAAGTTCAGAGTAGCTCATCATCCCTTCTTGGGTCAGTCCACTCCAGCTTCTGTCCCCATCATCCCAGTAGAAGTGCCCTCACCAAGCCACCAATGCCTTCCTTGCTGAAAAGGTCATAGACATTGTCACGTTCCCTTTTGCATCCCCTCCTCGCAATATTTGCCAGATTTGACCACTCCTTCCTTCCTTCCTGAAAGGGCTTCCCCGGTGGCTCAGATGGTAAAGCATCTGCCTGCAATGTGGGAGACCCGGGTTCAATCCCTGGGTCAGGAAGATCCCCTGGAGAAGGAAATGGCAACCCACTCCAGTACTGTTGCCTGGAAAATTTCATGGATGGAGGAGGCTGGTAGGCTACAGTCAATGGGGTCACAAAGAATCGGACACAACGGAGCAACTTCACTTCACTTCCTTCCTGAAAACTCTCCACCCCCTTGTCATCTTTACTACAGTAAATCAAGACACAGAATATGGAGGCAGGTACTCTGAGATCAACCCCTTCTTCCATTCCTGCTGACAGTGCAGTCCTGAATTAGCCACCCATCTAAGCCTCGGTTTCTTTCATCATCAAATAACCTTTGCCAAACTCATAGCCTGGAACCATTCAATACAAGATAACTGTACATGCTAAGTCATTTCAGTCCTGCCCAACTCTATGTGACCCTATGGACTGTAGCCCGCCAGGGATACTGTAGCCAAGTCCATGGGGATTCTCCAGGAAAGCATACTGGAGTAGATTGCCATGCCCTCCTCCAGGAGATCTTCCTGACCCAGGGATCGAACCCATGTCTCATGTTGGCAGGCCAGTTCTTTACCATTGGCACCACCTGGGAAGCCTCACAAGTTAGCTATATATTATTACCACATTCTCTGGTGTTTGAATGACATCCTGGTTTGTTTCTGAGCCTGTTTGTCTGACCTCTATCCATCTGTTCTTTAAAAACTGGGTTTCTCTAGGCTTCTCTTGTAGGCTCTTTCCATTTCAGGTTACCCATCCTTCCTAGGAAGGCTCATCTACCACCATAGCTTCAGGTATCATTTTTATGCTGAGAATTTCTGTTCTTTTGTCTCTAGCCCAGGTTTTTCTCCTGAGCTTCACACTCAAACTATATGATCTTTTCTCTTGGGTATCTCCCAGGGATTTCAGACTCTGCTCCAGATGGAGTACACAGCTCTCTCCTAAAACCCTACCTTTCTCCCAGGTCTACTATCTCATGATCCATCCAGACACTCAAATCCGAGTCCCTCCCACTCCCCAGGCAGTCATTCATCATGTCCTACTGTTCCAAACCACCCATTGCGACCTTGTCACCATCCTTTCTGGCGAAGACATCTCCACAGTTGTCCTAATTGGTCTCCTTACTGCCAACCTTGCCCACTTCCACTTCATCGCCCAGCTGGAGGAATCTTCAAATGACAAAAATCAGATGGTGCCAACCCCCCACCTGAAACATGCCAGCACCTTCTCTTCATTCTAAGAAAAAAATCCCAACTCTTTCATCCGCTGTAGTGGATGCTATGGTGTGTTGTCCTGACCCACTGTGAGACCAAGAGCGCACAGCTGAGTCCCTCCCTAGACAGGGTGCGGCCTTGTCCAAGGTTATCAGGGGAAGACTCCATCCAAGCTTGGCCAGAGCAGAGGCACAAAGCCTGGCTCCTTTGCTTCAATTCCAGACAGATACAGCGCCCCCTGTGGAGTCATCTGAGATTTGTGTTGTAACTGCATCATTGCTCACGGGTTCCGTCTGCCCACTCTGGTTTCCCTCCCTTCTTCCCAGGTGTTGTACCTGAGAACATTCCCAAGGAAACCTCCTGCATGCAAATCTCCGCTCAGAGTTTAGATCCTGAGCAAACTGATCGTCTTATGAGGTCCTCTATAATCTGACTCCAGTGCAATGTCTGGTCTTTAGGTCAATGCAAACTGAGTTCCAGGGTTTGATTGGCTGGTTGTTTGCATGAAGTGGTCAGCACTGGGCATGTGTTTAGTAGCTCTCAGGGGCATAGTCAGACAACATCCAGGATAATTCATGGGCAATGCAGACCCCCGTCAGTAACAATGCAATCCAGGTAGCTCAGGGGAAGGGAGGAGAGGTTTTCTTTTATTGTCAGTGCTTTATTTGCAGAGAATTTGAATCTGAGTCGATTTCTGTGTTTTCTCTACTCTGCCAAGCCAGGAACAAAAAAGAAAGGCAGAAACTTCAGAACGTGCTGCAGCCAATGGAACTCTCTCTGAATCTCACCTTTTTTTTTAAAGAACTTGCTGTGAGAACAGCGAGGGCAGATCGCTGGCAGGATTCTTTGTGAAATTTGGTACTAAGCCCATCCTGCCAAGTAAAGAGAAACAGCAACAGCAACAGCATCCCAAGCTTGGCTCACAAGCTTGGAGGTTGGTATGAGAGCAATCTTGAAGACCTAGATTCCAAGCCTTGCATGGACTCTGGCCTTGCTGTGACATCCGCCTGCTCCACTCTTCCAGCTTTATCTGTCTGCACAAACCTTGCTTGTGCTTTAAAATCCGTCTCAGAAATGACCTGCCACAGGTCTCTCCTCCGATTCCCCAGCAGGATTGTATACCCCCTCTCTGCTGACATCACGTTGTCCGGTAACATTTTATTTCTCTCTTTGCATTGGCTGCCGGGAAGCTTGGTGTCCACTGTGCAGGCTACTAGTAATCTGTTCGGTGTGTGTGTTGCAGACATTCATCTCACTTCCAACTTTCTTCTTCTTTTTTTAATATGATGGTGAATTTTTTGCTATGAAATATTATGCATTTATTTTGGCTGTGCTGGGTCTTCATTTCAGCACACAGGCTTTCTAATTGTGGAGCAGGGGCTTAGTTGCCCCAAGGCGTGTGGGATTTTAGTTTCCTGACTAGGGATTAAACCCAACTCCTTTGCTCTGGAAGGCAGATTCCTAACCACTGGACTATGAGAGAAGTCCCCAACTTCTTCTTCTTTTGCTTACTCTTATTTTCCTTTCCCTTAATTTCCTCACTAGCAAATACTTGTAGTCTTGTACTGACATACTGATGTTAATCAAATGTTAATCAATTTTTTTTTTAGTGACTACAATGTATCACAATGGACTGTCTGCTTGTCTCCTTTCCCCCACTGGTTTATGAGTTTATGAAGAGAAGATAGTGACATCTTTTAATCCATCTGCCTCAAATGCCTGGTGCATAGTAGGTCCTCAAAAATATTTACTGACAGAGGAAACCTGTTCTAAGGAGTATGTGGGGTGAGTCTAGTGCTTTGGAGACCTTTGACTTTGGACCCAGTGTTTTAGACAGAGAAAATCGTAGACGCCAGATATTCTGTGGTGTTTGTTTTTTTTTTTTAAATTTAAAAAAGATCATGGATGATATTGTGACCAGGTGGCCTGGACAGCGAAGGAAGGAAGCAGTGAGACTGCTAGAGAGGGAATATATTTCATTTAAGAGACAGACCTTCACCCCCTCCCTCTGCCCTCGCTGTGACTAGGCTTTATGTTAAACTGGGGGGCCAAGTCTAAGTACATAAAACACTGAACAGAAGCTGATAACTTCTTTTTAAAAATTAAAGTGCATTTCCATCTTCCCCATGAAATGATAGTTCTTTCTGTTTATTTAACAGGACTGATGACATAGTGATACCCATTCTCCTGACATGATCACATTTGATTCTTCATTTTAATTTTTTTCATTATCACACTTTAAATGGACAATATCCCCTAGAGGAGGGTACCTTTATCCTCATTTTCCAGAGGAAAGATGTGAGGCTCAGATAGGTGAGGTAGCTTGCCTAACATTGCCCAGCTGAGGGTGAACCAGAATTTGAGCCCTGGTTCATCTGACCCCAAAGCCCATTATAATCTCTTCCTACATCCTTCTGACAGAGGACAAAGATGAACGTGGATATGGACCAAGTGGTTTCTCAGGGGAAAACCCAGGACTCGGGAAAGGGACTCTTTCAAGTTGACCCATCAAGGGCTCATTTCCTCCTCTTATCTCAAAATTTGTTGCTGTTGTTCAGTCACTAAGTCATGTCTGACTCTTTGTGACCCCCAGGGACTGCAGCGTGTTGTTTAGCTTTGCATTAGGTGTCTTGTGTATTAAAGAGAATAACCCCCCACGTCCCAAGCAGCTGCCACACCCTGATGCCCTGCGGCCCTGGCCAGAGGCTTGCTGGTTACATATTGTTTAAGATGCTCATTCTCAAACCTAGCTTCACTGTAGTATCTTCTAGGGAACTTAAAAAAGCACCTCTTCTGGCCCCAATCAAATTCAGATTCCCAGGATGGGACCCAGGCATCAGGTTTGTTTAAAGCTCCGCAGGTGATTTCAAGTGTTACTGTTGTTTAGTTGCTAAATCGTGTCTGACTCTGTGACCCCACAGACTGCAGCACGCCAGACTTCCCTGTCCTTCATTATCTCCTGAAGTTTGTTCAAACTTGTGCCTATTGAATCGGTGATACCATCCAACCATCTCATCCTCTGCCGTCCCCTTTTACTCCTACCCTCAATCTTTTCCAGCAATGGGGGCTTTTCCAAAGAGTTGGCTCTTTGCATCAGGTGGCCAAAGTATTGGAGTTTCAGGATCAGTCCTTCCAATGAATATTCAGGACTGATTTCCTTTAGGATTGACTCATTTGGTCTCCTTGCTGTCCAAGGGACTTTCAAGAGTCTTCTCCAGGACCACAATCCAAAAGCGTCAATTCTTCAGCGCTCAGCCTTCTTTATGGTCCAACCCCCATATCCGTACACGACTGGAAAAATCATAGCTTTGAATACGCGTACCTTTATCTCAAAATAGAGGGGCAGATATAAGCCACATTTATTGGTGTGCAACTGGCTTAGATTTGAAAAGGGAAGAGGTCATGTTTCATGGGCAGCTCTTGGGGACAGGGCTGGCTCAGAATTCCTTGGAGACAGATGAACAAAATTACTAAGAAATAAAATTGGATGGTCCACAATTAATCATTGTGTAGGGCTTTGGGAGGTAAATGTTGTCTGATATTCTTGAATTTCTGTCCCTACATTTTCATGTGCCAATGAGTCATTAAACTAGCATTAATGCAACTCTGTGTGCTGAGCCATGAGCTTAGGGTTTTGTCAGTATAATCTTAATTGATCTGAGTACCAGCTGATGAAGTAGGCACCATCATTGCCTTTATTTCACAGATGAGGAAGCAGAGCCAAGGAGTAAGAACTCAGTACCTCCAAGGTCACAAATCATAAGGTTTAGATTGGATCCTGGTTCTGATGAACTTCAATGACTAAACTCTTGACTGACTGCCTAAGAGCTGAATCTGGCCCTTGAATATTCTTGCTTGATTTCTACAGTGTTTTATCATTAAAATTTTTTTTAAGTCCATTTTCTGACTGCACTGGATCTTAGTGGTAGCATGCAGGATCTTTTGTTGTGGTGCTCGGGCTTCTCTCTGGTTGTGGGGCATGGACTCCAGAACTTGGCTTTTAGTAGCTGTGAAGTCTGAGATTTAGGTGCCCCCACAGCCTGTGGGATCTTAGTACCCTGACCAGGGATGGAACCTGAATCCCCTGCATTAAAAGGTGGATTCTTAACCACTGAATTACCAGGAAAGTAATTCCCTTCTTCTTCTTCTTATTAGCCAAAAGTTTAAAAAATTAAATAAAGAATTTACCAAAATCTGATCCCTCAACTCATCCTAAAAAATCAGACTATCTGGTAACAATGCACATTCTCATCTGAGACTGAAAATGGCTGAGACTGAACCGTAGCTGTGCTTTCTAGAAAGTGCCATCACTCATTTATGTAACCTGTAGGTACCTGAGATTTCCATCTTTGGTCAAAACCGCTCTGGCATATAATTGGAGCAGGAGAAGAGAGCCTAATGCCCACATGTGACAAGAACACTATTTCCATTGGATCTTCTACCTGTGGGCAGCGTGACCCAATCTGAACTTGAACCTGACTAACTCCTCCTTGGACCAGAAGGATGGGGGACCGCATGGTCCATCATTGTGACTCTAGGTGTATAGAAAAAGCAGGGATCAGGACCTCCTCAGAAGCCAGTGAAAGAGCTCAGACATTTTGTCTAAATCTTCCTTTATGTTTTGAAAAGCCATAAATTTCAGAATTCATACAGGTATTGTTAAGCTAGATGTCAAGTCCAGGTTAACCCCACCCCCCAAGGATCACAGCCATAATTCTGGTGCCCAGAGGGAGAAAAACCAGGTAAAGAGCATCCCCTTTGTAGAATTCTGACTTAACAAGGCTTATTTACATCTCTGTGTGCTGCAAGTTACAATAGCATTGTCTTTCCTTGCATAAGTAATGTATAAATAAGTGTTAAGTCACTGTGCATTAGTTTTAGTCCTTGGGAGGCTGAAGGACAAAGGAATCATCCTTACAAAGATGTTTAGAGGATGCACATCTCCACCTTTCTTGCATTAAACACGGTGTTTGTCTTACTTGCCGAGAGAAGTCCAGGGGAATGTTTTTACGTGGTGTCATGTGGATTCAACATGGCTGCCAGTTAAAGGCCAGAAATTCACTGCTGGACGATGATGGATGATGGATGGATGATGGGTGGATGGATGGATGATGGGTGGATGGATGATGATGGTGTTAAGATAGCATCTCCATTGAGAGCACCTGTTATGTACTAAGTTGGATGTATCACCTCCAATCTCCACAACAACCCTTTGCCCTTGTTCTTATTATTTACATTTTGCAAATGAGGAAACTGAGGCTCTTGTGAGATGACACACCCAAGGTCACAAGCTAGAAAAAGTCATAGCTATTACTCACAGATGTTCTATTGCAGTTTCATTTGCTTCCCAAACCTTCCACCCTGGCATATACGTAAATTCTCCAGCAATTTAAATTAAGCCATCTGGGCTACCCTGGAGTACAATTTGGAAGCGCTCCATCGACCCCATTTCCTAATTATCCAGTGGAAATCTATGAGTCGAGAAGACTTCACGCATTCATCACTGTAAGGTTCGGGCAACTTCAAGATGTGTAGCTGTAAGAATTCATTTCAAATGAATGTGGTGAATGAAGAAGCTGATGAGTGGGGGCAGGCCACCTCACTCCTCCCGGGATCACCCTGACAACACATGAACCCTTCTCCTGGATGTTTCTTTAATTAGGCAAGGCACAGAGAACATGTTCTGAAAATTGCTAAATGGTTGGGTGGCTGCTCTGTATTAAGAAATGCTAACCTTTTTATCCAGAGGAACTCAATTAACACGAATCAACCAGTAGTTAATAATAATAATAAAGCAGAATGATCATTGAATGAAAGGCTTTTATTTTCATTTCACAGGAATCTTTTGCTAAATGTGAAGAGGCTTCTCTTTATCTTTAATGGAAAAAGAGACAGGATGCCCTTGGGTGTATTTCTAAGGCCTTAGGGAGGGGGAGGGAGCTTTCTGAAATTTTTTGTTTTGAGGCTCAGGAAGGAAACAGGTGTTAAATGGGTCCTTCTTCCTCTGCTTCCCCATCTTCTCATCTATTTCTCTACCACTCCACACTTCTCACCTTTTCCGGGGCTCAGTGTATGATCACATGCAAGCAGTCTTGGCTTTGAATGCTCAACAGAGTGTCAGGGGCTTGAACAGCAAAATCAAAAGGAGAGAACAAAAGATGAAGGAGCTTTCATCAGCCCCAAATGAGTCAGGAGCGGAGTTTAGGGCAGGCAGAGAGGTGTAGACCTCAGGCAGCAGAAGGAAGAGGGCCTGAATTTCCTGACCGCCTACTCTATGTCGGGCATTAGGTGTTTGGACAGTTACCTGAATTGACACACCCAACAGCTCCATGGGGCAAGGTGTCATTGTCTGTAATGTACAGATGAGGAAATGAAGGCCAATTGTCTCCCGTGTCACAGGTGATGAGAAAAGGAGCTGAAATCTAATTCAGATCTTTTTCTGTGACTTGGTTCCCTTGACCTTTTTGAAGAATGCCTTCAACTCCCAGATGTGCTGTGTTCTAACTGATGACTCTGGTTTTTACAGAGGCATCAGGGAGAGGGAAGAGAAGGCAACAAAGAACATAAGGGGCAAGAAGATGGGAGAAAAGGGACAGTGAATGGGAGAAAGGGACAGAGGATGGGAGAAAGGGACAAGAGAATGGGAGAAACGGGCAAGAGGTCTCAAGAAAAAAAAAACCAAACACATCGAATTCCCTGGTTGTCCAGTGGTTAGGACACAGTGCTTATATTGTTGGGACCCAATTTTGATGCCTGGTCAGGGAACTAAGATCCCACATGCCATGTGGCATGGTCAAAATATTTAAAAATATATTTTTTAAAAAAGAATTCAGCCTATAATCACCAGCAAATGTACTCACAATTTCTACATTATTTTGTGTGTAAATTTTCATCAAAAGAAAAAAAAAACACAGAACAATTGTTCAAGTTAATGTACACTTGCTGAAATACTTAGGGGAAAGTATACTGATAATTAGCAGTTTACTTTGAAAGGCTTTTCATTGGAAAATAAGATGGATTAATGAATGGATAGGTAAAAGGATAGATAAGTGATAAAGCAAATATAAAAAATAACATTTTCTTTTTAATTGAAGTACAGATGATTTATACTGGTGGCTCAGAAGTAAAGAATCCACTTGCAATGCAGGAAACATAGGTTAGATCCTTGGGTTGGGAAGATCCCCTGGAGAAGGAAATGGCAACCCACTCCAATATTCTTGCCTGGAGAGTCTCATGGACAGAGGAACCTCGTGGGCTACAGTCCATGGAAATGCAGAATTGGACACGACTTAGTGACTAAACAATAACAACAGCTGATTTATAATGTTGTGTTAATTTCAGCTATACAGCAAAGTGACTGAGTTATACACATATATGTATACATTATTTTTATAATAATGTATTAATGGTAGAATCTAGGTGGTAAGTATATGGGTTTTCACTTTAACATTCCTTCAACTTTCTTGTGTTTGAAAACTTTTATAATAAAATGTTGAAAAAGGATCTATGGAGCATCTGCTGTGTGCCAAGCACTGAGTGAGGTAATGGCAATTGAATGAGCAATATAGACAAGTTTGTTATGTTAATTCTTTGGGGATGCTGAAACAACCACAGACAAGTGGCTTACACAACAAATACTTCTTTCTCCCAGTTTTGGAGGCTGGGAAGTCCAAGACAAAGGCACTGGCAGACTTTGTATCTGATGAAAACCTGCTTCCCCAACATGGACCACAGCCTTGTTGTGGCGAAGGAGCTTAAGTAACTCAATGAAGCTAAGGGCCATGCTAAAGCTATGACAAACCTAAGCAGCATATTAAAAAGCAGAGACATTACTTTGCTGACAAAGGTCCATCTAGTCAAAGCTTTGGTTTTTCCACTGGTCACATACAGATGTGAGATTTGAACCATAAAGAAGACTGGGCAAGGAAGGATTGATGCTTTTGAATTGCAGTGCTGGAGAAGAGTCTTGAGAGTCCCTTGGAGAGCTAGGAGATCAAGCCAATCAATCCTAAAGGAAGTCAACCCTGAATATTTGTTGCGAGGACTGTTGCTGAAGCTGAAGCTCCAATACTTTGGTCACTTGATGCAAACAACCCATTCATTGGGAAAGACCCTGATTCTGGGAAAGACTGAAGGCAAAAGGAGAAGGGGGCAACAGAGGATGAGATGGTTAGATGACATCACTGACTCCATTCATCACTGACATGAATCTGAGCAAACTCTGGGAGGTAGTGGAGGACAGAGGAGTCTGGTGTGCTGCAGTCCATGGGGTCTCAAAGAGTCAGACACGACTTAGTGACTGAATAACAATGAGGACCTGCTTCCTGGTTCATAGACGGTCATCTTCTCACTGTGTTCTCACATGTGAGGGGTGAGGAAGCTCTTTGGGGTCTCTGTTATAAAGGCACTAATCCTATTCACAAGGGCTCCACCCTCCTCCCAATGCCACCACATTGCCAGCTTCTAATGCTGCCACACCAAGGATTAGGTTTTAAACAAATGAATTGTAGGGGGACACAAACATTCAGCCCATCACAGTTCTCATCCTTGTGAGGATTGCATGCTGGAGTAGTTGATTAGCAGTTGTGGTTTCCAGAGATGTACCCCACGGGCACATTCATTTAAGAGTCAATCAGACTTAGGCTGACCTCCATGTGTACCGTGCATTTTACATTTAGCTGCTCAGTGAGCACAGGCCTGCTGGCTTTCTGCCTCTACTCAGATGATGAATGCCACAGCAGCCCCTCGTTGTGCAAAAATAAATCACTGCAGGTCCAAGTGGTAAACCACAGAAATAACAGCAATTTGTATAGACCCCAGGAGTCCCTTGTGAGAACTCTCACTATTTACGATGTGTAGTAATGGAAGTTAAAAGTGAGGATGGGGGCGGCAGCCTTATTTTATTACCATCTGTACACCACAAAAGAAGTCCAAATGGAAATGCTCATTGGAAAGCCAGTTAGTTAGAAAATCCTCATGACACAAAATTTATCATGAAAAAAAAAAAAAAAAAAGGCAACCACATAAAGCTGCAGTAATATTTTCAATGCCAGCTGAGCATTTTTGAATTGGAACAAAGGGATTTTTCAATATTCTCAAATGACTTCTAAGCTTATGGTCTAAATCCCAATGAGCAAAATGTTGCACTTGTTCAAATCACAATAAGAGAAAATAAATAATTCTTCTGCCAATGTTTACATTCAGGGGATTTGGGAGACCTGGACTGAGATGGAAAAAAAAAACAAACTTAGCATCCTGAAATGTGAGTTTTCTATGATCTCATAACTTACAGGTTTGAATTCTGATTTTTACTAGGTGAACTTAGGCCAGTTATTTTGCCTCATTAAACCTGTTTCTTGATCTGTAAATGAAGTAAAACCACCCATACAGAATGTCTCAAGAATTTGAAACAAGACATGGAACTTAGTATCCTTAGTACTTGCTGTTTAGTTGCTAAGTCGTGTCCAGCTCTTTTTGCGACCCCATGGATCATAGCCCACCAGGCCCCTCTATCCATGGGATTTTCCAGGCAAGAATACTGGAGTGGGTTGCCATTTCCTTCTCCAAGCGATCTTCCTGACCCAGGGATCAAACCCACATCTCCTGCTTTGGCCGGTGGATTCTTTACCGCTGAGCCACCAAGGAAGCCCATCCTTAATGCTTAGTCTGGCTCATAATCAGTGTTCAGAACATGGTACTGATGATGACGATGGTGGTGGTCGTGATGATAATGATGGTGATGATGCTGGTGATAATGGTGGTGATGACAGTGATGATAATGATGGTAGTGATGACTATAAAAGCAGTGCTGAAAGTTATCGTGAAAATGGTGATGCTTTGCTGGAGGATGCAGAAAAGCAGGAGAGCATGCAGTTGAATATTGCCTTGAGAGAGCAGGGAGGCAACTATTCTGTCTCTGGAGGAATTAAATGGCATGAAATCAACCAAGATATTCTGGACATGGAACTATTGAAAGGCTTTAGAAGAAAACCAACAAGAGATTGCCTGATAGCTAGGGTATGAACGGTTTCTCTTTAATCAATTCTCAGTCTAGTTTATCCATAGAGTGCTGTGATCAATTAGTAATGCCTGCTATGGTTTTGGATAGAGACACAGCCACATATGTGAGTTTATAGCTTCTGGTAAAGAATTCCAAGCAGAGTTCTAATATTTTGCACTTATGGATTCTCTGAAGGTTTAATATTATTTGGGTGTGCAAACCAGTCAATCCTAAAGGAAACCAACCCTAAATATTCACTGGAAGGAGGGATGCTGAAGCTGAAGCTCCAGTACTTTTGCCATCTGACTTGAAGAGCTGACTCACTGGAAAAGACCCTGATGCTAGGAAAGACTGAGGGCAGGAGGAGAAGGGGATGACAGAGGATGAGATGGCTGGATGGCATCACTGACTCAATGGACATGAGTTTGAGCAAACTCCAGGAGATTGTGAAGGACAGGGAGGCCTGGTGTGCTGCAGGCCATAGGATGTCAAAGAATCGGACATGACTTATTGGCAGAACAACCTCATTAGTTTTGAGAGCAGGGGCCATCTATTTATTAATATAAATATTAATAATAAATTTAAACTTTGTTAATATAAATGTTAATCATCATCTTTTAAAATATTTATTCCCTTTTATGGGGACTTCCCTGGTGGTCCAGTGGTTAAAAATGTGCCTTCTACTGTTGCACTGCTGGGAGCGTGTGTTCCATCCTTGGTCAGGGAAGTTAGATCCCACATGCTGGGGCAACTGAGCCTGTGACCACAGCTAGAGAGATGCCCTCAAGAGGAGATCCCATGTGCTGCAACTAAGGCTCAACACAGCCAAATAATAAATAGGCCAGTGCTAAAAAAAAATAATAAATACTTAAAAATATTTATTCCCTGTTTATCTCCAGCACAGACAATTCTTTAGTGCCCAGTGGATGCCTGTTGAATCAAATTAAAAATGTCTTTCTGATACCATAGTTAGTGTTTATAATATTTTGCTCTGTTTACTGTGCCATATGTTAAGAAGAACATTAGAAAACTTTCATCTCCACGCAACTCTCTACTCAAAAGGGGCATAAGGAAAAATGAACAACTACTCTTAGAAAAAGTTACACACAGCCCATCCTATCACTTGCTTTATAGAAATGATCTTAATGAAGTCCTGGTAAAAGCTGTTCCAGATATAAGTTAATGACTGGGTTTGTGAGTCCCCTCCCAAAGCTATTTATTTGTGTCTCAAAAAGCCATCTTTGTTCTAGGTCAAGACTGGCACCAAAGGAAAATTTTCACTAAGATTTTATATGCAATAATGTTACAAGATCCCCCCACCCCATTTCTTGTCAATTATTGCGGTAATCCATATGGGAAGAAGGGGAAATATTTATGTTGCTATTTGGTATAGAGGTCTTCTCTTTTCCCCTTATTCTTCAAGACTTACAGCATCACTTAGAGCAAGACTCTGTGGAACGACTGTCCCCAGTGCCCAAGCCCCGCAGATCATGAGGTTTTTAGTCCAGTGGGTGGAAACAGGTTCCATTCTCTGGTGTGAGTTCCAGTCTCTGTTTCCCCTAATCCTTTTTGGTGCTTCCTTCCCCAGCCTATGGTAGCTTCCTGCCACCAGGGTGCTCTGTACTTGAGGGGACCCTCTGCATCTCTGAGATTGTTTTTCCATGTAGCTTTCTGCAATCTGGTACCCTAGCCTGCACACTCTAGCTATTTTAGTTTCCATAGACTCAAGCTCCATCTCAACTCAGAGAATTCATAAGTTTCTTCCTGGCTTCCCTGTCCCTGGGCAGTGTCCTGGATACTCTTTCAAGGCAGGCAGATTCATAGGACTGACTCTGTCTGTTTCCAGACTCTTAGAAAAGGGAAGATATAAGCATCTGAACGCAGAGTTCCAAAGAATAGCAAGAAGAGATAAGAAAGGCTTCTTCAACGATCAATGCAAAGAAATAGAGGAAAACAACAGAATGGGAAAGACTAGAGATCTCTTCAAGAAAATTAGAGATACCAAGGGAACATTTCATGCAAAGATGGGCTCGATAAAGGACAGAAATGGTATGGACCTAACAGAAGCAGAAGATATTAAGAAGAGATGGCAAGAATACACAGAAGAACTGTACAAAAAGGATCTTCACGACCCAGATAATCACGATGGTGTGATCACTCATCTAGAGCCAGACATCTTGGAATGTGAAGTCAAGTGGGCCTTAGAAAGCCTCACTACGAACAAAGCTAGTGGAGGTGATGGAATTCCAGT
>SJYQ01001145.1:593720-607334 GCA_006410935.1 Redunca redunca | reverse complement strand
CTTGAAATTATTTGTTCTAGTTCTGTGAAAAATACCGCTGGTAGTTTGATAGGGATTGCATTGAATTTGTAGATTGCTTTGGGTAGTATACTCATTTTCATTGCAACGAATAGAATAAAATACCTAGGAATATATCTACCTAAAGAAACTAAAGACCTATATATAGAAAACTATAAAACACTGATGAAAGAAATCAAAGAGGACACTAATAGATGGAGAAATATTCCATGTTCATGGATTGGAAGAATTAAGAAAATTCTTACAGCTCAAGAAGAAGACAAAAAAAAAATTGAGAAATGAGCAAAATCTTTGAACAGGCACTTCATTAAAGAAAATTACAAATAGTTGATAAACACACATGTCAATGTCCAACATCATTTCTTGCTGGAAATATGCAAATTAGACCCACAAAACAGTGATCAGTTAGAATATCTAAAGTGGAAAAAAGCTGACCACATTAAGTGCTGGTGAGAGTGTAAGAGGTACAACCACTCTGGAAAAGAGTGTGACAGTTACTTTTAAAAGTTAAACTTTTCACATGACTCAGTGGCTCCATGCTTAGCTATTTATACAAGAGAAATGAAAATGTAGGGCCACAAACAAACTTGTACATGAATGTCCATAGCAACTTTGTCTGTAAGAGTCAAAAACCTAACTGTCCTTCGCCAGGGGACTGCAAAAACGGATTCTGGAGCGGGGCTCTGCAGTTCAACGGAACAAGCTTTTCTGTGACATGCAGGAACATGGCTGGATCTCAGAAACATGCTGGGTGAAAAAAATCTTACATCAAAGAGTAAATACCATATGATTCTGTTTCCGAAAGAGTGTGGCATCCAGCTGCTCGCCAATCAAAAGTCAATAAACAGGCCAGGTTGGTGGAAAGAAAAGTTTGCTTTATTTCAGATGCCGGCAACTGGGGGTCAGCAAGGTAGCAGATGTCTGTTCAAAGGTAACTGGGAACCCGTGGGGCAAGAGCTTTCATAGACTGAAGGAGGGGCTACATGTAGACCCCTCACAGTCAGCTCTGATAGTCATTTTCAAACTGGTCATTGGTAGTCTGACTAGCATCATCTTGATGGTTTGAGGTACAGTTAAGCTTCAGTCCCAGGGTTTGTTTGTTCCCGTTTTTCTAAGGCTGGTTCTCAGAATTGCGGTAGCTCCTGTCCTGGGCACAGTCGGGTAATTGCGTAGTTAACTTCTCCACCTGGGGTTTCAGTGTCTATAAGACAACTCACAGGATATGGCTCAGAAGATTGTCTCCAGCCCTTGAGAAGGAACTAACGGTCCTTGACTGTGTTGAATGACACATCATTATTATTTGGTCTCCTTTCACTATTTTCCTTTCTTTTTGTAAGTTCTCAGTTCTCTGATTAAACTTACTCTTTGATCAAGGTTTTCCACAGGCAAAAGGCATGGCAGGAGGTGATAGGGTCCTGTTTTGTTTCAGTTCTATTTATAAGACGTGCTGCTGCTGCTGCTGCTAAGTTGTGACAGTTGTGTCTGACTCTGTGCGACCCCATGGACGGCAGCCCACCAGGTTCCCCTGTCCCTGGGATTCTCCAGGCAAGAACACTGGAGTGGGTTGCCATTTCCTTCTCCAATGCATGAAAGTGAAAAGTGAAAGTGAAGTCACTCAGTCGTGTCTGACTCTTAGCGACCCCATGGACTGCAGCCTACCAGGCTCCTCCGTCCATGGGATTTTCCAGGCAAGAGTACTGGAGTGGGGTGCCATTGCCTTCTCCTAAGACCTTCTAGAGGAGATTAAACTAATCTATAATGATAGAAATCACTTTAATGGTTGCCTGGGATGGAGGGTTGGGGGGGACTCATTTCAAAGAGTCATGTGGCAACTTTCTGGACTGATGAAAATGTTATATATCTTGATTAGGGTGATGGTACCTGTTGGAAAGATATAACTTAAAACCTTCTCTCAACTGAACTCTGTTCAGTATTATGTGGCAACCTGGATGGGAGGGGGGTTTGGTGGGAGAATGGATCCACATATATGTATGGCTGATTCCCTTTACTGTCCACCTGAAACTATGACAACATTGTTCACCAGCTATACTCCAATATAAAATAAAAAGTTAAAGAAATAGGGCAAAACATTAGAGAAATGATAATAAACATAAAAAATGAAAACAACAAACAAAAACAAAGAATAAGGACCAAGGGGAAAAAAAAATCTTCTCCCAACCCAGAAAATCTCTCCACAGAGAAAGAGGAGAAAGAAAACAATTTTTACTATTGAATAGCCATTGAATCTAAATGTGATTCAGATCACAGGCAATCTGCCAAGAGATTGCAAAAAATAATCTCCCTTTTCCATAGCCAAGCAGATGCAACTTATTCATACACATTTTCAAGAGAAATGATAAACTAGCTCTCAAGGAAGAGGACCTGACCGGACCATTCATTATGCCTCATCTGTTCTGAATTCTCCTGGTAACCAGCTGGCTCTTTGTGTTTGCTAATTGGCTTTATCCAAAGGGAAAATAAACTTCTCATATATGTACAACAGAAGGTAGTTTTGAACCTTGGAGTTAGACTTCTACCTCCCACAAGAAACTGGTGCATAGAGGCGCTATCTTCTTTGATGATTATATATTTCAAAGAGATGGTTCACAGGTCTGTGAGGAAGATATTACTGGTACCTAAAGCTGGCAAGAGACTTATTTAGCTTTGAAAAAGATTTACACACATTTCAAAGAGATAGAGAAAGAACTTCAACTCACAAGCTTTCTAAAGTAAATTTATGCTCTAACAAAAGGGACTTGGGAGAAGTCTGTTCCCTTATTTACAACACAGAGAAGGAAACCTCTAAAGTTTTTAACTTGTCTTTGCCTTTTCATGACGTAAGTGTATGCCTTTGTCCAAATTATCAAACTGTATCCTTAAAATGTGTGCATTTTTGTACATGAAAGGTATACCTCACAAAAGGTGATTTAAAATAAGCTGCAAATCATCTGAATAGGTCTATGCTTTTATGTAGGGCACTTCAAAAACCTTTCTGTGCTTTCCTTGAAAGTTTCACAAATTTCTCTGAGTTGTTTTCACTGTCGTAACAGTATAAGTAAAATTGTAGCTGCTTTGTAGGTTAGCATTATTGTGTGGTTGTCACTCAGGCATGTCTGACTCTTGGCGACCACATGGACTGCAGCAAACCAGGCTTCCCTGTTCTTCACCATCTCCCGGAGTTTGCTTAAATTCATGTCTGTTGAGTTGGTGATACCATCCAACCATCTCATCCTCTATTGTCCCCTTCTCCTCCTGCCTTCAATCTTTCCCAGTGTCAGGGTCTTTCCCAATGAATCAGCTCTTCACATCAGATGGCCAAAGTATTGGAGCTTCAGCTTTAGCATCAGTCCTTCTAATGAATATTCAGGGTTGATTTCCTTTAGGATGGACTGGTTTTATCTCCTTTTAGTCCAAGGGACTCTCAAGAGTCTTCTCCAGCACATTTCGAAAACATAAAGAAATCCTTGTAAATTTTTGTGGTAATGGAACCCAATTCCTTCAAATCACAAATAAAAAATTCAAAGGGGAATTTAGAGTAAAGAATCTTAAAATAATTTAATACCTATCATTTGATGAAACATATTATAAGTTGGAAGTTTTCTTTCTCTCTCTTCCTCCTAAAATATAAGTAAGCATCAAGTATATTCTACGCTTTTGCTAGGTCCTGGGGATATAATGCTGAACAAAATAGAGGTCCCTGCTGTCAAGGAGATTATGGGCTAGAAAAATACCCAGATGTTAAACAGATAAATATATGGATACTTATTTGGTTTTATTGCATTGTATCAAAAAGAATTTCCATGTGCAACATAAAAGTTCCTGAAATGTGTGTGTGTGTGTAAGACGAAGCGGCTAAGTCTGGAGAACTCCCCCAAGGGACTGGGAGCAACTCATTTGGTTCTTGGTTACCTTTCATATCTCATCTTGCGCATGCGTGCTCAGTCGCTAAGTCATGTGCAACTCTTTGGAACCCCAAAGACTGTAATATTCTTGCCTGGGAAGTTACCATGGGCAGAGGAGCCTGGCGGGCAGGCTACAATCCATGATGGGGAGGGTGGTGCAGCGGGTGCAAAGAGTCAGACACAGTTTAGCAGCTGAGCATACATCTCATCTTGCCCCACCCTTCACCTTGCTCTCTCCCTGTGAGTCTAGACAACATCTTTTTTTTCTGTTCCTTGAACCTCTGAAGCTACTTCTGAATTTGGCATTTGCACATTCGGTTTTGTCTGCAGCATCCTCAACCAAATCTGTAAATGGTGGGCTTCTTACCACTGGATCTCATCCCACATGCCCACGAAAGGATCTCCCTGCCCGCCCCATGGGAAGACATCCCTCCATCACTCTCTCCCTCCATCCTGCTTCCTGGACCCAGGTGATGCTGATGCTCCCAGGCACTGACCACAGTATGGGCAGCAAAATGTCAAACAATTTCCTCCTTTGCATCAGAAGAGAGGATAGAAAGGCAGGAGGTTAGTATTCTCACCAGTGGTCAACATGATTTCAGGGACTGACTTTGGGCTCTCACGCAGTCAGATCTGTGGGGAAAAGCCAGTCTCCCATTAGGAAAAAATAACTATCCTTTGAAAGTGAAAGTGTTAGTTGCTCAGTCATATCCGACTCTTTGTAACCCCATGTACTGTAACCCACCAGGCTCCTCTGTCCATGGGATTCTCCAAGCAAGAATACCAGAGTGGGTTGAGTAGGTTGCCATTCCCTTATCCAAGAGGTCTTCCTAAACCAGGGATTGAATGTGATCTCCTGCATTGCAGGCAGACTCCTTCCTGTCTGAGCCACTAGGGAACCATCCTTTACTTGTGTGAATTTCTGTGCTGGGTGCTTTCTCTGGACTATTCATTAAGCTCTTAGATCATTTCTCACTCACAGAAGAGGCACCTGTAGCAGAGAGTGTCCTGGAATCTCACAGCGAGGCAGTGGCTGGTCACAGATGCAAATGTGTCTCATGTTAAAACTTCCCTTTTTCTGCTGCAGTCCACATTTTCTTTTAAAGCTGTGCTTTAAAATGACTTTTTGTTTTAAAGATCAAATTGATGAAGGATTTGCTCCTCTGGGAAACAGACAGCACATGCCTGGAAAACTCTTCCAGTAATTGACTTTGAATTGAAAGTAAAATTATTTCTATAATTGACTAAACACATTCACATCTGTGATCTTGACCATCAGGAAAGTCTATGTGAGGTGGGCTGGGACCCTGGGATTGGAATTCTCATTCATATCCTGGCTGGTAGCTTTGCGAGAGAGTCATTTAAGCCATCAGTTTGAAATTCCTCACCTGTACAGCGGGGCTGTGAATACCCATGCCAAGATTCGCACATATTAAGTGGAAATCTAAGTCCGTCATTAGCACATCATTGACTTCACAGGGGTACTTGCTATCATCAAATCTACGGTTTAATGGTAATCATTACAGTTAATGGTTATCATCAATTCTACAGTCATTAGTAGAATCATTTAACCAATGTGCTGGGCTAGGAGGACCCTGGGTTGATGGGTCAGTGGAAGGTGAGTCAGTCATAGCCAAGGACAGCTGGATCTCACAAGCCAAGCTGTAGGACAGCCCAGTTCTTATCTCCCCTTGGTGACCAGATGGCAGCCCTTGGAATGAGGCAGTCACATCAATGAACTATAGTGTTCCCATGCTCTCTTTGCAAGATTCTCATCATTTTTGGACCAGTAAATGCTCCCACAATCTGTTTACCTGAATTCCTCAGCTTTGCCAGTGGAAACAGAGGCCCCCACAGGTTAACCTGGCGTTGTCTCAGGAGCAGCGGGAATGATTTATAAAGACAGCGACAACATCACTTGTTTCCGTGACCCGGAGTGCCTCACACCTCTCTTCATTTGTTAAACAAATTAGTCTGGATGTGTCTTCTAAATGCAACAGCGACGTTCACTCATAGAGCCGAGGATGGCTTAGATGGATGAGATATCCATTTCTCTAGGCTGCAGACGGGAGTCTCGCTGAGTTTCACTCCACGTCTCATTGTTTTCCAGTCTTTTCGGATGGTTAAAGGATGTTCATTGTCTTGTGATCCCTTAACATTTGGAAAGATAGGACGGTGACGTCCATTCCTGAAAAAAAATTGAGCACAGTGAAAATAATTGAAAAACTTGTATTTCTCTTTTAAGCGCAGTTGATGCAAATCTAAGGATTACTTTGAAATAAGTAGTGAACTTTTTTTAAAAATTGATTTGCATGGCTGTGCCAATCATTGTGGCATGCAGAATTTTTAGTTGTTGCAGCGTGTGGGATCTAGTTCCCTGACCAGGGATCGAACCCCAGGCCCCTGTATTGGGAGTGTGGAGTCTTAGCCATTGGACCACCAGGTCCAGGTTCCTGTGATTCCCTTCTAACTGCCCATCAGTTCACACTAGGTCTACCTCGTTTAGGTAAAAAAGAAGTCATATATTAAGAATGGTTGGAGGTGGACTATGGCTTGTCAATATTTTACTTGGCCTGTAGACATTTTCAATGTCCTTGCTTCCTTTGACTCACTTAAAAAAAAAGTGTGAAAGTGAAAGTGCTCAGTCGTGTTTGACTCTTTGAAACCCCACAGTCTGTAGCCCACCAGGTTCCTCTGACCATGGGATTATCCAGGCAAGAATGGAGTAATTCTCCAGGGGAATCTTCCTGATCCACGGATCAAACCCAGGTCCCCTGCACTGAAGGCAAATGCCTTTACGTCTGAGCCCCCAGGGAAGTGTACTCCACCCCCACAGAGAAAAGTAACAATGTCCAATGCATCCATCAGACAAAAAGAACCAACTTGTTATATTTTGTATTGCATTTTATCGGATATCATGTTTTGATAAATGGAGTTTAAAAGTTTAAATATTTCCCAATATTTAAAAGCCAGAGATTTTTCTTACATAAAAATATGGATTCCTGGATGAAAAATGGGAGAAACTTGGCAAACCCTGGGCTGCTTTCCCACGTGGTAACATTCACCTGCAGTTAATTAACTGCCCACTGCACAGGGTATGCTCTCTTTCTTCAGTTTGCACAGTCCCCTCCAATCCCTCTTGCTTCACGCAGCTTGGTTATCTGTTTGACCCTTTTAAGTAGATGAATTTTTAACACCTTTTCCCCTGTAGTCTTCTTCTCTTCCTTCCCAGATAGCTCCCTTGGTTTATTAATTTGCACCCCACTGCTTCCTCTCAGCCTTTCTCCATGTTACCAGTTTTTAAGTTCTACCCAGTTTTCTCCCAGTTAAACTTAGGGATGAGTGGAATTATGACATCCTTTAAGAACTGTGTAAGAGAGGAGAAGATGAAGGAGTTCAGCTGTAGGAAACAATTTTAAGGCAAAGCCCTCTCCTGGTAATGACTGACCATCTCTGAGCACAGTTCCAGTTTATCATAACTGAGTGAGTCTGGGGATTCCCTGGTGGCTCAGTGGTAAAGAATCTGCCTGCCAATGTAGGAGACCCGGGTTCGATCCCTGATCCGGGGAGATACCGCATGCCGTGGAGAACCGAAGCTCGTGTGCCACAAATATTGAGCCTTCACTCTGGAGCCTGGGAACCACAACTACTGAGCCCGTGTATCCTAGATCTTGTGCTCCACAATGAGAAGCCACCACAAAAGAAACCTGTGCTTTACAGCTAGAAAGCAGCCACCGCTCGCTGAGACTAGAGAAAGCCCATGCAGCAACGAAAACCCAGCATAGCCAAAATAATAAATAAAATTTAAAACTTTAAACGAGCCTGCGTGTTTCTGCACCTTTCTCAAGCCACACCTTTCTATCCTAGTTTGAAGACAGCCAGGATCCCAGAACAGCAGTGGTTAGAAATGTACTTACTGGCAAATGGAATGAGGTGGAGGAAAATCTCCACCACACTATAGCTTAAGCTCTGAAAAATATTAAAAAAATATTACAAAACAAAAAATCATTCTTAAACACAACACAAAGGGTTGATCACGCCAGCATATTTTCATTTCTTTCCTCTACAGGGTTGAGGCTAAAGTAATACAATTTTGCATCCTCATTATCTTGCTTGTCATTGTTGAGTAAGTATTTCCCCAGGATATTAAAAATGCTCATAAACATAATTTTAATGACCTTATAACAGTCCATCATATTAATGTGCCCACATTTGTTTACCCAGTGCTGTATTACTGGACAGTTGGGTCATTTCCTGTCCTCTATACTGTAAATCACATTGCAAACACAGCTTTGTGTTTTACAATATCTCCTTATGGTATTTTCTAGAAGGGAGATTTCTGGATTCATCGTTAAGTTTCCTGTTACCTTTGACAAACTGGTACTTGCATTTTGGTATTTGTTGTACACGTATTGTGGTATTTTGGTGCAATCCTCCAAAAGTCTGACAAGGGTGATGAAGAGGGATGTGAGCTTCAGGATAATTGATGAAGGATGTTTGGATATTTCTTGAATGGAAAGTACAGTCAGATTCTCATGTCGCTCACAAAAGTACATTTCATTCCTGGCTAGATTTCCTGAAATTGGCTTCTTCCTGAAACTAACTCCTGAATATAGTTTCCTCAATGGCAGTGCTATTATCCAAAAACAGCCACGTCAGATCAAAATGAAACCATTCCACTTTCCTGCCTGAATCTTGACCTAAAATTTCCCTCCCTCCCTTCTTTCCTTCCTTCCCTCCTTTTGTATTTGCTTTCCGTAATTACCATGTGTTGAGTGCCTACAATGAGCCAGGCAGTACACATGTTTTTTATTCATTTAATTATCTCCACAACACAAACAGGTGGTCAACATCATCCCAATTTTATTTATAGGAAAGTTGAAGCTTAGGAGAGATTATCCAGCATGCGGAAGGCTACACTCCTGGTAGGTGAGAAGCAGAACTAGATTCAATGTTTGTCTCAATCCATGCTGGCCCACCAAGCCTACCAATAAGGCAACTCATTGATGGAGCTCATGTTGACTTAATGGATGGAGTGATGCCCTCCTCTCTTGTCTGTTTGTTGAGTGATGTTGTGTCCTGGATGGGTCTGCTAGAGGATATGCTATCTGACCTCCTTGAGAACAGAGGCTACGTGCTATCATTTCTATATTCTCAGTACCCAGTGTATAGTAGGCACTTTATAAATATATATGAAAACAATCTGGCTGAAAGACCACAAAGCCTCACTCACAATGCCTCTTGATTTTCTGTGTAAGCCTCTTGATTTTCTGTTCTTGCGTAGAATCTAAAGCTTCCTGCTGATCATGGCACATGGTAGCTTCTGGAAGGTTTTCAAACTCCTCTGCATGCAGGATGAAGAAGACCAAAAGAGCTAAAGATGCATGATCCCTGTGTGCCTAGGAACATGACAATGAAGCTGAATCTCAGTGCTTATGGATCCCAGCACCCCCTTTTTCTACAAATGAAAGACTCCAGAGTGGATTAGCATTTGCAAACACATATGAGATCCTTCTATTTAGGGAGTGCCCAGCAGCCAGTGATGGGTGAAACGACTTTACAAGTGCATTTAATTTCCCTCCTTGGTTTTTCTGCTTAGGAAGGCAGCCTCTCAATAAGAAAGACAGTGAAGTTAATGGAACCAGGCAGACCACACAGGTGCCTCATGAATAGCAGTTGAAGTGAAAGGAGTCCAGGTTTATTTGCTTCCCAGTGAAATCACCTTGGGAAGTTTCCTCAGTTTCCTCCTATCTAAAATGCAGGCAATATTTCTTATCTGGAATTATTGCAATAAGGACTTGACATATTAATAATCAGTTCAGTTCAGTTCAGTTCAGTTGCTCAGACGTGTCCGACTCTTTGCAACCCCATGAACCGCAGCACGCCAGGCCTCCCTGTCCATCACCAACTCCCAGAGTCCACCCAAACCCATGTCCATTGAGTTGGTGATGCCATCCAGCAATCTCATCCTGTGTCGTCCCCTTCTCCTCCTGCCCCTAATCCCTCCCAGCATCAGAGTGTTTTCCAATGAGTCAACTCTTCGCATGAGGTGGCCAAAGTATTGGAGTTTCAGCTTTAGCATTAGTCCTTCCAATGAACACCCAGGACTGATCTCCTTTAGGATGGACTGGTTGGATCTCCTTGCAGTCCAAGTCCAAGGGACTCTCAAGAGTCTTCTCCAACACCACAGTTCGAAAGCATCAATTCTTTGGCGCTCAGCTTTTTTTATATTCCAACTCATACGTCCATACACGACCACAGGAAAAACCACAGCCTTGACTAGATGGACCTTTGTTGGCAAAGGAATGTCTCTGCTTTTCAAAATGCTGTCTAGGTTGGTCATAACTTTCCTTCCAAGGAGCAAGCATCTTTTAATTTTATGGCTGCAGTCACCATCTGCAGTGATTTTGGAGCCCAAAAAATAAAGTCTCCACTGTTTCTCCATCTATTTCCCATGAAGTGATGGGACCAGATGCCATGATCTTCGTTTTCTGAATGTTGAGCTTTAAGCCAACTTTTTCACTCTTCACTTTCACTTTCATCGAGGCTCTTTAGTTCTTCTTCACTTTCTGCCATAAGGGTGGCATCATCTGCATATCTGAGGTTATTGATATTTCTCTCAGCAATCTTGATTCCAGCTTGTACTTCCTCCAGCCTAGCATTTCTCATGATGTACTCTGCATAGAAGTTAAATAAGCAGGGTGACAATATACAGCCTTAACATACTCCTTTTCCTATTTGGAACCAGTCTGTTGTTCCATGTCCAGTTCTAACTGTTGCTTCCTGACCAATGGAATATATTTAGTAAAATGTCTGGCATTAGTTATTGATAGTGATGTTATTGTTTCTTTATACCTCGATCTGAGTCCATGTATGTATGCGTGTATGTATGCATGTATTTTTCTAGCTACCTATCTCGTGTCTGTTTTACAATGTTCTTTTGACTGGTGGAATTTTCTGCAGAAAAATAGCCTCTATCTGTCTATAGATGTTAAAACCAGGTTTTTTTTTCCTCACTCTATTTCACCTGCTGGCACATTCTTCCTTTTTTCTGATTAATTTATTTTTGGCTGCACTGGGTCTTCATCACGGTATGAGGGCTTCTCATTGCAGTGGCTTCTTTTGATGTAGAGCACAGGTTCTAGGCACATGGGCTTCTGTAGCATGTGGGCTCAGTAGTTGCTGTGTGTAGGCTTAGTTGCTCTGTGGTATGTGGAATTTTGGGGGACCAGGGATTGAACTCGTGTCCCCTGCACTGGCAGGCAGATTCCTAGCCACTACGCCACCAGGGAAGTCCCCTGCTGGCACATTCTTACGTATAACATAGATGTGTGTGTGAGCATTGCTCAGCTGTGTCCAACTTTTTATGACCCCTGGACTATAGCCCACCAGGCTCCTCTGTCCGTAGGATTTTCCAAGCAAGACTATTGGAATTGGGTCGCCATTCCCTTCTCCAAGGAATCTACCCAACCTAGGGATCAAACCTGGGTCTCCTGCATTACAGGTGAATATTTTACATCTGAGGCACCTGGGAAGCCCCATAATATAGATGACCACTAAGCAAATATTTAGATAACATAATGTCATGAGCTGATGGTGATATGGAGCAAAACTCCAGGGGAAAGGAGACCGAGGGTGATTATTTCAGTTGGAGTGATCAGGGAAGGCTTCTCAGGAAAGGTGAACAAAGGCTTGCTTGAAGCAAGGGAGCCAGCCACGTGGATGTGGGCTGCAAATGAGTTCCGGCTGGTGGGACAGCAAGCACAGAGGTGCTGAAGCAGAAGTGGAGGTGGTGGATTGCAGAAATATCCAAGAAACAAGAGTGGCTGAGGCAGAGTGAGTCATGCAAGACGATGTCGGAAAGGAAGGCAGGGGCCGGATGGGTGGAGGGATTGCAGTTCGTGATGAGGACTTCAGGCACACATGAAGAGGGACCACTAGGGGGCTTTGGGAGGCGGGAGTGATGGGAGTCAGGGCTCCCCACGTGTTAGTGGCTGAGCGGGAGGAGTGGCTCTTACAGTGTCCTGGTGAAAAAATGGTAACAGCTCATGCTACAGTATTGTGACAGCAAACAGAGGTCAAAAGTGCCCAGGTTGGGCATGTGCTTTGTGTTGTTTTGTGTGAAGGTGTATATAATGTGTGCTTCACAGACTGGTTTTCTGCCACTGCCACTGCTAATGATGCAGTCTGTCTGTTTGAGTGTGTGTGTGTGTGTGTGTGTGTGTTTGTGTAAAAGGGAGAAATGGATGTGACTCGACTTAGGATCCCTTCATATGAGAAAGTGGGAGCAGTTCAGCCAGAGCTGGTCTGGGTATATCTGATAGCCATGAATCCAGAAAAATGAAGAAACTCATCAGATGGCTTGTTCCTCGAAAATGCAATTTAAATTCAGCTTGTGGATAAGCAGATGGCTACTTTTGTTTCTATGCAACATGAGAACAATTACAGCTAAACACCTTGGAGAAAGTTATGCCATCTCCACATTTGCTCATTCCATTTCTAAAATAGCTCTGAAGTCTTGGTTTGCTCAGGGCGGGGGTAATTAAAACTAATGAAGTGAATTTAGGGGTGTGCATCAGAGCCCAGGTCAAGACGCTGGCGGTGATTCCAGACACCGCGACTTCTCTGAAGGTAATCACTGGGCGACCCTTCTTCATTTATATTCATGGGGACATGGAGTCATTTTCTTGAGGCTGCTAAACCCTTTGGAGGACCCATCCACGTGTTATGTTTTAGAATTTAGAATTCATTAGATTTTAACAGTTCTAGGATTTTACCTACTGGTTACAAATGACTAAGCATCGAATATGACATGTCTTATTTCCTTCCCCTGAATATTGGATTTAAGAGATGAAAAGCTAGATAAGGGGCAGGGACAAGAGGGAGGGAGGGAGAGAGGAAGAAACTCATTTATGTACTTAGGATATAAATATTTATTGAGCACTCAGGTGCTAGATTCTATTTCGTGCCAGATTGTATCTAAGGTACCGGTGTTGTCTAGTCACTAAGTCATGTCTGACTCTGCAACCTCATGAACTGCAGCACGCCTGGCTTCCCTGTCCTTCACTATCTCCCAGGGTTTGCTCAAACTCATGAGGAAACCATAAACAGAATGCACAGAGCTCTTTCTCCATGCAGTTGCATTTTAATCAGGAGAAACAAAAGAGGAAAAATTGGAGTTGGTGATACATGGATGCAGGAATCACAACTGGGAATGGGTCAGAAGGAGCTGGGAGGTCAGGGAAGTCCTCTCAGAGGTTGTGACTTTTTTGTAAGATTTTTTACAGTCTTTATTGAATTTGTACAATATTGCTTCTGTTGTTTATGTTCTGGGTTGTTTTGCGGGGGAACACAGGCATATGGGGCTTAAGTCCCCAACCAGGAATTAAACCCACACTCCCTGCATTGGAAGGTGAAGTCTTAACCACTGGACCAGCAGGGAAGTCCCTGAGATTGTGACTTTTGAACTGAGATTCAAAGACAAGAAGGAAACAGGTCCAGAAAAATCCAAGGGTGAGCATTTGAGGCTTAAGGAACTTGAATGCAAAGGCAGATGGTTTGAAGGGACCCAAGAGGGTGGGCGAGGAGGCCACACAGTGGATGCAGGGGGATTGAGCACAGGAGTGGACAGGATGAGGCTGAGTTTTGGAAGGTGAAGGAGTTTGGATTTTATTAATAAATATTATAAAAAAAT
>SJYQ01001145.1:536875-592531 GCA_006410935.1 Redunca redunca | reverse complement strand
ATGGTTTTTCCTGTGGTCATGTATGGATGTGAGAGTTGAACTGTGAAGAAAGCTGAGCGCCGAAGAATTGATGCTTTTGAACTGTGGTGTTGGAGAAGACTCTAGAGAGTCCCTTGGACTGCAAGGAGATCCAACCAGTCCATTCTGAAGGAGATCAGCCCTGGGTGTTCTTTGGAAGGACTGATGCTGAAGCTGAAACTCCAGTACTTTGGCCACCCCATGTGAAGAGTTGACTCACTGGAAAAGACTCTGATGCTGGGAGGGATTGGGAGCAGGAGGAGAAGGGGACGACAGAGGATGAGATGGCTGGATGGCATCACTGACTGGACGTGAGTCTGAGTGAACTCCAGGAGTTGGTGATGGACAGGGAGGCCTGGCGTGCTGCGATTCATGGGGTTGCAAAGAGTCGGACAGGACTGAGCGACTGAACTGAACCAAATAAAAAAGAAATCATCATTATGTGGTATTATAAAGGTGTTAGCAAAAGCTACAGTGACAATCATAGTGCTATATATAAATGTAACCAAACATGTATTAACAAACCAACAGTTTGTCCATCTTAAATTCACACAATGTTACATGTCAGATGTATTGCAGGAAAGCTGAGGTTTCCATGTTTTGCTGGTGAGTAAAAGGTGGCTTGTGAGTTTTGGGGTTAAGTGGCTAAGAGATGGGCAACCAATGGAGGAAGAGCATATTGGGGAGGGTGCTTAGAATTTCTGAGTCTGGGTTTGCTTATCTTAATACTAAGACACCAACTGACATTAAAGTGGGGAAGTGGAAGCAGAGAAGGATGATGATATGAAGAGAAAAAAAGGGAACACAGAGAAAGGGAAACAAAGAAGCAAAGATGCTAAGTCCCCTCCAGTCTTTTCTCGTGGTGCCTGGATCAAGTTTCCCCTTTGTCTCCACATGCAGGGTGCAGGGTGAAGACTTAGGCTGTCTGCTTATTCTCCTCCTAAGCCTCTAGTTCCCTCCTATTGAACTCTGGTCCAAAGCATGGCTTTGGCACCCTACACATCTGTGTTCAAATCCAAGGATTACGAGAGGATATCAGGCAAGTAATGTAACCTGTCAGAACCTTGGTTTACCCATCTGTAAAATGGGAACAATAAGTCCTACCTCATGGGGTTATTGATCCAATGACAGCTAATCTTTATTTGAGCATTTATTTCATTATATGTGTTGCTGCACCCAATTCTTAACACAGCCATAGGCGGTGGGGACTATTGTTCTCATCCTACTGCTGCTGCTAAGTCACTTCAGTCGTGTCCGACTCTATGTGACCCCATAGACAGCAGCCCACCAGGCTCCCCAGTCGCTGGGATTCTCCGGGCTAGTGATGAGGAAAACAAGGCTCAGAGAGGTTACATGACTGGTCCAAGACTCTACATCTAGAAACTAGCAGAAAGGAGATAACTTTTCCCATCACTGGTCAGTATCCAAGATGGTACTGAAACCAGGATGTCAGACTCCAGAGCCTGTCCTCTGTTCCTTCCTTTTGGCTGTGATGGGTCTCCTTTTCCTTAGTTGTGGTGTGCGAGCTGCTTGTTGCTGGAGCTTCTCTTGCTGCGGAGCATGGCCTGTAGGTGCGTGGGCTTCCACAGTTGTGATTCCAGGGTTCTAGAGCACAAGCTCAGTAGTTGTGGTACATGCAGTTAGTTGCTGCATAGAATACGGGATCTTCCCAGACGAGGGATCGAACCTGTATCCCCTGCATTGCAAGGCAGATTCTTAATCACTGAACCACCAGGGAAGCCCCCATTTCCTTCCTTTTAAGCCCAGTAATGGACTGACACATGCTAAGTTGCTTCAGTTGTGTCCGACTCTTTGAGACGCTGTGGACTGTAGCTCGCCAGGCTCTTCTGTCCTTGGCATTCTCCAGGCAGGAATACTGGAGTGGGTTACCATTCCCTTTTCCAGGGGATCGTGTTTGAGAGAAGGCACCCTCTTTTCCCAGACAGACCAGGCCTTATCAGTCTACAGGAAATGAGGAATGCATATCTCAGCAAGTTCCTCCACCCCTGAGCTTCGTCCTCAGTGAAGAAAGTGTCCCCTCAAAACAGGAATTAAAGCTAAGATGTATTTGGCATCAGCCAAGAGCCCACACAAGTGCTAAACATAGCATGAGGGAGGGGACCGACTCCTTGAGGCGGAACAGGAAACTTCTTCTAATTCATTCTCTTTCCAGCCTGTGAGACAGCGAGTCTGTTGTGGGCAGGACAATTAAATTGAAATATGGCCCAGCTAAGCATAAGAGCTGTTCTAACTGGAAAATCAAGCCACTCAAGGGCTAACTTTGCGGGGAGGTGGGCGGAATGAGGTCCTTGAGGTGAGGTCTAACTGTCTTGGTCGTGTCAATTTCAGAGCTGGTGGCTGGCCTTAAAAAACCCCCAATCCCCAGGCTCCACTGAGATTGTTATTTAATAATAAGAGATATAGTCAGTAACATTTTATAATAGCTTTGCGATTAGCCCACACCTCTTGGGCCGTATGTCATTTCCTATGGAAATGATGGGTTGGGTCTGTCTGCATCCCTTACCTCAGAATGTGGATACCCATGGGGATGGTGCTGGCTGTGGGGGTGTCCAACAGCATGGAGAGGGCAAAGCTGTGGCTGGCCCCCTTTCCAACATCTCCTGACAGCCCTCCAGCACCCCAGAGAGCAAGCTAGTTGTCCTGAAGCAGAAAAGACAGCTCAGAAATGCCAGGAGTGGGCATCTCTTCTAATAGTAACTCCTGGGACTCAGAGATGTTGGAGCACACAGCTAGTGAGGGTTGAGTAGAAAGCTTAAGAGATGCATCTGCTTCTTCAAATGAAAGAGCAAAACATCCCTGGACTACATGGGGCAGACCCAGCCACTTGGAGCTTGCTGCTCTCTTGAGCCATCATGCTATTAACTGTAGGCAATGGACTGTAACCTGCCAGGCTTCTCTGTCTATGAGATTTCCCAGGCAAGAATATCGGAGTGGGTTGCCATTTCCTGACCCAGGATCGAACCCACCTCTCTTGCGTCTCTTGCAGTGACAGGCAGATTCTTTACTGCTGTGCCACCTGGAAAGCCCCAATAACAGCTTCGGCTAATATCTATTTTCAAATGAATTCTCATTTAATCTCCATAAAAACTCTATAATGGAAATGCAATTATGAGCTGCTTTTTACACACGAAGAAGAAACAGATGCTAACAGAAGCAAGGATGGGGCTAGGAGGGTTGGAGTTCCAGAGCCACTCTCTTCCTTGTTACTGGGGTTGCCATGGTAACACCTGGGTGGGAATAGTCCATGCTCAGGAGGAAGAGAGATGCTTCCACGTCACCTGCTTTACAGGAAGGGTGGAGGGCAGTGATGGGGGGAGACACCAGGTTCAATGCCAGTGGTGGACACTTTAATATTATGTGCAGAACGGATAAAAAACAAGGTTTTACTGTATAGCACAGGAAGCTGTTAGGTAAAAGACCAGGACACCAAAAAAGTGTCTAACAGGCTTTTTAACGGTGAAGCGCTTCTGGGCGGGGTTCCCGGACCCAAACGAGGCAGGTCAAGGAAGTCTGCGCCTGGATGTGCTGGGCCATCGCTGCGAGGGACGGCCAGGCTAGATGGACGAGGGTTCGGAGAGGTCGCCAGGCCGAGGTGTTGCCGGCTGACAGGTCCTTCTACATGGCTGGGGTGGGGTGGCTTTAGCTGGCGAAGTGTGCTGTCCATGGTCCCCGGGATCTGGGAGGCTCCTTCCATTAGGGACTTCCCCTGCAGGCGGGAGGGAGAGGAGGGGCGGCCCATCATGGCCCCCGGGGTCCGGCCTTACAGAAGCTATATTCATTATCCTGTGAGAAGCCATAATGGAAAAGAATATGAAAAGGAATATATATATATGTATGTATGTATAACTGATTCCCTTTGCTGTACAGCAGAAATTAACATAGTATTTTAAATCAACTATATGTCAATAAGATAAATTTTTTTAAAAGAAGTATTTTAAGTCCCTACTATGTACCGAGCGGGCTTTCCCAGTGGCTCAGTGGTAAAGAATCCACCTGCAATGCAGAAGACGCAGGAGACAGGGGTTCCATCACTGGGTTGGGAAGATGCCCCGGAGGAGGGCATGGCAACCCACTTGTCTGGGGAATCTCACGGGCAGAGGAGCCTGGTGGGCTACAGTCCATGGGGTCGCAGAGAGTTGGACACGCCGGAGCAACTGAGCACACGTGTACCAAGCACCAAGCTGGGCTCTGGGGCACCGGTCAGGACCACAACCGACGTGGGGCGGCGGCCCAGGGGTACCGCCACTTCCTCCCTCTGAGTTCCTCAAGTTCCTAAGCAGCCCCTCCCTCCAAGCAGGGGAACGAAGCAGCCAGCAGACCCGCTTCTTTGTTTCCTTTCTTTCCGCCTTCCGACAGCCATACTTCATGTCTGACCGCGGAAGTGACGCTTCTCGACAGTGACAAATTTACGAGTTTTGACGGTTTGTGAAGCTCTCTAATTCTTTATAGACTTCTATTGGCGGCAACGAATTGGAGGTTTGAGTTCAAGAGCGACTTTAGAGAAATGCTGTTCTGCTCCCTTTGGGGAACTCACCCTCCGTGCTGACGCTGTTCGTCTCCCTGGTTTGTAGCAGCATCATTGCAGTGTCGCACGGCAGGCGGTTTCCGTGGCTGGCGCTGCTGCCTGGGGAAGCAGTCCCGAACCATCTCTCCCCCTCCTCAGCACCACAAGGCTTACTTTAAAATTTCCAGCAGGTGGCCTGTGATCGACACCTGATCAGGAGCCCAAGGTGACTGAACCTAGGTAAGGGGTTACGGTGAGCCTCTGTCCAGAAAGAGAGGGTAAGGGAAGGGACATGGAAGGAGGGAAGGAGTGAGGGAAGGAATTGAGACAGAGTCAGAAATACAGCGACACAGGAAGGAATGGGATGTACCTGAAATAAAGAAATCGATAATAATATTAATAGCGAATAGTTAGTGAGTGCTTGCTCTGTGCCGGGCACCATGCTGGGCACTTCTAGTGGCAATATCATTCACTCTTCATGACGACCTTCCAAAGGAAGTCCTGTTGCTTTCTTTACTTTTGAAGCGAAAAAATGAACTCTGAGACACTAAAGTGTTAGTCGTTTGGTTGTGTCCGACTCTCTGTGACCCCATGGACTGTAGCCCACCAGGCCCCTCTGTCCATGGGATGCTCCAGGCAAAAATACTAGAGTGGGTAGCCGAAGAGACTAAATATATTTTTCATTGCTCTGGTCAAGAGACAGCGAGACAGAGAGGGTATGAGGAACCAAAAGAAAGAGAGACTGAGAGAATTCACGCTTGCATACACGGAGATGCTGAGAGAGAGACAGAGAGAGAATCACCTCCAGAAAGAAATGACATAGTTAAAAGAAATCCTCAGAAAGAGGTTGAGGTAATCGGCATGCACAGAGAAAAACAGAGAGAGATGGAGAGACACAGAGAGGACTTTGGCAAGGAGATGACTGTCTCTTCACGCAAAATGAAAATTTCTGGAGACAACCATAGCGTGTATTGTAATGACAGCACGCACCCAACACCGATAGACAGCTTTCCTTCTTCTTTTTGTTCAGTTCACATTACCATTCGTGTTCTAGAAGTGCTGAAGCACGCTCCAGAGATTGTGATAGGATGGCGTAGGTTTTGGAGGCCCAGGTACCTGAGTTCAGGGCCCTGACCTCACAGCGTGGGTTTTTTTCCAATGGAGGGAAGCTAGGGGACGCAGCTGGGCATTTTGCAGGGGTGCGTGGTGGCTGATGGAGCCAAAGGAGGGATTAAGGGTGGAGGTTGTCTGAAGTTCCTTCTGTTCCATCTGTTCCTGGCCTTCCTCGTGGCCGGTGACCAGAGAGCTTGGTGCAGGCGGGGAGCTGGGGACACTGATGGCCTGAGGATTGAGACCTGTGCTACGTATGTGTGATTTGTGGCTACTCCTTACAACAGGCCTGTGCATTTGGAGTATTGTTCTTCTTACGTAGATAAGGGGACACAGCTTCAGTGGTGGGTGGTGGGACAGTGACTGCAGCCCAGTGGCCTAGATTCAGAGCCTTTGGCCTTGATCATTGAAGCCAAAGAATGGGACCAGTGTCAAGTGTGAATGGACTCCAGAGGAACCACAGCCACACTTTCAAGCTGCCTCGCTGGCCCTGTTTGCAAGGAGACCACGGAGGACACGGGCATCCATCAGATGGACAGGTCGAGTGTCTGTGGCTTTTTGTAGGGAAAACAAATCTGAATTAACTGGAGTACATACCCTTGGCAATTTAATTCCCCACCAGCTGCAACCAAGCAATGCTGACCCATCCAGATTTTTGTCCCCTACCCCTGCACCTCCATCATCCTTGACCCCAAATGCAGAAGATTAAACACTGTTGGACCATTTCCAGTTGAATTCTGCTCCCCTGAATCCATAATGCTGGGACTCAGAGGAGAGCAAAAATCCATCTTCTCTGTGTACTTGACTTTAGAGCTACAATCAATCCAAAGGTCCCTCTCACAGGTCAATATGAGATTTGGAAACAAGATTATCATCAACAACAAGAAGAAAGATGTTTTTATGGAACTCTCTTGCTTTTTCAATGATCCAGTGGATGTTGGCAATTTGATCTCTGGTTCCTCTGCCTTTTCTAAAACCAGCTTGAACATCTGGAAGTTCATGGTTCATGTAATGTTGAAGCCTGGCTTGGAGAAATTTGAGCATTACTTTACTAGCGTGTGAGATGAGTGCAATTGTGCGGTAGTTTGAGCATTCTTTAGCTTGCCTTTCTTTGGGATTGGAATGTAAACTGACCTTTTCCAGTCCTGTGGCCACTGCTGAGTTTTCCAAATTTGCTGGCATATTGAGTGCAGCACTTTCAAAGCATCATCTTTCAGGATTTGAAAGAGCTCAGCTGGAATTCCATCACCTCCACTAGCTTTGTTCGTAGTGATGCTCCCTAAAGCCCACTTGACTTCACATTCCAGGATGTCTGGCTCTAGGTGAGTGATCACACCATTGTGATTATCTGGGTTGTGAAGATCTTTTTTGTATAGTTCTGTGTATTCTTGCCACCTCTTCTTAATATCTCTTGCTTCTGTTAGGTCCATACCATTTCTGTCTTTTACTGTGCCCATCTTTGCATGAAATGTTCCCGTGGTATCTCTAATTTTCTTGAAGTGATCTCTAGTCTTTCCCATTCTATTGTTTTCCTCTATTTCTTTGTACTGATCACTGAGGAAGGCTTTCTTATCTCTCCTTGCTCTTCTTTGGAACTTTGCATTCAAATGGGTATATCTTTCTTTCTCTCCTTTGCTTTTCACTTCTCTTCATTTCACAGCTATTTGTAAGGCTGCCTCAGACAGTCATTTTGCTTTTTTGCATTTCTTTTTCTTGGGGATAGTCTTGATCCCTGTTTCCTGTACAATGTCATGAACCTCAGTCCCTAGTTCATCAGGCACTCTGTCTATCAGATCTAGTCTCATAAATCTATTTCTCACTTCCACTGTATAATTGTAAGGGATTTGATTTAGGTCATACCTGAATGGTCTAGTAGTTTTCCCTACTTTCTTCAATTTAAGTCTGAATTTGGCAATAAGGAGTTCATGATCTGAGCCACAGTCAGCTCCCGGTCTTGTTTTTGCTGACTGTATAGAACTTCTCCATCTTTGGCTGCAAAGAATATAATCAGTCTGATTTTGGTATAGACCATATCGTGATGCCCATGTGTAGAGTCTTCTCTTGTGTTGTTGGAAGAGGGTGTTTGCTATGACCAGTGCATTCTTTTGGCAAAACTCTATTAGCCTTTGCCCTGCTTCATTCTGTACTCCAAAGCCAAATTTGCCTGTTACCCCAGGTGTTTCTTGACTTCCTACTTATGCATTCCAGTCCCCTGTAATGAAAAGGACATCTTTTTTGGATGTTAGTTCTAAAAGGTTTTGTAGGTCTTCATAGAACCGTTCAACTTCAGCTCCTTGGATTACTGTGATATTGAATGGTTTGCCTTGGAAACGAACAGAGATCATTCTGTCATTTTTGAGATTGCATCCAAGTACTGCATTTTGGACTCTTCTGTTGACTATGATGGCTACTCCATCTCTTCTAAGGGATTCTTGTCCACAGTAGTAGATATAATAGTCATCTGAGTTAAATTTACCCATTCCAGTGCATTTTAGTTCGCTGATTCCTAGAATGTCGACGTTCACTCTTGCCATCTCCTGTTTGACTACTTCCAATTTGCCTTGATTCACGGACCTAACATTCCAGGTTCCTATGCAATATTGCTTTTTACATCATTTGACCTTGCTTCCATCACCAGTCACATCCACAACTGGGTGTTGTTTTTGCTTTGACTCCATCTCTTCATTCTTTCCAGAATTATTTCTCCACTGATCTCCAGTAGTATACTGGGCACCTACCGACCTGGGGAGTTCATCTTTCAGTGTCCTATCTTTTTGCCTTTTCATACTGTTCATGGCCCTGCCCATCAGAACAAGACCCAGTTTCCCCCTCAGCCAATCTTTCCCATCAGGAAGCTTCCATAAGCCTCTTATCCTTCTCCATCAGAGGGCAGACAGACTGAAAACCACAGTCACAGAAAGCTAACCAATTTGATCACATGGACCACAGCATTGTCTAACTCAATGAAACTATGAGCCTTGCTGTGTAGGGCCACCCAAGACGGATGGGTCATGGTGGAGAGTTCTGACAAAATGTGGTCCACTGGAGAAAGGAATGGCAAACCACTTCAGCATTCTTGCCTTGAGAACCCCATGAACAGTATGAACAATATGAATTATGGGCTAGCGTGACACTAAATGATCCACGTATTCTGCATTTATTTCTTGGAGACATTTTGAATTATTTATCTCAACTGGGTTCAGTCCCTGGGTTGGGAAGATCCCCTGGAGGAGGGCATGACAACCCACTCCAGTATTCTTGCCTGGAGAATCCCCATGGACAGAGGAGCCTGGCAGGCTACAGTCTATGGGGTCACAAAGAGATGGACATGACTGAGCAACTAAGTACACGTAAAAACGGAATCTGAAGCTTCAGGATGGAAAGTACCTCGTTCAAGGTCACAGAGGTGGAAAACAGCAGAGAGAAAAGCTCAGATCCACCTGACTGCAAAGTTCATGTGGCCCTTGGAATAGACATTTATTTCCCGCTTTCCTCTCTTGCTGAATTTTGCAATGTTTGTAAGGCCTTTCCCCTTTGAAATTGAATTGTACTTTACTGTTGGCCTCTGTTGTAATTTTGGAGATAATTCATCTTCATCACCGGTATCTCTTTCACTGGCACCAGCTTTGCCGGCATCGGTTTATGTTATTTGTGGTCATAATGTTCCCTTGGTCTCTCTGCCAAGTAGTTAATGGTGTATAAACACATGCTTAAGTGCACCCGAGGATCTTGCTGCTAGATTGTCCTTTGGTAGAGTGACAATTTCTATTGTTCTGGGAATACAGGTCCCTGAATTATCAGAAGAGCGTGTCTCTCCATGGAAGCCACATTGAATCGACATCAATACACTGGCTGCTGCTCCACGGAAGACCGTTTTCTCGATTCCAGTAACAAAAGACCTAAGTGGGTTGGTCCCTCTGCATTTTTTAATAAGAAGACTCTTTGGTTTTTCAGTAACAAAGCTCAAGTTGAATCATCTTGGGCAAAAAGCAATTTGTTGGAAGGATACTGTGGCGTCTCAGAGTATCTAAAGAAACATCGAGAATATTTTGTCTTCACATAAGGAATGGGCTGGGACTTCCACGGTGATCCAGTGGTTAAGACTTCATGCTTCCAAAGTAGAGGGCTTGGGTTCAATCCCTCGTTGGAGAACTAAGATCCTGAATGCTTATGGCATGGCCAAAAATTTAGAAAAAAAAAAAGTATGAAAAAGTTATTTAAAAAAGGAAAAAAAAAAAGGACTGCTCTAGGTACCTAAAAAAAGGAGTTGGGGGCTCATTCCTCTTGAATTTTGCAATGAAGTCCTGAGAGCTATGTTAGGCAGGCTTCTCCTCTGATATGTGCTCACTCATGTCTGACTCTTTGCAGCCCCATGGACAGCAGCCCACCGGACTCCTTTGCTCATGAGATTTTCCAGGCAAGACTACTAGAGCCACATCCATCTCTAGAGGATTTTCCAGGCCTGGGGATCGAACCTGTGCCTCTTCCATCTTCTGCATTGGCAGGTGGATTCTTTACCATTAGTGCCACCTGGGAAGCTAGTAGATCTCCTCTGGATCTACCAGTATTTCATGCTTACCTTCAGTCCTTTGTTGGAGCCTAACTTGTACCAGTTCACAAGAGCTAATTATTTAAAATTTCAGGAAGCTCATGCATCAGTACTTATACTAACTTCAAATCAGTCATGATGGGAGCATTTATACCTTGGGTATTTGCAAATGCTGCCTTTTTTTTTTTTTTTTTTGAGAGATAGTTTACCAGCACCCTCCCTGCAACAATAGACTACACATGCACTAGTTATCCAAAGTCATGTTTAGGACAATACACTTTAAACCAGACTCTCTGGGTTTGACATCTTGCTGTGATACTTCCTTGCTTTGTGATCAAGTTTCTTAGCACATCTGAATCCCGATTCATTCACCTATAAGAGGACAATAATAATTCTACACCAAATAGGATTTATTATGAGGATGAAGGGGCTTCCCAAGCGGCTCAGTGGGTAAAGAAACTTGCCTGCAATGCAAGAAATGTGGGTTTATCACCGGGTCAGGAAGATCCCTGGGTCAGGAAGATCTCCTGAAGGAGGAAATGGCAACTCACTCCAGTATTCTTGCTGGGATAATTCCATGGACAGAGGAGTCTGGCAGGCTACAATCCATAGGATTGCAGAGAGTCGGAATGACTGAAGCAACTGAGCACACACAAACACACACACACACACACACACACACAACACACAGGCACACACACATGGGAGGATGAAATGAGCTAATATCCATGGTGCCTGGCCCATGGGAAGTGTCTTGTGTACGTTAATTATTTCCGTCCTGCCTTCCAATTGTCTATTTATTTGTTTATTCTATTCTGGGACCTCAATGCCCCCACACAGTTCTTGGGACAATCAACACTGAAATGTTCAATGAATGGATGAAGGCAGGAGAGTGGAACCATGGGAAACACGCACATTTTGGCTCTCTGCTATATCTCCAGCATCCAGAACTGTGTCTGACACATAGTTGGTGCTCAGTGTATACCTTTTGAAGGTATTAATAGACAGATAAACCCTAAATCTTCTTTTGGGATACTTTAAAGATAGTCTGAACACAGATGTGTCTGATTCCATCATCCACGTCATTTTCCTCTTCTTGTTACATGCTGCGTCATGCTTAGTCACTCAGTTGCATACGATTCTTTGTGATCCTATGGACTGTAGCCTGCCAGGCTCCTCTATCCATGGGATTTTTAATTCGAGAATACTGGAGTGGGTTGCCATTTTCCTCCTCTAGGGCGTCTTCCCAACCCAGGGATCGAAACCACATCTCCTGTGTCTCCTGCACTGGCAGGTCTGGATTCTTTTACCTGCTGAGTCATCAGAGAAACTTCTCTGCAATTTGTCTATCAACCATATTCCAGAGAATTCTCTGATCCCTCTTATGAAGACTAAGCGGCAGAACCTACAGGAAAAAAGAATGATGTGCCTTTTGCATTCAGCACTTTAAACTTCACCCTCTTGGCAATTGTGGCTTTTTTCTTTTTTGCTTCTTTCTCTCTTTGTGGCTGCACTGGGTCTTTGTAGCTAGGCACAAGCTTTCTCAAGTTGCAGTGAGCTGAGTATGCTCTCCAGTTGTGGTACCCAGGCTTCTCACTGCAGTGCCTTCTCTCGTTGCGGAGCACAGGCTTTATAGGGTGTGCGGACTCAGTAGTTGCTGTCGGTGGCCTCAGTAATTGTGACTGGTGGGCTCTAGGGCACAGGCTCAGTGGTTGTGGGCTTAGTTGCCCTGCGGCATGTGGGATCTTTCCAGACCAGAGATTGAACCGATGTCCCCTGTATCACGAGGCAGATTCTTAACCACTGGACCACCAGGGAAGCCCCTGTTTTCTTTTTTGAAGAGACGGAGACCCTTGGGAAGAACTGAGAAATAGAGATCTGTGGCCATGATGTAAGGCTGAGCGGATCCGGTGACTTTCATGGGAAATGGCGGTGGCAAGCCCAGGGTCTCCAGGCAAGACAGCTCAATGTCCAGAATGCAATCTACATGCACAGAAAGCCACTAGGATGTGTTTCCAGCCCATGTTTAGAGATGGCGAGATGACTATACACATTCACTTGAGAGTCTGGCGAAGCATGGGATGCTCAGCAGGGTGTTTGGCAGGGCCAAGATGAAGTCACTCATCTCTGCCTTCTGCAGGCAGAGATGGAGGAGGGGAGCCTCTGCTTGGTTCGGAGCAGAGCGGGCTCACGGTTGATGCTTATTCAGTTAACTAAGCGTGTGCCTTCCGTACTAATGACTTAAGGGCTGTGAGCCTTACACAAGAGCCCACTGAGTTGCATTCCCGATGCTTCCTTTCCTGACCTAGAGCTACAGTGGCTAATTGAAGCATACCCTGCAGAGTGTCTCTGGAGCGGAAACCAGCTGCCAATCCCGCATTAGCCCAGACTCACTGTCCTGCTGGTAATCTTTATTCTTCAGTAGTTTGCTAGAAACCATCAGCTGAAGGAGAAAGGTTTGTTTTTTTTTTTTCCCCTCCCCAAATGAATTTGCGTGCAACTAGTAAGGCTGCAAAGCTGATGTCAGCCTGGACTCATTTTCTGGACAGAGGACCTGGAGTTACAGTGTTAGGTTACAGAAGCGCATCGTGCTTGAGTGCTAAGTCGCTTCAGTCGTGTCCGACTCTTTGCAACCCTATGGACTGCAGCCCGCCAGGCTCCTCTGTCCATGGGATTCTCCAGGCTAGAATACTGGAGTGGGTTGTCATGCCCTCCTCCAGGGGATCTTCCCAACCCAGGGATCAAACCTGTGTCTCTTATGCCTCCTGCATTGACAGGTGGGTTCTTTACCACCAGTGCCACCTGGGAAACCCATAAAGTGCAGCAGCAGAATTCAAACCCAAGTGTGCATTTGTGTATAGAGGTCAGACTTTAGAGGTCAAACAGTCTCTGCCTTAGCTAGTTCTTCCACTGTGTTCAATACCTTGAGAATTTTTTAAAAATTTTATTGTATAGCTAATTTGCAATGTTGTGTTTAATTTCTGCTGTATAGCAAAGTGACTCAGTTATACATATGTATGTATTCTTTTTCATATTCTTTTCCATTATGGTTTATCACAGGATATTGACTATAGTTCCCTGTGCTATACAGTAGGACATTGTTGTTCATCCATCTTATATATTAATATAATAGTTTGCATCTGTTAATCCCAAACTCCCAATCCTTCCTTCCTCCATTTCTTCCTGCTTAGGAAGAGAGAACATGTCTGTTCTCTATGTCTGTAAGTCTGTTTTGTTTTGTGTGTGTGTGTGTATAAATATATATATATATATATATATATATGTTCATTTATGTAATATTTTAGATTCTACATATTGGTGATACCATATACCAATTCCTTGAGATTTAATGTAATTGACTTCTTTACTGGTATTCTGCCTTGTTCCAAAATGAACTGCCAGCCACCCTGGGATGTACCGGAAGCCCCTGACACCAGCTCATAAGAACCAATTGTTAATGTGGTCAAGAGTTTCGTGAGTCAGTTATTGAACCGTTCATTGGTGACTTCATGGTGGAGAGTCTTTACATCATGGAAATTAGCAAGCTCTACAAAATCAGGCTTTTCAACATCACTGGAGAAGTGATTTACAAGTTCACCTCCACTGTAAAATATTCATGCATAAACCATACGGAGTCATATTTAAGAATATGAGCTTTGGAATTAAATTCTGAGGATTTGATATCTAGCTTTGCAGCATAGTCAAAAATAGGCTTTGACTCTTGGGTGTAAGACAGTGCCAACAGGGGGAATATAGCCAGTATTTTATAACTATAAATGGAAAGTAAACTTTAAAAAATGTATACCAATTAAAAAAATTTAAGATATAAAAAAGTCCATTAGTTTGACCTAGTGTGTAATGACACTCAGTAATCGCTGTTGTTTTTTAATGTTCAAAAATTTAAAAAAATGCTAATAATAGTAATTTTTATTTTAGCATTCATGTTTTGCCACAGGCAATATTTTATATTTTTTCATCATAAAAACAAATAAATGAGACAAGTATTATCATTGTCACCTTAAAGTAAAGAAAAATATAGTTTATGTAACTTCTCTAATCGTAGAAAGAATCATGGACAAAGTGGAATTTGAAACAGAGTTCTACATTCACCTTGTTCATGGTGGAAAAGTTGGAATACACAAAAGCACTGAAAATAGAATTATCTAATAAGCTTATTAACTGACAGTTGCCTTTCTTTCTTCTTTTGTGTGTGTACGTGTATATTGGGTTTATTTATAAAAACATAGACTTCCCTGGTGGCTCAGAATCCGCCTGCAATGCTGGAGACCTGGGTTCAATCCCTGGGTCAGAAAGATCCCCTGGAGAAGGGAATGGCAACCCACTCCAGTATTCTTCCCTGGAGAATCCCAAGGACAGAGGAGTCTGGCGGGTTACAGTCATGGGGTCACAAAAAGTCAGACACGACTGAAGCAACTTAGCAGCACGCACAGATAAAAATGAATGCAGGGACTCCCCTGGTGGTCCAGTGGTCAAGAATCTGCCTTCAGTGTAGGAGACAAATAACATCATTTAAAATTTTTAAAATCGTTTTTAAAGTTTTAAATATAAACTATATAGTTTGTGTAAATAAATTTACATAAACTATGTTTTTAAGGTGAGAACAATACTACTTGCCTCATATATTTGTTATTATGATGAAAAATATAAAACACCTAAAATCTGCCTATGGCAAAACATGAATAAAAAAATAAAGATTACTACTATTAGCATTTTTTCTTTTTATTGTTCAGCATTAAAAAACAAGAGACATTATTGACTGCCATTACACACTAGCTCAAGCCAATGGGCTTTTTTACGGCTTAAAAAAGTTTTTTTTATTGGTTAAAAGTTGTACCAAATGGTAGCGATGGACGTACAATTGATTAGTAATGTCTGTCACAAAGGAGGCTGTGGGCGGTGTGAAAAAGGTGGGGTGGGGGGAAGAGAAACGTTCCTCCAGGTGGTAGGAGCAGCGTGGGCAAAGGCATGGCCATAGTAGCTAACATTTAACTAACACGATATACCAGGCACTTTCCTTAGTGATTTACAATATGTGATATTAACCTGGCTTATCCTCATAAGAATCCTACAATGGAGACGTCCCTGGTGGTCCGGTGGTTAAGAATCCATCTGCCAATGCAGGGGACACGGGTTGGATCCCTGGTCTGGGAAGATTCCATGTGGTGGGCCACGAAGCCCACGCACCGCAACTGCTGAACCTGTCTCCAGAGCCCAGGAGCCACAACTACTTAAGCCCAAGCACCCTAGAGCGGGTGTTCCGCAACAAGAGAAGCCACTGCAGGGAGAAGCCCCAGCGCCGCAACTAGAGAGAAGGCCCCGCTCGCTGCAGCCAGAGAAAGCCCGCACACAGCAAAGAAGACCCAGTGCAGCCAAAAATACATACGCAAATAATAATAAAAGAGTCCAACAAGGTAGTGGTTCCCGACCACAGGTGATTCTGCCATCTACTCCCCCCCAACCCCCATGCCCAGCCAGGGAGTATGTTTAACAGTGTCTAGAGACATTTTTGGTTAGTGTGACTCTGGCAGAGGGATGGATGGGTGTGCGTGGGGCAGCCCCACAACAAAGGATGATCTGGCTCGAAGTGTCAACGGTGCCAAGACTGAGAAATACTTTGGTAAAGTGTGAAACACTGTACTATCATCCCCATTATACTGATGGGGAGAGTGAGGCACAGAGAAGCTGAAGCTCATTCTCTAGGTTTTTCAGGCAGTAAATTGCTGATACTGGGTTCAGAACTCGAAGCTCACCTGCTTACTCTCTGTGGCTCCCTAAACTCTGGAGTCTAGTCAGAAAGACTGTGGGGGATAAAGGGAGACGAGGGAGAGGAAAAATGGGATTCAGGGCTGTTGTGGGAAAATAAGGGCTCCCCAGTTAGCTCAGACAGTAAAGAATCTGCCTGCAAGGCAGGAGACCCGGGTTTGATCCCTGGGGTGGGAAGATCCCCTGGAGGAGGGCATGGTAACCCTCTGCAGTATTCTTGCCTGGAGAACTCTATGAACAGAGTCTGGCAGGACTACAGTCCATGGGGTCCCAAAGAGCTGGACACAATTGAGTGACTATTACACTTGGGAAAATAAAAGACAGGTGACAGCTATGGTGAGTTGCGATTCTTAATTTTTGCTTAGATTGTACCGACACCAGGCTTCCCTCCCTGTCCCTCCCTCAGGCTGGCTTTTCTGAGCCCCTGCTGTGAAAGTTCAGTTTGGTTAAATTTCCTCCGGCATCAGGGCCCTCCTTCCAGCTGCTTCCCACTCTCCTCCATTGCTGGTGGGTTAGGAGCCCTGGGATTTCTTTGGAAGGAATGATGCTAAAGCTGAAACCCCAATACTTTGGCCTCATGCGAAGAGTTGACTCATTGGAAAAGACTCTGATGCTGGGAGGGATTGGGGGCAGGAGGAGAAGGGGATGACAGAGGATGAGATGGCTGGATGGCATCGCTGACTTGATGGACGTGAGTCTGAGTGAACTCCAGGAGTTGGTGATGGACAGAGAGGCCTGGCGTGCTGCGATTCATAGGGCCGCAAAGAGTCAGACACGACTGAGCGACTGAACTGAACTGAACTGAACGAGGAGCCCTGAGCGAGATTTGCTCTGACACACTGCTTTTGCTAATTTTGCCTGGGAAACTGAAGCTGAGAGTTGCTGCAGCTTCTTCGGGACAAAATAGCATCAGTGGTCTTCCCACTGAGGAGGGTGGGGCTGGTCCAGCTCTGGGGCCATTTGTGACTCATTTTGCTTGGGGACCAGCTCTTTGTGGCCTTGGATGCCCCCAGTGGGGCAGCGCTGGCTGTCAACTGAGTGATGAGTCACCTGGAACCTTTGGAGATGGGAGGTGGGAATCAGTCTTGCCTGGGGCTGCTGTGTCAAGCTCTACCCTTGTTGCTGGGTGAGCAGGCGTGCGTGTGTGCTAAGTCGCTTCAGTTGTATCCAGTGGTGAGCAGGCAGTTGTGAACAGTTTGCTGTTTTTAATGTTAATAGCCGAGGAGGAGCAGGAGGAGGCAGGGGAGGAATGGTGTAAAGCATGCGCGGTGCAATCAGATGGCTTTGGTAGCTGTGTGATACTACGTGGCTGTACCTCTCGGAGCCTCACTGTTTACCTGTAAAATGGGGCTAATTGCACAGCGGGGGTATTGTTGTGAGAATTAAATCTCTGTTTTTGTTTTTTAGTCACTCAGTCATGTCTGACTCTTTGTGACCCCATGGACTGCAGCACGCCAGGCTTCCCAGTCCTTCCCTATCTCCTGGACTCATGTCTGTTAAGCTGGTGATGCCACCCAACCATCTCATCCTCTGTTGTCCCCTTTACCTCCTGCCCTCAATCTTTCTGAGCATCAGGGTCTTTTCCAGTGAACTGACTCTTCACGTCAGGTGGCCAAAGTATTGGAGCTTCAGCATCAGCATCAGTCCTTCCAATGAATATTCAGTGTTGATTTCCTTTAGGAAACTTGTTAGATACAGTCATAAGCCTAGATATTGCCAACATCTGAGAGGTTTTGGAGTCCTTTCTCATGAATAAAATCAGCTCCATTCTTTTCATTCTGGATGCTGTGTTGAGGATTCTGAGATCAGGCTCTGACTTACCGGTTTATCAGGAAAGAGTAGGAGATTGATTAGTGATGTCTGACATGGGTGTAGGCATGGGGAGGGGAGGAAAGTGTGTACCTAGCATTTCCAGGTAGATTCAGCTGCAGAGTGAATAGTCACTGAAACCATAGTACTACTGTTGTTGGCTATTTAGGTCACTGTAAAGTCAAGTTGAAGAATACTTCTATATTTGAGGGAGGCCATTGGAAAAGACTCTGATGCTGGGAGGGATTGGGGGCAGGAGGAGAAGGGGACGACAGAGGATGAGATGGCTGGATGGCATCACTGACTCGATGGACATGAGTCTGAGTGAACTCTGAGAGTTGGTGATGGACAGGGAGGCCTGGCGTGCTGTGATTCATGGGGTCGCAAAGAGTCGGACATGACTGAGTGACTGAATTAACTAACTAAAGTCAGAGAAGGAAGAAAAGTTGCTGATTTCTCTTAAATTGGCAGTTTCTAGTGATAGAATTGCTCTGCTGCTGAGAAGTTTAACATATATCGACAGTGGGTGATATAAGGCCAAATGATTGGCTACAATTATCTCCCTCCCTGGTAATTCTTCTTGTTGGGCAGGCTGGGATAATTGTGGAGGCTGCAAAGTGATGGAGGCCCAGTGCCTCCCGGAGTGGAGGTGAAGGCTGGATGGGGGATTGATGAGCATGGGAAGAGATGGTTATCTGAGCCACTGATCAGAGAGAGCCTCTTCTGCTAACAGCTGGCTGATGGGGAAGGGAGTTGATATCAAGAGGAAAAAATGGGAGAATGCTTATGGTTGCTGAACATGGATTGGTTCTTTAAAATATTTGTTTTTATTTATTTGGTTGCACCAGAGCTTCCCAGGTGGCACTAGTGGTAAAGAATCTGCCTGCAATGCAGGAGACCTGAGTTTGAACTCTGGGTTGGGAAGATCCCCTGCAGGACGGCATGGCAACCCACTCCAGTATTCTTGCCTGGAGAATTCTATGGACAGAGGACCCTGGCAAGACCATGGCAAAGAGTCAGACAGGACTGAGTGATTATCGCACACACACGTTGAGGCTTAGTTGCGGCATGCAAGCTCTTAGTTGCAACATGTGGAATCTAGTTCCCTGACCAGGGATTGAACCCAGGTCCCCTGAAGTGGGAGCATGGCGTCTTAGCTACTGGACCACCAAGTAGGTCCCCACGTGCATTGGTTTTGTTTGCATTTCCAGATACTGCTCTTCAGGGAAGGGCATCCCACGTTCCCTCTGGGGATTCACCCCCCTCCCACCCCAGCTGTAGCTCCTTTTGCAGGTCTGGTCAATCAGAACATTGCATCCCTGGCCACCAAGATAGGTTTAGAGATGGCCACGTGATCAAAGGGCTTCCCTGGTGGTTCAGACGGTAAAGAGTCTGCCTGCAAGGCTGGAGACCCAGGTTTGATCCATAGCTTGGGAAGATTCCCTGGAGAAGGAAATGGCAATCCACTCCAATAAGTTGTCTGGAGAATTCCCTGGACAGAGGAGCCTGGTTGGCTACAGTCCATGGGGTAACCAAGAGTTGGACATGACTAAGTGACTAATACTTTCATGTAATCAAAAGCTGATGTGGGAATTAAGCCCAGGGATTTTTCTGTAAGTATTGGGAAAATAGTTACTTTCCATTAACCTTGCTAAACTGGCACTGTCTTTGTTTAAGAGTTGCTGAAGGCCATTTTTGTCAGTACACAGGGAGAGCCTTTCCTGACAATGAAGCCAAAACAGGGCAAAGTGGAGATGAGAGAGGACAGGAAGCAGATTGTTGACAATGTCATCTGAGCATCTGGATGCAGCCACGCCTGCAGCTCATAGCAGCTGCACTTCCGGGTACTTTCACCTTAACCAATTCATGATGAATATTTTCATTACCGAAGAAAAGGGAGTGCTGATGAGCTCTAGCTAATACAATACCCACAGGCAGTTTCCTCAAAGTCAAGTGATATTTGCTGGCAGAATAAAAGGCAAACGCTCAAGATAGAGCAAATAGTATGTTAGCTATGAGAAGGATCACTTCCATAACACTGACAGCTGCTATTAAATAGCCCTGGACCAGGTGGTTTTCATAGCTATTGCAGAACTTAATGATCATCTCCCAGTATGTTCTCTGTTTTGCTCTTGAAGAAATCAGGAAGCTAAGAATTATTGGTCATGTCCAAGGTAACACCAGTGCTACAGAGTTTAAGTTTCAGTCCCGCTCTGTCTGCCTCTAAGACACATGCTTTGTCACTGCACTCTGTATGGCCTCTTGGCAGACATGCTGCAGTGTATGAGAGAAAGCAGAGGTGTGGGTTTGCCATGAGCCAGGCCTAGGGTTGGACCCCTGCTGCCCCCACCATGGGTATTCTCTTTTGAGTGAAGTAAATCTCAGGCTGCAGAGACCGAGAACACAAAAGATTAAGGAAATAAAAATCTGTAGGCAGAAAGTACAAAATCTGTTTGCCCTGATGCATGGAGCTCCTTATGCAACTTATATTAAAATAATTGATCAAATGGGTACAATTGGCTCATGGAATACACAGCCATGATTACTGGCTTCATCTTGCACCCTCAGTGGGAATTCCAGGGAAATCCAGGAAGGATATTATTGCATTTCATCATCAAACCATTCCTGGAAAGCTCAAAGGAGAGATGGAACAGGTTTAAGCATGTTTTGGTACCAGCTGGCATATGTTGTTGGTGTTCAGCGGCTCAGTCGTGTGCGACTCTTTGTAACCCCCGAACTGCAGCACGCCAGGCTTCCCTGTCCTTCACTATTTCCTGGAGTTTGCTCAACCTTATGTCCACTGAGTCAGTGATGCCATCTCATCCTCTGCTACCTCCTTCTCCTTTTGCCTTCTATCTTTCCCAGCATCAGGGTCTTTTCCAATGAATTGGCTCTTTCCATGAGGTGGTCAAAGTATTAGAGCTTCTAGCTTTAGCATAAATCCTTCCAGTGCATATTCAGGGTTGATTTTCTTTAGTATAGACTGGTTTGATCCCCTTGTGTCCAAGGGACTCTCAAGTTTCTTCCTTGAGACCTTCATTAAGCACAAAGTACTAGTCTTAAATGGTATGGGGGAGGAGGGTGTTTTTTATTTACATCATGAATATTTTAAAGTGTTTTAAGGTTTAGAAAATATCTGATGCAATGAATCTCTTCGTCTATTTCTGTTTCTCACTTATCTGAAGTCTAAACTCAGGAAAGACAGTGGCTGCTGTTAACTGTTTATGAAATATTGACTCAGTACTTGAAACCTCACTGTGTCATTTCCATCTTCTGCTGTTCCACCTCCCAGGGCCTCTGTTTCTACACATTTCTCTGCTGGAACTTCTCTCCCCTCCCACTTCCATCAAATTCCCCTTCCTCTGCATTTTCTCAAAATTATCTCCTATTCCTTCAAATTCCAGCCTGTCTTCCCAGATGAGCACTCTCAATACACGTTTTCTTAGCTCCTGGTGTTTCTCCTAAATAGATGTATCCCTTCATAGTTACACAGTTGCAGTTAGGTAATTTTTTGACAATTGCCAATGGTTATTTGACTAATGTCCAACTCTAGTTAAGTTCCATAAGAATAAGCATTCTGTCATTTGTTAAAATTGCTAGTCAATCCTAAAGGAAATCAACCCTGAATATTCACTGAAAGGACTGATGCTGAAGCTGAAGCTCCAGTCCTTTGGCCACCTAATGGGAAGAGCTGACTCATTGGAAAAGACCCTGATGCTGGGAAAGGTTGACAGCAGGAGGAAAAGGCGGAGACAAAGGGTGAGGTGGTTGGATGGCCTCACCAACTTAGTAGACATGAATTTGAGCAAACTCCGAGACAGTGAAGGAGAGGGAAGCCCGGTATGCTGCAGTCTATGGGGTTGCAAAAAGCTGGACGTGACTTAGTGAATGAACAACAAATTGTATTCCAGGGCTTATCAAAGAGCCTTACAGACAATAGGTTCTCAGTAAATATTTTACAACATCCCTATGAAAAAGGCAGATAGTACTAATCAAATATTATAGATAAGAAAACTGAGGCACTCAGAGAAGGCAGAACAACCTGCTAGGTCTCAAATCCAGTCCTATTTCACAAGCTCTGCCCTTAACTGTTATGTTATCCTAATTACTTCTAGAAGTTGACCTTCTGTTTGGCAAGAGCAAAATGACCTGGAGCCATTTGAATCAGTCTGAAAATTTATTGCCCTTTCTTAGATCTAATTACCTCCATGGTATCAGAAGTCCTTTCTTTCTTTTTTATTAAAAAAAATAAATAATTCACAGCCCCTCCTTAGATTGGTAACAAGACACTTTATAATCAAGTCTGGTGTTTCAAAAGCTAGCAACTAGCAATTCACTGGAGTTACCTGGAGAGATTAAAGAAGAATTTTGATGTCTGCATTGCACCACCAAAAGGTTCTGATTAATTGATTTGGAGTGGGAACTGGGTGTTAGTATTTTTTATGGTTCTCACATGCAGGCAAGTTGAGAATCAGTGATCTAACATTACCAGTTTCACTATCGAATCTCCCTGGGTCTCCACAGTAATGGTTCCATCTTTGCTTCAGTCTCATCCTCCTGTGAGCCATTTGCCTATGTTTTCTTTTCCTCCTTTCGTGGCTACAGGATCCATTCACACACTGCCATTATTTTCATGGCACTCAGCCTGCTGTATTCTAATCCATCACTTTATCATTCTAATTTAATTGTCTTGGTTGAGGTCACAGATGGGTCTTATCCAATGCAATACCCAGAGAGTCTACTTCATATCACACGTTGTACCCATGAATAATGAGTTCGTGAATTAATAAATAAATGAAATGGAGGGATGATTTCATATATTTTTCTATTTCTCACCCTTCCCCATTTCAAACACATTTCCCAAAAGTCAAGGTCATGGAGGTTAAATATTTCAGTAGATCAGATCTCTCTACTCATTCATTCAAATGTAAACCTCCATGCTAAGTGAAAGAAACTGTTAGTTTCTCAGTCATGTCTGACTCTTTGCGACCCCGTGATGTAGCCCACCAGGCTCCTCTGTCCATGGGCTTTTCCAGGCAAGAATACTGGAGTGGGTTGCCATGACTCCTCCAGGGGATCTTCCTGACCCAGGGATCCAGCCCATGTTTCCTGCATTGCAGGCAGATTCTTTACTATCTGAGCCACCAGGGAGCCCAATGCTAAGGTCATCATCTGCTTTTGGTAAGGCTAGTTAGGACTATTGGCTTTGTTAAAAGTTATCTGGCCTGGAGACACAGGCTAGTTTAGTGGTCCTCAAACTGGCTGCCCATTGGCATCACTGGGCCATGATTGTGGTTACCATCTGGCCAATTGCCACATACGTGCACTGCAGGCCCTCTGTGTGTCATGAACTGAGGCATCTGTGTATTTCGTGAGTTAACAGACTAATTTCTCACTATCACACCCTGAACTTCGAACATACTTTCTCCTCCTTTTTCTTACTCATCACCCTTCATCCAACAAGCATTCTAGAAACTGCCATTGGCCTTCTTTACAAAAATGGGGGAAATCAAACCCACTAGGAAACACTGTATTTTCTGAGTTTTTCTAAATGATTCTTTCTCATCTCCATATGGTACACTCATTCAATTATGGCTTTCATGAAAGAGCAAGAAAGGGAAGAATAAATTTTTTTAAAAAAGGACTTTTTCAGTTGCAGTCTGGCATGAATGTTTTGATACTGTTGTTTTGAGGATAAAAAAGAAATTGAGCATGGAAATATATTATTGATTCCCGCCTGTTCTTCAGGGTCACACACTACTGATTAAAGCCCTGCACAGCCCTAACCTTTGCTCCCGTATCCCAAGGGAACAAATTTGTAGAGCTGCCAAGAACCCAAACTCTGGCGTGGAGATTGTAATGCTTGGTGAAACAGCCAGGCCACAGAAGCTCAGAAAATTCCTATCAGTAGTAGGAGAGACCTCACTGGGGAGATGGAAAATTGAGCTGACAGGGAGATTTTGGATGCTAACGAAGCACTCTCTCTTTTCCAAGGACTCTGTCATCTCTTTCTCTGCATTTCTGTATATAGGTCTGGAGAGGCAGTGTAATTCATACATAATTTACTCTCCACTGCAAGCGACAAGAAGCCTGACTCCAACTGGCATGGGCAACATCATTTGGGGCTTTCTTGGCTAATGTAACTGGGAGTGGCGGGGGTAGAGTTATTTGCCTTAAGGACAGCTGGATCCACTTGTTTGAAGATGCACAACATTATTTTCTCCTTTTCTCCATCTTTGGATTTTATTTTCTCCCACTGTAGACACGGGGCTTTCCGTGTGGCTCAGTGATAAAGAATCTGCCTGCCAGTGCAGGAGACTCGAGTTCCATCCCTGGATTGGGAAGACCCCTGAGGAGGAAATGGCAACCCACTCCAGTATTCTACAAGGATAATCCCATGGACAGAGGAGCCTGGTGGGCTACAGTCCATGGGGCTGCAAAGAGTCAGACACAACTGAGCTCCTGAGCACGCCCCACAGTCAGGCTTCTCCCAGGGCTGGTTTTTCCCTCGTAAGACTTTCACATTCAGCTTCTTCCTCTTCTCTCTTGTGATTGTACCCCCTCACTCCAGTTTCCTAAAACCACGACTTCTTTTTTTAGATGTCTGTGGCAGACGTATGCAAATGGATTACTTTTAGTAGGCTGATCATCTATTTAGCTGCCTTGATGAACTCCACTTTTTTTTTTTTTTTTGGTCATACCCTGTGACATGTGGGACTTAGTTCGTCGACCAGGGATCACAGCCATCCCCCCTGCGTTGGAAGGTGGAGCCTCACTGCTGGACCCCTGGGGAAGTCCCATTCCACAACTTTTTTAACTGGCTCTGGAGCCAATCTCTCTGCCCTTGGAGATGATGTTGAGAGGACAGTGTCAGGTTCAAGTTCTGCCAGGGCCATTGATGAGATCTAAACTCTTGGGAGAACCACCCAGTTTTCCTCTCTTCCTTTATCCATTTCACATGTGTGGAGTCCTGCCCCAAGGCCATAGAAGCAGAGCAGAGCCCAGAACCAAGGTCACCTCTGAAGCTGACTGAACCCCTTTGTAACCATGGCCAAAAGCCCACCTGCCCCCACCGCCCCTGATCATCATCAGCAGGCTTCCTGACTCCAAATTAGGCAAAAATGCCCACCTCGGTAGTCACCCTATAGCACCCTAACCAATCACCTAGGGCCTATCTTCCCGCAGGAATTTTCTTTGTCTTGAAGCTATAAAAATTGGCTGCAAACCCACAAAAAGAGCTTCCCTGGTGGCTCAGTGGTAGAGAATCCACCTGCCAATGCAGGAGATGCAGGTTCCACCCCTGGGTGGGGACGATCCCCTGGAGAAAGAAATGGCAACCCATTCCAGTATTCTTACCTGGAGAATCCCATGGACAGATGAGCCTGGTAGGGGCTCGAAAAGAGTCGGACATGACTTAGTGACTGAGCATGGTCACAAACCCCCAAAAAGCACTGACTCTCCCTGGCCTATGAGGAGCTGCTGGCCTGCTGTACTCCCAGTGCCCACATTATCTCTGCTCTTTGTTCTTAATAAACTCACTCCTTTCTGCAATGCTCTGTGTCTGGACATTCTTTTCCAACCCATGTTCAGACAGCCATAACAGGGCAGTGATAACCGTCCAATGGGAATGCATTTGTTGCGGGCACTTTAGCAATGAAACAAAGATATCTTCCCATCCTGTGCGAACAACGAACCTGGACATTAGAAAAGAAATAGTTGTCTGGTAATCAAACTATGAAGTCACTATTCAGTGAATCAGGGCAGAGATAGATAGCAAAGAAAGAGCTCAGGTTTCTAGGCTGGAGGTAGACTTTGCTGAAGTTGTTAATGGCTAAAGACCACATGTCTATATACCCTGACCAGAAATAAAAATGTGGGGGGAAAAATGTCAGAGAAATGATCAATCCTGAAAAAGATAATCCAGGGTAAAGCATGTTCTCACTAATGGACTTTGAGGATTAGGGCCCCACGAGAAGGCTCTTACAGTGTGAAAATGGTTCAGTTCAGTCCAGTCACTCAGTTGTGTCCAACTCTTTGCAACCCCCATGGACTTCTGCACATCAGGCTCCCCTTTCCATCACCAACTCCTGGAGCTTGCTCAAACTCATGTCCATAGAGTCAGTGATGCCATCCAACCATCTCATCCCCTGTCGTCCCCTTTTCCTCCTGCCTTCAATCTTCCCCAGCATCAGGGTCTTTTCCAAAGAGTCAGTTCTTTGCATCAGGTGGCCAAAGGGTTGGAATTTCAGCTTCAGCATCAGTCCTCCCAGTGAATACTCAGGACTGATTTCCTTTAGGACTGACTGCTTTGATGTCCTTGCAGATCAAATGAAAATGGTGCTGTCACCCTAACTGCTCTTGGTGCCATTAATCATGGGCAGTAATCCAATGGACCTGCCCAAACTTGCCTCTGGTCTATTAATATTCTCTTCATGCCTGGCTGGAATGTTTCCTTTTGCACATCTTTTCTGGAGGGACAACTTGCAATGTGTGTCAAGAGACTTAAAAACATTCCTACCTTGTGACGTGGCTTCCCAGATGGCTCAGCAGTAAAGAATCAGCCTGCAATACAAAAGCCACAGAAGATTCACTTTCGATCCCTGGGTTGGGAAGATCCCGTGAAGAAGGAAATGGCAACCCACTCCAGTATTCTTGCCTGGAAAAGTCCCATGGACAGAGGAGCCTGATGGGCAATAGTCCATGGGGTCCACAAAAAGAGTCAGATGTGAATTAGCAACTAAACAACAACAACAACATGCTGTCTAAAGACCCTTTGTATAAGTTTTAATCTGAAAACCCAGGGAATGATGACGTCAAGTGAGTGCAAGCAAGATATAATACTTTTATAGAACATGATCCAGAACTTAATAGGTGATTTCCACTGTGGATAGTTAAACATTTTGGTTCTGAAAGTGACCCTCCTCTACTGCCAGATGCCGGCATGTTTGTGTGAGGACAAGAATGGAAGGAAATAATAGTTTACTCTTCTGTATTTGCCAAAATTCCCGTAATGAATATGTGTTGCTTTCACAAGAGAAATATATAATTTTCAACGGTGTCATTTTCCTGATTGCAAACCTCTTTGTGATATCCCTCTCGAACCTTGTGATTATGGATGAATCTTAGAGTAATGTATTCTGGCTAGAATTCAGTGACCTCCACTGGCAGTTCCCTAGCTTTCTTCCCACCTACCATCCTTCAAAACTTCCGAGATTCAGTTAGGCTCACCACCATTTAATCTTTCAACGTATACCCTCGGTAGATAGAGTCTGTGGTGTTTGTCAAGCCCCAGAAGCCACTACCCTCAAGCTCACCAGTTAGCTTCCCTGGCAACCATGTTTGTGAAGCTGGCCTCCTTAGAGAAGCTCATTGGATGAACGATACACAGATGCCTCAATCTGGGCCAATCAGAGTCACTCTGTTGGAAACTTGGAGTTGAATTGAGAGGCAGCCATCATCTACCTTATAAGAACAAATGGAAGCTCATTGGCTAAGAAATAATAACACAGGGAGGAAAAGGAGAGGTCACTGTGCTGACATTTGAACCCTTCATTTCAGTTTATGCTCAATTCCCTGGGGCGCTGCCATCTTAGAGTCTGTATTCTCATGTTAAATTTGAAAGTCTACTTATTAAACTTCAGTTGGCTTCAGTTGGTTACTGTCGTTTAGTCTCTAAGTCAGATCTGATTCTTTGTGACCCCATGGACTGTAGCTCACCAGGCTCCTCTGTCCATGGGATTTTCCAGGCAAGAATATTGGAGTGGGTTGCCATGTCCTTCCCTAGGGGAATCTCCCCAACCCAGGGATTGAACCCGTATCTCCTGCATTAGCAGGCAGATTTTTTTTTATCACTGAGCCACCAGAAAAGAAACTTAACCATTATATATCCCATGCTCACATTTTTCTAAGAAAGGTGTAGTTCTAAGATAGGTTATTTCTTCTTCTTCTTCTTTTTTTTTTGTCCATCTGAATCCTATTCTTCCTCCAGCCCACCTCCCCTAGGGAGTCTTCCCTGATTAAGCCCATTTATACTCACCTTCCAGTTGCCCATAATTGCTTCCATCTGTTCACACATCCACCTACTTCATTGTGGGTTAGCATCTGCTGTTTCATAACTGTGCACTTTGTAAGCATCCAGGGAGCTGAAAATCGGTCTGTTTCATTTCTTCTAAATGCTACAACACCTACCCCTCTGCTAAGCAGAAATTAATTTCCTGAATGGGAATAAAACTTCGGGGCAATAGTTGGGAAAAGTGGCTAGGGAAGACTTTAGTCCGTGTTGACAACCCAGCTCTTACTTTCTGAAAATGGTCCCTGGTTGGTGCTTCTGCCCACAGGTTGATTCAGCAAGCACAGGTGGGTATTAGTATGAGGCGAGACAGAGAGAGATTTCAACAGTGAGTCAGATTCCTTTATTTCCTTGTTATGTGACTTCAGGGAAATTCTTTAACTCCCCTGAGGTTCAGATTTTTGTTTGCAAAATCTAAAATAGAGCTAGGAATAACTCTTCTCTTTAGAGTTGTTAGGTGTTTCCCTGGTGGCTCAGTGGTAAAGAATCTGCCTTCAATGCAGGATATCCAGGTTTGATCCTTGGGTTGGGAAGATCCCCTGGAGAAGGGAATGGCAATCCTCTCCAGTATTCTAACCTGGAGAATTCCATGGGCAGAAGAGCCTGGCGTGCTGCCGTCCATGGGGCTGTGATGGAGTCTCAAAGAGTGGGACATGAATGAATGACTAATACTTTTCTTAGAGTTTTAAATTTAATCTTTTGAGAATAAAGCAAAATAACGTATTGTGGGTACTCAAGAACGCGGATTCTGGAGTCAGACTCTGGGTTGAAATCCTACCACTTGTGAGCTGTGTGATCTTAGAAAAGGGGCATGACCTCTGTGGGAGACGGATGCAGTGGTGGTCTCACTGCATTCAGTTCTCTTCCTCTCTGCATGTAATTAGGTCATCCCTTCTGTGGGGCTCTGGGACTGGTCTTGTGAAAAAATAGCAAATGAGACGGTAGCAGAGACTCGAGATGGCGTTTGTCCCCTCCAGCTACTTGGGACCCAGGTGAAGACAGTCATACCAGCTAGCCGAATGATGAGACAGACAGGATGCCTTGTCTCCTGGCCAACAGCCTTCCAACCCCCAGACATGTGACTGTGGCCATCCTCCCTGCAGCCATCAGCCTATTCCCAAGCTGATAAAAGTTGCACCAGAGAGCCCAGCCAAGATCCGCTGAACTGTTCAGATCAGAAAAACCCTCAAATGACTCAGATCGTGAGCTAAAACAATGCTTTATTTTTAAAGCCATTATGGTTAGGGGATGTTTGTCACCTGCAAAAGACAGCTGATATGCTTCCCATGCCCCACTTCTCCTTATCTAAATAAACAGTAGTATTTACTACGTAAAGTGGTCGTGAGAGGTGAATTACTACGTGCACAAGTCTTTTAACATGTTCGGACACAATGCGTAAAGTGTATAATTTAATGATGGATGAAAGTTTCTGGTGTTTAGTATGTACTGTTTAGTACACTGTTTCAGGCACATAGTAAGCACTCAATGAATATTCACTCCCTTTTCTTTTAAAATGTGTTTGTTATACTACTATACTTAAAATGTATAACCAACAAGGTCCTACTGTGGAGCACAGGGAACTCTGCTCAGTGTCATGTAGCAGCCTGGAACAGGGGGAGGTGGTTTGGGGAAGAATGGATACATGTACATGTATGGCTGAGTCCCATTACCGTTCACCTGAAGCTTTCACAGCATTGTTAATCAGCTATGCTGCTGCTAAGTCGCTTCAGTCGTGTCCGACTCTGTGTGACCCCATAGACAGCAGCCCAACAGGCTCCCCCGTCCCTGGGATTCTCCTGGCAAGAACACTGGAGTGGGTTGCCATTTCCTTCTCCAACGCATGAAAGTGAAAAGTGAAGTCGCTCAGTTGTGTCCAACTCTTCACGACCCCATGAGTTGCAGCCTACGAGGCTCTCCGTCCATGGGGTTTTCCGGGCAAGAGTACTGGAGTGGGTTGCCATTGCCTTCTCCACAAAATAGAAGGTTTAAGATAAATACATAAATGCATTTGTTGATAAATTGAACAGAAATTCAAGTTAAACCTCAGGCTGACTTCCATTTCTTTGTAGTCTACTAAGAGAAACCCATGGGATTTCTGCCAACAATGTTTGAACTAACTTGATCTGAAAATGTCCCTCACCTTCTGACAAGACCTTTGAATCAAGCTGTTGAAAAGACTCTGATGTGACAAATACCCACCTAGGTCTTCCTCCTCCTCCCCTTGGAGGCAGCTGAGTGATTTGATTTGTATTCCACCACCTTGTGCATCTGGGCGGCCAGCCTCTGAGATGAGCAGAGGGTTCTTGTCAATCCTCCATCATATACCTCAGTCTAAGTCATGCTGGGAGAAATCTCACAATGAGCAAGAAGGATTATTTTTTAAGGTGAGGCAAGATACTTATCTTAAAATCAAAGGCAGTTGACAGGCAGGAAACACACTTCTCTTTGTCTGGACACATCTCAGATGAGCAGAGAGAAAGAATGACCACCGGGAAGTCCTGACTGATGTAGAACCACTCCTTTTCAGCCAATGTTCAGGGAGAGATTTACAACACCTTCTGTTTATCTGTTGGCTGTAAAATCCCTCAGTTTCTGCAATTTAGAGTCATTGTTTTCAATTTGCCAAGAGGTTCTTTTCTCCAGGGAGGTGTGATGAAGTTTCCCTTGAAGAAATGACTATTCATGAACCAGGTTGGTGTCAAAAAGAGGCTGGAGCTCCTCTTACCGTCTTAGGAATCTCTGATCAGATTTAGCTGGACGCATGGGAGACAGGAGAGCCCAAGATTAAGAGTATGGTCTTTGAACTCTGCCAGACCCGGACTGGAGGGCTGGCTTTGTCCTTCGCTAGTTTTAGAACCTTGGGCTAGTTGCTGAATGACTCCAAGTCTCTGTATTTGTAGAGTGGAAAGGCTGCTGTTGTTTAGTAGCTAAGTTGTGTCTAACTCTTTGTGACCCCATGGACTGTAGCCCACCAGGCTCCTCTGTCCATGGGATTCTCCAGGTAAGAATACTGGAGTGGGTTGCCATTTCCTTCTCCAGGGGATCTTCCTGACCCAGGGATTGAACCCCTGTCTTCCATATCTCCTACACTGGCAGGCAGATTCTTTACTGCTGAGCCCACCAGAGAAGTGCCAGAAAGGCAGTGGTTCCAGCCAACAGGTATTGTGCAGGTTTGATGAGATAATAAACCAAGACTGTTTAGCACAGCACCCGGCAAAGTTAGTACTCAAAAAATGACAGTTAATACTATTGTTATCATATCAGATGGTTGTTTCATGTCTATTGTGTACCAACACTGTGCTAGGCATTGAGAGATATAAGAAAGAAATAATTTATAACCTTTGTCCTAGAGCAGAGAGTTGGCAAATTGTCTTCTGAAAAAGGCCAAGAAGCAAATAGTTTAGGTTTTGTGGGCCTGCTGGTCTCTGTTACTCAGTTCTGCCATGGCAGCAGAAAAGCAGCCAGAGACAACAAATAAATGGGCATAGCTGTATCCCAATAAAACTTTATTTATAAAAATGAGTGGTCAGCTGGATTTAGCCCATGGGCTGTAGTTTGCTGAGCCCTGTCCTAAAGAAATTGTATAGTTGGAGATGTCCCTGGCTATAAGTAATAGATAACCCTGCTTATATAAGGCACACAGCTACTGGTGTTGATTCAGTAGTTCAAAGATGTCAACTACAGTTTTTATGACTCTCTACATATTTTCTTAATGCTTGTTGACCATATAACATCTGCATTCAAGACAGGCAGAAAAGAAAGGGCAGAGTCAACTGAAGTGTTTCTTCTTCTTAGGAGAGTCAAGACTTTCCCCAAGATCTCCCTGAAGAGTCTGCCGTGTCTCGTTGGCTGGACTGTGACCTACTGCCGGTGACAGTGGAGGCTCACTGATGTTTGTCACCTCTGTCACTCATGGTGGCAGTGGGGGGGAAGGAAAAGGGGCGTGAGATTCAGTGTTAGATAAATCAATGAAACTGTCAAATCATTCAGTAATGTCGCATCCTTGAGACACAGAATTACAATGCAGACTGCTTAATGAGTTCACACACACACACGCACACACACACACACACACTCACACGCACACACGCCCCAAAACAAAAGATGTAATGAGAATGAAGAAGCAGAGAATCTAATTCCCTGGTAGTTCAGAATCTCATCATTTTCTAGTCATTAGTAAGGCTATTTGAACAAGGAAATACAGGTGTCAAAAAGCATTTGATAAGCAAAATGAATTATCAAAAGACTGAGTGTTAGTTCAGTTCAATTCAGTTCAGTTGCTCAGTTGTATCCAACGCTTTGCTACCCCATGGACTGCAGCATGCCAGGCTTCTCTGTCCATCACCAACTCCTGGAGCTTTCTCAAACTTATGTTCATTGAGTCTGTGATGCCATCCAACCATCTCATTCTGTGTTGTCCCCTTCTCCTCCCGCCTTCAATCTTTCCCAGCCTCAGGGTCTTTTCCAATGAGTCAGTTCTTCGTATCAGGTGGCCAAAGTATTGGAGCTTCAGCTTTAGCATCAGTCCTTCCAATGAATATTCAGGACTGATTTCCTTTAGAATGGACTGGTTCGATCTCTTTGCAGTCCAAGGACCCTCAAGAGTCTTCTCCAACACCACAGTTCAAAAGCATCAATTCTTTGGTGCTCAGCTTTCTTTATTGTCCAACTCTCACATCCATACATGACTACTGGAAAAATTTTTGTGTTAGATCACTTATTTATTATCTAAAATATCCACTCCCTCCCACTTCCATGGGAAGAACATGCTCAGTAAACCCAGGGTGATGAACTTGGTCTTGCAGCTTGCTTGGCACTGTGACAGGGCGATGTACACTTTTCTGCTCCTTCACTATCAGATTAGAAGGATGTGGCCCCAAGCCAATGGATGCTGGCAGCTACCAGAAGCTGGAAAAGGCAAGAAATGGATTCTTCTGTAGAGCCCCTGGAGGCAGCCCTGATTACACTTTAAGTCTGTAGTTTTGGTTTCCAGAACCATGAGAAAACAAAATTCTGTCGTTTTAAGTTACCCCATTTGTAGTCTTTTGTTACAGCAGCCTCAAGAAACTAATACAGAAACTAAACTTCCATCTACATGGACAGACCAGAAAGGCTGACTCTGAAAAAGGAAACAGCTTTGGAAAGCTTAGAGGCTTAGGTCTCCCCAGGTAGCACAGTGGTTAAGAATCCGCCTGCCAATGCAGGAGATGCAGGAGACATGAGTTGAATCTCTGGGTCAGGAAGATCTCCTGGAGGAGGAAATGACAACCCACTCCAGGATTCTTGCCTGGGAAATCCCAAGGACACAGGAGCCTGGTGGGCTACAGTTCATGGGGTTGCACAGAGTGGGACACGACTGAGTACAGCAGCGCAGCAGGGCTTAGGGATCCAACAGAAATTCCCAAGATATATACATTCTAGTGGTTAAGAACCCATCTGTCAATGCAGGTTCGATCCCTGCTCTAGGAAGAGTCTGCATGCCACCGAGCAACTAAGCCTGTGCGCCACAACCACGGATGCCCATGTGCCCTAGGACCTGTGCTCGGAAACAAGAGAAGCCCGTGCATGCCGATAAAGAGTAGCAACCGCTCGCCACAACTAAAGCAAGCCAGTGTGCAGCAGCAAAGACCCAGCCCAGCCAAAAATAAACCAATAAATCCCCTGTTTTAAAAAAAGTGAAAACAAAGAAATTCTTGATTGAGAGGGCAGCTGGGTCCCCCTCGGGTGGAGTGGACGCCCACATCAGGGACGGGCCTAGTAACCGTTGTGAACTTTTATTTTTTTGGCTTTCGGCTTTGGAGCCGTGGGGGCATACTGACTCTCAGACAGGACTGCAAGGGAGGCAGTCCCATTTTGCCTTGATATTTAGATCCACAGTTAGGCCTGCGTTCTTCTGACACAGTGAAAAAAGTCTCTGAGCACATCTGTATTCAGTGGTGGGGGCGTGAGAGGATGGTTTTAGCTCAGGTTCAGGTGTGTGGGTCTGTGTAAAGTTGAATAAAACTTTGCTGAATGCCTGTTCTACTCCAGTCCCTGTTCTGAGCCTTGGGGCTACTGAGATGCCTAAGACACAGTTTCCATCTGAAGACTCTCACAGTCTGGTGATAGGAATAAGAATTCAGGGCACGCTGGCAGGTCTTAAGCACATTTGTGCTTGTATGGTATGTGTGTAACTACACTTGTGATTTTGCAGGGGTGTGCCTTGTGCATGCACGTGTCCACTCCTGCCTGTCTATTTCAATGTGTGCATGCTTGGTGTGCAGATCCACTTGTTTGCTTTTGCCCATACGAGCATGTCTGCAGCCCTGTACAATTTGCATGTGCATTTTCCAATGTGTTACCTGTCTTTAGAAAAGCTTTTTTTTGTCTCTGCAGAAAAACTCATTGCTTTCTCTTTTTCCCCATGGTGAGAGTTGGTCCCAGCCAGGACTTGGCACAGTGACTGATACCGTCCCCCCTTCAGTTAATATTTCATGCACCAGATGTCGCATCAAATGGCTGGATGGTTGATGGGCTGTCCTCTGGATAAGCCTCCCAGAGAACCCCTTTCATTCCCCTCTTCCCGAGACTTCCCTTCCCCTTCTGGTGTTGTCCAGAAGCACACAGATTCTCCATTTTGTCCTACTCTATTTGCTGTGCCACAGATAGCTTCAAATATCTCTGTCTTCGGCAGTTTTGCTTCTAATCCTCTGTTAGGAAGGAATGAGTCTCCTGCCCTGAAATCCAGAGACCTTATGTCCTCTGTTAAACCGACTCCAAGCCTGTAAATTGTTACTGCTGGTTGGACATGATGGGTGTACTTTAAAGCCTCCAAGACCATTCAGCTGAGGCCCCAAAGTTCACATGAGGGCAAAGCCATTAAAATATTCACTAGTTCACATCAAGAAACAAAAAGCTGGTGAGATGGTGGGGATGAGGAAAAAAAAGCCATAGGGGAAATAGTACCTTTTGGGAAATAGCCACGTAAAGTCTGTGGTTTAGTCTTGGTTCTTCGGCTCATTGCTGTGTGACCTTGAGTCAGTCATATCCCTCTCTGAGCTTTAGAGGGGGTGAGTAAACCCCCAAAAGGACTAGTTAAAAAGAAAACCACCTGGACCTCATTCCAGAAATGCCGAATCAGAATCTCCAGAAGTGAGGTCCAAGAACCCATGTTTTAATATGCTTTCCACACAATTCTTTCATCCTTTGGAGCTTGGAAACAAATGGACAAGCTGACCTCTGAAGTCCCTTTCAGATACTCACTATTATTCTGGGTGAGAAAGTATTGGCAGAGTACAGTGGGGATTTTCTCAAGGAAAAGAAATGAAAACCTTACATCTTTTAGGAAATGGAAAAAAATCAACTGTTTGAGGAAGCATCACAGGAGGCTAGCAGGAGAGAGCCGAGGGCTGAGGGTCTGACCCCGAAAGCCAGGCTGGCTGGTCTCCAGGACCAAGGACACACTGCCCACCTCCTTGTATTGATTCATCTGCCCAGCCCCAATGTTAGGAGAGCTTTCTGTATCTTGAAGCATTTTGCAACTGAAAGTCAGATGCCCTGCCATTTAATGAAGAGTCATATTGTCCTGATCTTGTGCCGTGCATGGAACTAGCATTTTCCGATTGTTGATTTTCAAACTGGCTCACAGGTGACCTAGTCATCCACACCAGTGAATGAAAGGAATAATAATAACAATGAATTAAAATTTGTTGAGAAGTTATCCTACACCAGATGCTATGCCTAACAGGAACTGCTGTGCTATGCTTAATTTCTCAGTTGTGTCTGACTTTTTGTGACCCCATGGACTGCAGTCCACCAGGCTCCTCTGTCCATGGGGATTCTCCAGGCAAGAGTACTGGAGTGGGTTGCCATGCCCTCCTCCAGGGGATCTTCCCAACCCAGGGTCACAGGAAATAACCCACTTAATCCCTGCAATAATCCTTTGAGAAAGGTGCTTTCAAAGCTATGAAAACCAAGGCCCAGAGAGGTTAAGTAACTTGCCCAAGGTGACACAGCACAGTGCCTCTGCTAGCCTACAAGAGTCTATAGGCAAATCAGGAAAAGGCATTCCCCTTTTGAATTAGAACAAGATGTCCCTTTGGATAGAATACAGCTCAACTGTTGTACAGTTTGGCAAGTGGTTAGCATCTTTATGTAAGGAAGAAGCAGCCCCTTGATCCAGATGGAGTTGACTTCAGGCTGGCTTGACAAATATAGGGCAATCTGAATTTCAGCCCCTTCTCACCTCCTCATCTCCTCATGTGTATGCATGTGTGCAGTGCACAACCTACACAACTGTACTGAGCAGACCTAATAACATGACTAACTGGTGATGTGGGGGGTCTGGCCCTAAGCTCTCTGATTCTAGAGTCTTTTCTTTTGACCATTTCAAATATTGACAATGTGTTAAAATAATAATGATTTTCTTTCTTTTTTACAAAAGGGAGATATGTGGGCATCTTTAAGTGCCCATCAGATGGGCATGCATGAAAGGGAGTACAGATCAGATGGGAGCAGTCACCAGGTGTCTGACTACTCAGCAGTGCATTGGCCACCAGAGAACTATGGCCATTATAGTTTGAAAAATTTCTTAATCAGATTATTTTTAGCGAATACCCACAATAAGTCCATTGTTGGTTTAAAATAGGATATAAAAGAGATCGTGAGCTGAATTGCACATCACTGGGGAGCATGATAATTCTGCATATGAGGCTCAAGATGGTCTTTACCCATTTTCATAGGCAGCGTCCATCTGATCAGAATTCTTATTTAGCACATCTGGTATTCCAAAATGAATGTTAAAAAGAGAAACTTTTGTTAAGGACTCTCTCAACAGTAAAGGAACAAACAATCCAATTAGAAAATGGGCAAAAAACATGAAAAGACACTTCATTTAAAAGCGTGTACAGATGGCAAATAAGCACATGAAAAGATGCTTAACATCATTAGCTGGTAGGGAAATGCAAATTAAAACTGAAGTGAGATTTCACTATTCACCTATCAAAATAGCTAAAATAAAAATTAGTGACAACACCAAATGCTGGTGAGGATGTGAAGAAACCAGATCACTTTTATTGCTGGTGGGGATGTAAAATGGGACAGCCACTTTGGTAAATAGATTGGCAGTTTCTCATAAACTGCAGTTTTCTTGTGGGCAGTTATTTCAGAGAAATGAGAATTTTTTGTCTATATAAAAACCTACATATGCACGTTCATAGAAGTTTTATTTATCTTAGCCCCAAACTGGAAACAATCCAAATGTCCTTTGATAGGTGACTGCTTAAACAAACTGTATAACATCCATACTATGGAATACTATTCAGCCATAAAAAGGAATAAGCTATTAATACATGCAACAGATTAAATGAATCTCAAAAGAATTATGCTGACCTTAACAAATCAGTCTCAAAAGATCACATATTGAATCCAGTTCCTGGGCATATATCTGGAAATGGTGAAAAACTCTAATTTGAAAAGGTAAAGATGAGCCCCTGTGTTCAGGTGAAAATGTTAGTTGCTCAGTCGTGTCCAACTGTGACCCCATGACTATAGACTACCAGGCTCATCTGTCCATGGAATTCTCCAGGCAAGAATATTGGAGTCTGCTGCCATTTCCTTCTTCAGGGAATCTTCCCAACCCAGGGACTGAACCCTGGTCTCCTGCACTGCAGGCAGATTCTTTACCATTTAGGCCACTATAGCGATACGTGTGTGTATATATGGAATATTACTCATAAAAAGAATGAAATAATGCCATTTGCAGCAACGTGGATGGACCAATGGATTATCATACTAAGTGAAGTCAGGCAGAGAAAGACAGAAATCATATGACATTGTTTATATGTGGAATCTAAATTATGATACAAATAAACTTATTTACAAAACTGACATAGACTCGCAGACATGGAAAATGAACTTGTGGTTACCAAAGGGCAACGGGGGATAATTAGGAATCTGAGATTAACAGATACATAATACTATGTATAAAACAGATAAACAACAAGGACCTACCGTATTGCACAGGGAAATAAACATATGTAATACCTTGTAATAACCTATCATGGGAAAGAATCTGAAAAAGAAAATATACATATATATATGTAATATGTGTATGAATAGTTGAATCACTTGCTATATACCTAAAACATTGAAAATCATCTATACTTCAGTTTTTTAAAGGGTTACATACTGTATGGTTGCATTTATGTAGCGTTATTGAAATGACAAAATTATAGAGATGGAGAACGAATTAGGGGTTACATGTGTTTGAGGATATGGTGAGAAAGAGGTGGGTGTAGCTCTAAAAAGGTAGCAACTAAGGAGCCTGATGATGGAGCAGTGTACATTTTGATTGGTGGCAAACAAATCTATACATGAGTTAAAATTACATAGAAACACATACACAGTGCAGACACAAATGAGGGCATGTAACACTGGGAAATTCTGAGTAAGCTCCATGGATTGTATTAACGTCAATTTCTTGGTTGTGTATCGTACTAGAACTTTACAGAGTGCTATTATTGGGAGAAACTGGGTAAAAGGTACATGAGACATCCTGAACTTTTCTATTTCCTGTGAACTGATTAATATATTTCAATATGTGGAGTTTAAAATGTAACTAGGAAATTTTCACACACTATTAGGTTATAGGAGCTCTACAGTATATACAACATACAAATTATGCAAGTGATTAATAAATAATACATTGAGAAGTAAAAAACAAGAAAAGATTCTTTAATCACAAATATCACAGTATCTGGTTTAGATTTTTATATATTGATACTAAGAACAAATACGATCCATTTTCGAATGTGAGAAAGCCAGTCTCAGTCCTTCACACCTACTTCATTGTTTAAGACCTGTTCTGGAGAAATTTGCACACATATATATAAGAAAGCAGGTGCGAAGATGCTATTAGCAACACAATTCATGAAGTAAAAACTCCAGAATTTGCACCTTATGCAGGGGGGTGGGGTGCGGAATTCCCTGGTGGTCCAGTGGCTGAGACTCCAAGCTCCCAGTGCAGCGGGCCCTGGGTTCCATCCCTGGTCAGGAAAGTAGATCCCGCATGCTGCAACTAAGAGCTCTCATGTTGCAACTAAAGATCCCACGTGCCAAATAAATAAATAAATACAGAAATAAGGAAAAAGACAGCTTACGGGGTTCCACTTTATGGACCTTTGGACAGCAGCATGAGAATGAAGGAGATATTCATGTACAGGCACAGAGACATGCTGAGTTCTTCTTGGGTGAAATAGAAGCCTGGTATTTTTAAGTAAACAAAAATAATTTGGAATATGTACATTCTGAATATATATTAGTATTATATATACATTAATTTTATATAAAAAGAGGAAAAACACATACGTATATATTGGCATATTATGTGCCTAGTTGCTCAGTTGTGTCTGACTCTTTGTGACCCTGTGACTATAGCCCACTAGGCCTCTCTGTCCATTAGATTCTCCAGGCAAGAATACTGGAGTGGGTTGTCATTTCCTTCTCCAGAGTATCTTCCCAACCCAGGGATCAAACTCGTGTCTTCTGCTTTGGCAGGTGGGTTCTTTACCACTGAGCCACCTGGGAAGCTCAAGTGTGTATGTGTGTGTGTGCGTGTATTTGTATAAACGAAGAGAAGTATTATTTGGAAAGTTGTATCCCAAACCAGTAGTAGATGTTCAAAGATTAGGTCAAACATTTGCTAAAGGTCAAGCCATGTTCTCTATTTTTTAAATTGTTTTTTTTTTTAATTTAAATTTATTTATTTTAATTGGAGGCTAATTACTTTACAATATTGTATTGGTTTTGCTATACATCAACATGTATCTGCCACAGGTATACACATGTTCTCCATCCTGAACCCCCCTCCCACCTGCCTCCTTGTACCATCCCTCTGGGTCATCCCAGTGCACCAGCCCCAAGCATCCAGTATCATGCATCGAACCTGGACTGGTGATTCATTTCATATATGATTATTATACATGTTTCAACGCCATTCTCCCAAATCATCCCACCCTCTCCCTCTCCCACAGAGTCCAAAAGATTGTTCTATACATCTGTGTCTCTTTTGCTATCTTGCATACAGGGTTATCATTACCATCTTTCTAACTTCCATATATATGCATTAGTATACTGTATTGGTGTTTTTCTTTCTGGCTTACTTCACTCTGTATAATAGGCTCCAGTTTCATCCACCTCATTAGAACTGATTCAAATATATTCTTTTTAATGGCTGAGTAATACTCCATTGTGTATATGTACCACAGCTTTCTTATCCATTCATCTGCTGATGGACATCTAGGTTGTTTCCATGTCCTGGCTATTATAAACAGTGCTGCAATGAACATTGGGGTACACGTGTCTCTTTCAATTCTGGTTTCCTCAGTGTGTATGCCCAGCAGTGTGATTGCTGGGTCATAAGGCAGTTCTATTTCCAGTTTTTTAAGGAATTTCCACACTGTTCTCCATAGTGGCTGTGCTAGTTTGCATTCCCACCAACAGTGTAAGAGGGTTCCCTTTTCTCCACGCCCTCTCCAGCATTTATTGCTTGTGGACTTTTGGATAGCAGTCATTCTGACTGGCATGAAATAGTACCTCATTGTGGTTTTGATTTGCATTTCTCTGATAATGGGTGATGTTGAGCATCTTTTCATGTGTTTATTAGCCATCTGTATGTCTTCTTTGGAGAAATATCTATTTAGTTCTTTGGCCCATTTTTTGATTGAGTCATTTATTTTTCTGGAATTGAGCACAGAAGTTGCTTGTATATTTTTGAGATTAGTTGTCAGTTGCTTCATTTGCTATTATTTTCTCCCATTCTGAAGGCTGTCTTTTCACCTTGCTTATAGTTACCTTTGTTGTGCAGAAGCTTTTAATTTTAATTAGATCCCATTTGTTTACTTTTGCTTTTATTTCCAATATTCTGGGAGGTGGGTCATAGAGGATCCTGCTGTGATTTATGTTGGAGAGTGTTTTGCCTATGTTCTCCTCTAGGAGTTTTATAGTTTCTGGTCTTATGTTTAGATCTTTAACCCATTTTGAGCTTATTTTTGTGTATGGTGTTAGAAAGTGTTCTAGTTTCATTCTTTTACAAGTGGTTGACCAGTTTTCCCAGCACCACTTGTTAAAGAGATTGTCTCTAATCCATTGTATATTCTTGCCTCCTTTGTCAAAGATAAGGTGTCCATAGGTGCATGGATTTATCTCTGGGCTTTCTATTTTGTTCCATTGATGTATATTTCTGTCTTTGTGCCAGTACCATACTGTCTTGATGACTGTGGCTTTGTAATAGAGCCTGAAGTCAGGCAGGTTGATTCCTCCAGTTCCATTCTTCTTTCTCAAGATTGCTTTGGCTATTCGAGGTTTTTTGTATTTCCATACAAATTGTGAAATTATTTGTCCTATATTTTTAACTGGAGGATAATTGCTTAGCAATGTTGTGTTGGTTTCTGCTGTACAAAATGTGAATCAGCCATAAGTATACATATATCCCATATCTCTTGAGCCTTCCTTCCTCCTCCCCCACCCAATCCCCAGCCTTCTAGGTCATCACAGAGCACCAGGTCAAGCCATGCTCTTTACAAACATCTTCAACCCTTACAACCACCCCCAGGCAGCCAGCTCTGCTTGTAGAATTAATTCCATTATCCAATATGGCAGCATGGAGCTGGGACATGTCTTGCCCAAGGCCATGCCTCTGAGGTAGGACTGACTGCCAAGCCAGGGCACATATTTCTCCTGGGACCCTTCTGTTGGGCCCACTGGGAATGCCAGTCCAGGGTCCGAGAGAAAATGACTCACTGCTGGAGACCACAGAGGAGCTGAGCCAGGCAAGAACAGCCCCATGGAGGGCCTGAGCAGGAGACCGGGCCCCCACCTCTGAGTACCCACATCCATGAGGACACTTCGGCCAAAGCTGTAATATTCAGGCCCCTGTCTGCTCAAGGAAAGCAAATGTCAGGCTGTTCCTGTCAAGCATCCTTGCCACGGATGGCTGGGAGATGGACTCTAATCTCCATCTGTATGAAGTCTGGGTGAGATTGGCTGGAGAGGGGCCACCTCATGCATTTCCTCTCTGAAGCCTGGCTCTCTGGATGGAAGGGAAGTGTCTAGGTTGGGAGGACCATGGTAGCAAGAGAGGATGGGTGGAGTCACAGAGGAGGACTCTCTGTAGATGCTACAGTGTAAGTGGTCCCCACCCCCAGCCTATCCAATAAGAACAAGTGGTCTGTGCCTATGCTTAGTCACTTGGTCATGTCCGACTCTTTGCGACCCTGTGGACTGCAGCCCGCCAGGCTCCTCTGTCCATGGGGATTCTTCAGGTAAGAATACTGGAGTGGGTTGCCATGCCCTCCTCTGGAGGGATCTTCCCAGCCTAGAGACTGAACCCAGATCTCCCGCATTACAAACGGACTCTTTACCATCTGAGCCACCAGGGAAGCCCAAGAACAAGTGGAACAAGTAGGGAGAAGGAAATTAACACTGGTTGCTGCTCACCTTGAGGACATGAGACACTCCAGCTGTCAGTGATCATCATCCACCCTATGGCCGAGGAGCCAAAATATCAGAGAAGTTGGAGGACTTTGCCCTTTAAATAAATCAAGTTGGATTTATCCCAGGGATGTAAGAATTCTTCAGTATATGCAAGTCAATCACGGTAATACACCATATTAACAAACTGAAGAATAAAAACCATATGATCATCTCAACAGACCCAGGAAAAACTTTCGGCAAAATCCAACACCCATGTATGACAAAAATCTCTCCAGAAAGTGGCCATAGAGGAAACTACATTAACATAGTAAAGGCCATATGACGAACCCACAGCAAACTTCATTCTCAACGGTGGAACCTGAAAGCATTTCTTCCCAAATTAGGAACAAGGCAAGGGTGCCCACTCTTGCCACTATTATTCAACTTAGTTTTGTAAGTCCTGGCCATGGCAGAGAAGAGGAAGAAATAAAAGGAATTCAAATTGGCAAAGGAAAATTGAAACTGTCGTGGTCTGTTCCTACGAGTTTGATTCTTAGATTCCTCCTTTAGGTAGAATCACGCAGTATTTGTCCTTCTGTGTCTGGTTTATTTCACTTTGCGTAATGAACTCCAGGTTCATCATGTTGTTGTGAATGATAGCATTTCCTCCTTTTAAGTGGGTTTCACGGGGACAGAGACCAAATTTGTTCCATTAATTACTAACTCGCTAGCACCCAGCACAGGGCCCAGATGTAGCAGGTGCCCGATAACCGTGGAAACACGGATCCTGCATTAAAAATTAAGTTTTCATAGTGTTACAACTGTAACGAACACAACGAACTATTTGGTGATTCGATATCTGGCCTCACTTATACCTCTAAGTACTATTTATCTTATTTATCCTCTATAATATACGTGGCTTTTTTAATCCTCTATAATGTACATGGGAGTACAGTGGTGAAAAAAAAAAAAAACCAACAGACATCATCCTTGTCTTCAAAGACAAAGTTCACTGTTAAGGATGGAAGGGGCTCAAGTGGAGATTTGGAAGCTGAAATCTTGTAAGAACACTGCATGGGGAGGGCTGCTGGTCCTTGAAGGTGGCACCTGTGCTCAGGGTCCCTCATGGCTCCCAGGGAAACCCATGTATATTTCATCACTCTTTTCAGATCGCCGATTATCAGGGCGTTTCAATAGTCTCCAAGTCCGCTTCAAGGGAGCCTGTTGGGCACTATGGAAAAACACTCAGGTTGAAGTCAGAAAAGAACTGGGTTCCTGCCTTCCCTTCTCAGACCCATCTGACCTTGGGGAAGTCACTCAGACCCTCTCAGCCTTATTTTCCTCATTAGCAAGAAGAGGCTGCACCTACATCACAGGGTTTCTGTGACGATTCAGTACGGCCAGGCAACGCAGGCACCAGGCTTACGGCTGAGCCCATGGCACCTACTCCACAGAGGTGAGGTCCCCCCTTCTCTTCTCTCCCTGTGTTTGCCCCTTAAGGGCTCTTGTGCATTTCGGGGCCTCAGGAAGGACCTTGGGCATCCTGCTGTCCTCAAGGTGCCTGAGGAAGCTCAACTCTAACGAAGCTTCTGGGATTTCTGACAGAGTTCACGTCTTCATCATCATTCACCTGGGTTTTGAGAAACAGACAAGCCCAATACATTCATTTGGCTGCTATTCCAGGGCCTCGCGAGGCTGATTTTTCTTTAAAGACAGAGAATCGCTTTGCCACTGAATGTTTAAAAATGTTTGTCTCCTTCCTCTTTTCTTTCCTTGACATTTGTTTCTCTCTGAGCTGGTGTGATATTCTCTCTCTCTAGTTATCAACACCATCATTGCCATCATCCTTTGCCTTTCTATTGAGTACATTTTTCAGGGAGTCATGTGACATAATGTAATACTCTTTACCAAGAGTACATCCAGAATGTGGGGCAGAACCTAAATGGATTTTCTGGTGCATTTATCATTTTCTCCCCTTTCATTCCTGAATGTTAACCAGGAGAGAAAAAATTGTAGCTTGGAACAAAAAGAAGAGATTTGGAGAAAATACTTCTTCTGAACTCATGAGCAGAACTGTCTACCTGGCTTCTCACCTGGGAAGTCCAACAGGCATCTCTAATCTAAGGAGCCCAAAACTAGAAGTCTGCACACCTGCTCCACTGTATCCTTCCCCACCTCTGATGGCAACCCCACCTTCCAGGTTGTCTGGACTTAGCTTTGATTGCAGCTTCTTAAACACCATGATGCTGGGAAAGATTGAAGGCAGGAGAAGGGGATGACAGAGGATGAGATGGTTGGATGGCGTCACTGACTCAATGGACATGAGCTTGAGCAAACTCTGGGAGATGGTGAAGGACAGGGAAGCCTGGCGTGCTGCAGTCCATAGAGGTGTTGCAAAGAGTCAGACATGGCTTAGAGACTGAACAACAGCAAAACACTCCATGTTCAGTCTATCAGATAATCCTGTTGGCTCAACATTCAAAACATATCCGAAATCTGTTTACTCCCACTGTGATCTCATTCACCATTACCCCTCACCTGGATTCCTGCCAAGCCTCTCAGGTCATCTCCCCACTTCTTCTTGGTCTGTCCCCACACAGCAACCTGAGGGAACCATTGAAAACATAAGTCAAATCACATCTTTCTTGCTATCTTTCTTTTGGTTAAAAATTTGCTATGTTGCCCCAGTTCACTCAGGCGAAGAGCCTAATGTCTCACAACATGTGGCGTCACGTTGTCTCTCTGACCCATTTCTCACTGTCTGTCATCATCATAACTGTTAATACCTAAAGTTGATCACATGCTGGGGGCTAAGGTTTTATGTGTGTTGAATAATCCCATAATAATCCTATAAGATAGATCCTATTGTTATCCCATTTTATGGGTAAGGAAACTGAGTCACAGGGCAATCAGGTGGCTTGCTTACAACTTATTTCTCACGAGTGATCAGCCACTATTCCCACCCACACAGCTTTGTCCCCTCTATTTTAGCTAGTGAATCTTGCCCTCAGCAATTATCACAGTGGTGTAAAAGGATTAGGCTTTGAACTCTAGCTTCACCACTCACTCATTGTGTGACCCTAGGCAGCTCACTTTACTTTCTGGCATCTTAGTCTTTCATTCATAAAATGGGATTTATAATAGGTTTGGTATTATCATGATGATAAGTGAGAGGGCTGGAAAAATGCCTCTTGCACATTTGGGATGCCACTAATACAAGACCTCTTTTGGTTCCTGTCTCCTCCCCTGAAGAAATGGCAAGATGGTATATTCATCCAGGAGATGAGATGTTGAAAAGAGCATCTTTCTGATACCAGCTGCCAGAGTACCAGAGATTTCAAGACTCCCAGCCACACAAAGCACTCCATCGATGAAACGAGCTGCAGAATCCTTCTACGTCTTGACAGAAGGACATCTGGGGTTTCCTGTCCATGTCCAGTAATTCACATTTTCTATGGGGCATATCAATTATGCATCCACTTGCTTCTATTAATATTTCAGGCTGCATAAGCATCAATAAAACATACATTAATTAGAAGTTTGCAATCATATCATCCCTTCTCCATCTCCTCCTGCTCCCAGCCTTATTTCCAAAGACGAGCATGAGGGTGTATGGTCCATAGCCATAATGATTTTTCTTCTTTTGAATTTATTTTTAATTGGAGAATAATTGCTTTACAATCTTGTGCTGGTTTCTGTCGTATATCAACATGAATCAGCCATAGGCATACATCCGGCCCCTCCCTCTGGAACCTCCCTCCCACCTCCCGCCCCATCCCACCCCTCTAGGTTGTTACAGAGCCCCGGTTTGAGCCCCCTGCATCACACAGTAATTTCCCACTGACTATCTATTTTAACCAGTCCATTCTAAAGGAGATCAGCCCTGGGTGTTCTTTGGAATGAATGATGCTAAGGCTGAAACTCCAGTACATTGGCCACCTCATGCGAAGAGTTGACTCATTGGAAAAGACTGATGCTGGGAGGGATTGGGGGCAGGAGGAAAAGGGGATGACAGAGGATGAGATGCCTGGATGGCATCACTGACTCGATGGACGTGAGTTTGAGTGAACTCTGGGAGTTGGTGTTGGACAGGGAGGCCTGGCGTGCTGCGATTCATGGGGTCGCAAAGAGCGACACGACTGAGCGACTGAATTGAACTGAACTGAGTGTATGTTTCCATGCTACTCTGTCAATTCATCCCACCCTCTCCTTCCCCAACTTTGTCCACAAGCCTATTCTCTCTGTCTGTGTTTCCACTGCTGCCCGGCACATAGGTTCATCAGTACCATCTTTCTGCTAAGTCGCTTTGGTCTAACTCTTTGCAACCCCATGGATGTACCCCGCCAGGCTCCTCTGTCCATGGGATTCTCCAGGCAAGTATACTGGTGTAGGTGGCCATTTCGTCCTCCAGGGGATCTTCCCAGGGATCGAACCCCTGACTTTTATGTCTCCTGTATTGGCAGGTCTGTTCTTTACCACGAGCACCACTTCTAGATTCCATATGTGTGTGTTAATATACATTATTTGTTTTTCTCTTTCTGACTTACTTCATTCTGTACAATAGGCTCAAGGTTCATCCACCTCATTAGAACTGACTCAAATGCGTTCCTTTCTTATGCACAGCCATAAATTATTGAGTACCATCCTTGTAGGCCTGGAGTGTGCTCCCTACCCACAACCAGGTCAGAACAATTGGTTCAGAGAACTTTGGTAAGCAGTCGCTGAGCGACAAAAGCAACCAAATTCTATTGTTTTCTCCCTCTTTTAGAAGAGATTAAAATTATTCATGAAGGGCAGCTCAGCTGAACACTTGGATCTCTTCCCCTCTGGACAGCAGGGACAGATTTCCTGGCCAGCACTGGCTGCTGAAGAATTTAACATTGGTTAAAAGCGAACATCTCCTCCAAGGGGGGACATTAATACACTTAATGTTTGGGGAGTCTTGGCAGCCTGTGCTGCGAGGCTGCCAAACAAATTACATTAGGTCGGTACTTTTGCTTTTGATGGGATGAACACGTGGCCTGGGTGCCCCGCGCACACGTCTCTATTCACCTGGATCAAGTGGATGTAGGTACGCGCTTTTCAGATCTCCAAGAGGGGATTGACTGGCAAGCTCAATCGGTCCTCTGACTGCACATGTGCAGTTGCCAGGTGCAGCAGAGTCGGGGCACTTCTCATTCGTGCTAACTGAGGGCCTGGGTACCTATAATCCTTTTTTCCTGAGATTAGGCAGAGGACAGGAAGGAGGCTGATGCTGGGATTGCTCTCAGAGCACCCTCCGTGTGCTCAAACGCCCACAGACACAATGAAAGCAATCAGAGTGAGCCAAGAAACCCAAGGCTGGGTAGCCAGGACACACAAGTTGTCATGATGAAGCTGGACTTTGAACACAGGTCTGTCTGGCTCGAAGGTTTTCCAAAATTCTTTCATACATGACCCAGATCCCAAGATAAAGCATGATAAAGTTTATCCATCAACAAACGGTGAGGGGTTTACTGTTGTCAATCAGGCCACCTTTTAGTGAACAGATAGGTGAGGGTTCTCTTCATTCTAGAAGAAAAAGGGTTTCAGTGGCGCCAGAATTCATCGCATGGTCTTCTAATTTTCTTGCTCCTCTAAAGCCTTTTGCTCTTGGAATTTCAATAAAGACAACACCATCACCTGCTATGTTTCTCCCTAATGACTCCCTGTCTTTTGAATAGTTGGCTTCGCTTCCTCTCTGTGCACAGACTTTGGCTTCAGTCATTTCTGCCCTGAGCAGATGTTGGATCAAGCCTGCAAGTAGCATTTATGAGTTATGGATCCAACCACAGAAGCTCAATAGCACTCTGCATCTGCCATTGAAGGCAGAAGATTTTGACAACTGCCTGTGCCCTGCACTTTGGTTGAATGAGAACTGTGTAAATCTTTATTAGTGTACGAATCACCCAAGTTTACTTGCCACGTTATCCCCATTTTCGATTTCTGACACCCTGTGCCCATTGGCAAGGATCTGGTTAAAATCCTTAACAAAACAGATGCTTTTCTAAATTGCCAGTGGCTGTGAAAATTGGTGCAATTTTTTAGGAAAAAAAAAAGTTCGGATTCAAATCAAGACTACTTAAGACTGTTCCATGCCATGTTACTCAGTAATTTGATTTCTGGGAATTTATCGTAAGAGCATCCTTTTGATACGCTTGCATCATTTATTGAGCACCTCCTCTGTGCCAAGCCAGAGTTTATATAAGCTTCCCATTTGTATCCTCAACACTGCCACAGGGCAGATATGACTATTGTACTCATAGAAACACAAGGAAACTACAGCTCAGAGAGGCACAGTCACTTGTCCGAGTTCTTCAGCTGCTGGGCAAGAAAGGATTCGAGTGTCAGCCCAAAGCACTTTCCTTTAGACAAATTGCTCATGCAACTGGACATACTCCAGAGTAATGCTATTTTGGAAGTTCCATTTAATAAATTAAAATGAATTTTATGGGCAGCTGAGTAATTATCTGACTTGAACCCAATTAAAACTTGAGTCCATTCTGCCTGAGTTTTAAGGGATTCTTTTGATTAATGCTGGACAAATGGATTTCTTCTTTTAACCAGTGCAGATGGCCAGGCTGGCTTCTGGACAGAGTGTCCACACGGCTTTGCATGATGACCCACACGTGCCGACTTGTCCCCATGGCTACATGGCATGTCTGTGCACCACAGGGAAAAGACTTAACTCCTGCAACTTAGACCTTACTGTCTCAGCAGCCAAGAGGTTTAATTGGAATGTATTCCTTTTCTGAAGTTTCATGAAACTCAAAGGGCAGGAGCTTTAGAATTTCTAGACCTGAACTTGTAAATAGGCTCTGCCACCTAACAGTTGTGTGACCTTGGGCAAGTTACTTTGTGTTTTTAGCATCATTTCCTTCATCTACAAGTGATGAAACATGTGCTCAGAGATTTTGGTGGCAGGTGAGAGAAGCTAAGCCTGAGTGTCATAAAAAAGCACAGCAGAGGACCAGAGAGTCATTTTTAGAACCATGTAGGCAGCACCAATTGCCCCAGTCTTCCAGCAAATCTGTTCACCATTACTCCTGAGGTGACTCAGACTCTTCATGGTCCTCAGCACTGGCCCTGGTCATTGGATTTGGGTTAAGCCTGGGGACTTGAAGGAAGCTGCCATCACAGCCATCGTCCGTTTTCAAAATGGATTTCACTTGTCCCCAGTTTATTGGTGCTGTATCTCCAATTCCACTTTGGAGTTGGTTCAACAGATTGGCAGAGCCTGGCAACCACTGAGATGCATGAAAGGGGGTATTTGGCATTTTTATTTTCTTAAGTGGAAGGTGGGCACTGCCTCAAATGGTGGGAGCACGCTCTAAGTGCAGGGAGGAGTTTCAGGTGCTGGGTGGCCATAAAGAGAAAGACAATCACTCCCTGAAAGTGTTGGTCACTTAGCCATGTCTGATTCTTTGCGACCCCATGCACCAGATTCTTGTCTCCATGGAATTCTCCAGGCAGGAATACTGGAGTGGGTAGCCATTCCCTTCTCCAGGGGAATCTTCCTAACCCAGGGATCAAACCCAGGTCTCCTGCATTGCAGGCAGATTCCTTACCATCTGAGCTACCAGGGAAGCCCCAAATCACAGTCTACCAATGGAAATAACCATCCCTATCTGTACTTTTTCATTCATTTATTCATCCCACAGTGTTTATGGAGTACATATAATGTGCCTGGCACTGTGCTAAGGTTGGGATACAGCTGGGAAATAAAAACTTATTGTAAAGATTACGATGTTATTGCCATGGGTTTCCTTTTTTTGAGCTCACTACACTGTGCCAGGCAGGGTGCTGGTTACTTAGGGTCCATTCCTCTCACTGCGAGTTAATGAAATATTATCTCCAAGAGATGACAGCTGTGTTATTGTGCAGGGCTACCCAATAGCAGGCACCCAGTACAAGTGAATTCTTTCTCTTCCCAGCTCAGTGGTTTCCAACTCTGATCTCAAGAGATTAGGCTTTCTTGCTTTTCTTTTAGACATCAATGAACTTAAAAGTCAAAACACGGGAAGCTGGCGATTTTTGTCTAAATGCATGATGTCAGCTGTTCCAGCTCAATCGTGGAGTGGCAGCTGCCAAGCAGGTGACAAATGGGATGAAGGGCTCCGGGGCATTGACACACTGCTTGAAAAGGCTTGCTGTGTGCAGCCTCGGATCATCTGTCACCAGACCCCCTCCCTGTGCTGAGTTAAAACGACATAATTAAAGCCATGTTTCTATTTAGGAAGTGACAGACCGAGCTGGCTTTGGGGGCTGCCACATTCGTCATCCCAGCCTGTCACTCTTTTGGGATCTGGTCTCTGAGCATGGTTCTCCCTAAATCTTTACCCCCCTGAGTCAGTTAACTCAATTATACAGTTGTCACAAAAACGGTACCCAATCCTGCGGTTGATGAGAGACTTAGACAAGGTGAGCAAAATGTCCGGCTTATATTGTAGGTAAAAGGGAATCACTGTTATTATTATTATAATCATTATCACTGCCTACTCCAGTATTCTTGCCTGGAGAATCCCACGGACAGAGGAGCTTGACAGGCTACGGTCCACAGGGTTGCAAATAGTCGGACACAACTGAGCGACTAAGCATGCATGCACGCGTTATTATATTAGTTTCCCCAGCTCTGTCATTTAATGGATGAGTTTGGTCAAGTCATGTAACCTTTCTGTGTCTACATTTACTTATCACTAAGCTGAGTTACCTCTTCTAGCCCATCTCATGGGAACATTATGAGGATAGGTAGAGAAAGCATATATGCCAACACTTAAGAAATTCCCTTCTGAGGTTCGAGCTACTTCTTGGCCTGATAAAACAGGAAGAGAAATGCCATCTTGGACTGCATATTCACTCAAAAGCCTGCCACTTGGTAAGGGATTGTTTGTTTTCTGAGCACCCCTTGCTCATCTGTAAAATAAAGCGCCCTGCCTACCTCTTAGGGTTACTGTGAAGGCCCAGTAAGGAAATGCATGAGAAGGTTCCACAGATTATTATGTGTTCTCCCAACAGCGGATGGTAGAGGGGGCCAGCTCCCAGACTCCGGGTTCAGGCCTGCCTTGTTGCCTTACAGGCTGCGTTACCTTAGGCAGGTTACATAAATGACCTGGGGACTCACGGCGGGGTCCCTGATGGGCCCAGCCTCAGTGGTCCTCTCACTCTGATGAACATTTCAAACACCTGGGGATCTTGTATAAAATGCGGATTCTGATTCAGGAGGTCCGGGCAGGGCCTGAGATGCTATATCTCTAAGTTCCTGGGGCATGCTGATGCTGTGGGTCTGAGGACCCCACTCTGAGTAGTGTGGGGCCAGGTGTGGTGGCGTCATGCGTTGGGTTATTGATGACCATTCAGTTTCAGGAATAAGTTGACAAATTAACAGGCTGATGGGAGGCTCAAAGGACACCATGACTCTCAAAACCCTGAATCCACAGATGCTGACTCATCAAAGCTTTCCTCACATCAGCTGTCATTCACAGAGCCGCTCCTAAGAGAATAGATCAGAAGTAACTTTCTGTACGTCAGTCATCATGCTAACTACTTTGACACACAAGCATCTCGTTTACGCATCACAACAGCCCTATGGGATGGTCACAATGATTGTCCCCATTTTGCAGATAGGAAAACTGGCTCAGAGAGGTTACATGCATTGCATTATTATCAGTCTAACAGTTCTTTTGATGGACATGCTAAGGATAGTCCCCTTCTTTGCCTTTCTCATTCTCCTCTTTTAATAAAACCACCAAGGGTCTGAGAAGATCCAGTCTGTCCCCAGTCCTTGTTACTGCCACATAGGAGTGGATGTGTGGGCACCAGCTGTATTCACCCTCTTTTTTATTCCTTCCTGCAGTCAGACAAAGGTCCATATAGTCAAAGCTATGGTTTTTCCAGTAGTCATACGTGGATGTGAGAGTTGGACCAGAAAGAAGGCTGAGCACTGAAAAACTGATGCTTTCAAACTATAGTGCTGAACAAGACCCTTGAGAGTCCACTGGACACAAGGAGATCCAACCAGTCAATCCTAAAGGAAATCAGTCCTGAATATTCATTGGAAGGACTGATGCTGAAGCTGAAGCTCCAATACTTTGGCCACCTGATGGATGTGAAGAGAAGACACACTGAAAAAGACCCTGATGTGGGCAGGAGGAGAAGGGGATGATAGAGGATGAGGTGATTGGGTGGTATCACAGACCTGATGGACAGAATTTGAGCAAGCTTTAGGAATTGGTGATGGACAGGGAGGCCTGGGGTACTGCAGTCCATGGGGTTGCAAAGAGTCGAACATGACTTAGCCACTGAACAATAACAAATGTGCAAAGCACTCTGTTTACAGTGGGGAAAGGCATTTTCCCTGCTCTTATGGAGTGTAGAGTCTAGGGAAAAAGGCAGACATTAATCGAAATAATGCTCAGAGAAATAGAATTCCAATCTGTTGAAAGGGGCTATGAAAAAAAGATTTGGGAGCTAAAAAAAATCATGAATTTCATAAAGAGATTCTGCAAAAGCTTCTGTGTAGAGGTACTTCCCTGGTGGTCCAGGGGTTAAGACTTAACCTTCCAGTGTAGGGAGTGTGGATTCAATCCCTGATCACAGAGCTAAGATTTCACATGACTCGTGAAAAACAAACAAACAAACAAACAAAAAAACATAAAATAGAAACACCATTGTAACAAATTCAATAAAGACCTTTAAAAAAGGATCCACTTTAAAAAAAAAAGCTTCTGTGTGAAGCTGACTCTGAAATAATATGAAAATGGCTGAGTAGGAGTAAGCTAGTTCAAGGGGAAGAGTGATGGATATTCTAGCCAAAGAGAACTATGCAAAGGCCCTGTGGCATATGAGACCAAAGAAGGCACGTGTGACAGGAGTGAGGGGCAATGTGAGCTGAAACCGGAGAGGTGCTGAGGCCAAATGCCACAGGGCTTCACAGTACATGTCCAGGATTCTGATATTGTCTCAAGAGCCATGGGCAGCTGTGGCCTATTTTAAGCAAGGGAAGAGTGAAAAGATCAGGCAGGAATTTTGAAATTGCTCAGGGGATCAGTCAGACAGATCTAGGGTGGAGGGGGGCGGGTTGAGCAGAAAGAGAAAGAGGAATGAGGATGGTATTGCTCTTGTTCAGGGAAGAAAAGATGGGGATCAGGCAGCAGCAATGGGGCAGAGGGGGTTTCAGTAGCATGTAGCTTGGAAGTGAACAGAAATGATGGGGTTAGGTCATGAGGTCACTGCTAAAGGCATATTAACAACGTTGAGGGGCTTTCTGCACGTGCGTGCGTGCATACTCAGTCATGTCCAACTCTTGTGACTCCATGGACTGTAGCCCGCCAGGCTCCTCCATCCATGGGATTCCCCAGGCAAGGGAATGCCATTCCCTTCTCCAGGGGATCTTCCCAATCCAGGGATCAAACCCACATCTCCTGCATTGCAGGAGGATTCTTTACCGCTGAGCCACCTGGCAAGCCCGAATTTACAGCAGCTGGAGAGGTAAATCCAAAAACATATTTACTGAGTGAAAATTTGAGTTGCCTAAGAATATGTTCAGCATGATGCCATTTATGTAGAAAATCACAGATGATACTATATATTTTATGGATACTTTTACATTCACGTAAAATAATAAGAGGTCTGGAAGGTGATGTTCTTAACTCTGGAGGTCAGAGATTTCTGCACTGTTTTAATTTTCTAAAAGGAGGGTTGGTTGGTAAGTTGCTTCAGTCTTGTCTGACTCTGTGCAACCCTGTGGACTGCAGCCCGCCAGGCTCCTCTGTCCATGGGATTATCTAGGCCAGAACAGTGGAATGGGTTGCCATGCCCTCCTCCAAGGGATCTTCCCTATCCAGGGATTGAACCTGTGTCTCTTACATCTCGGGCATTGGCAGGCAGGTTCTTTATCACTAGTGCCACCTGGAAAGCCCCCAAAGGAGGATGGATACATTTAAGGAAAAAGACTCTGGATGTATGATCTCAAATAATATAAAATTTTCTGAGTTCCAGTCTTGTCACTTTTGAAAATGGTTGTTGTGTTGTCTGTATGAGTTGCAGGAATCCCTCCTCAGAGGAGGTATCTGGAGAGAAAGTGAGTCATCCATCAGAGAGCACAGACAAGCCAGGTATCAGGGGCCCCATAGAAGGGTCACTGATCATCATGGGATGCAGGGAAGACCCCCTCTGGAGACTGGATTGAACTGCAGCTTGAAAGACAAGAAAGTATTAGCCAGTTTCAAGAGAGGACAGGTGATACAAACAGGAAAAACAGCGTGCTCTGTACCAGGCTGATTAATTACCACCTCACATGTAATGATAAAAACAAATGCTGCTACTATTCTAAGTCTGTTTTATTCTTTTTAAGTGCAGACAGCATCAATACAATGGGAATTATATTTAGCACAGAGGGCTGCTTTGAGGCAAGCATCCAGCATATAGCAGGTGCAGGCATGTGCTAAGTCACTCAGTCGTGTCTGACTCTTTGCAACCCAGTGGACTGTAACCCGCCAGGCTCCTCTGTCCATGGGATTTTCTAGGCAAAAATACTGGAGTGGGTTGCCATTTCCTTCTCCAGGGGATGTTCCCAACCCAGGGATTGAACCTGCATCTCTTACGTCTATCTGCATTGGCAGGAGGGTTCTTTATCATTGCGCGACGTGGGAAGCCCTACAGAAGGTACATAATTGATGCTAACTTCCATCTCATCTGGGCTTCCCTGGTGGCTCAGATGGTAAAGAATCTGGCTGCAGTGCAGGAGACCTGGGTTCAATCCCTGGATCAGGAAGATCCCCTGGAGAAAGGAATGGCTACCCACTCCAGTATTCTTGCCTAGAAAACCCCGTGGACAGAGCAGCCTGGTGGGCTACAGTTTATAGGATCACAAAGAGTCAGACAGGACTGAGCGACTAACACTTTCACTTTTCCCAGCTCATCTGGTGCCTCATGGAATCCACTGTAGTGGACTGAATAATGTTCCCTAAAGATCAGTTCAGTTCAGTTCAGTCGCTCAGTCGTGTCCAACTCTTTGCGACCCCATGAATCGCAGCACGCCAGGTCTCCTTGTCCATCACCAACTCCCAGAGTTCACTCAGACTTGCGTCCATCGAGTCAGTGATGCCATCTAGCCATCTCATCCTCTGTCGTCACCTTCTCCTGCCCCCAATCCCTCCCAGCATCAAGGTCATTTCCAGTGAGTCAACTCTTCTCATAAAGTGGCCAAAGTACTGGAATTTCAGCTTTAGCATCATTCCTTCCAAAGAAATCCCAGGGTTGATCTCCTTCAGAATGGACTGGTTGGATCTCCTTGCAGTCCAAGGGACTCTCAAGAGTCTTCTC
>SJYQ01001145.1:431820-536816 GCA_006410935.1 Redunca redunca | reverse complement strand
CTGGTTCCTCTGCCTTTTCTAAAACCAGGTTGAACATCAGGAAGTTCACGGCTCACGTATTGCTGAAGCCTGGCTTGGAGAATTTTGAGCATTACTTTACTAGCATGTGAGATGTGTGCAATTGTTCGGTAGTTTGAGCATTCCTTGGCATTGCCTTTCTTTGGGATTGGAATGAAAGCTGACCTTTTCCAGTCCTGTGGCCACTGCTGAGTTTTCCAAATTGGCTGGCATATTGAGTGCAGCACTTTCACAGCATCATCTTTCAGGATTTGAAAGAGCTCAACTGGAATTCCATCACCTCCACTAGCTTTGTTCGTAGTGATGCTTTCTAAGGCCCACTTGACTTCACGTTCCAGGATGTCTGGCTCTAGATGAGTGATCACACCATCATGATTATCCAGGTCATGAAGATCCTTTTTGTACAGTTCTTCTGTGTATTCTTGCCACCTCTTCTTAATATCTTCTGCTTCTGTTAGGTCCAGACCATTTCTGTCCTTTGTCGAGCCCACCTTTGCATGAAATGTTCCCTTGGTATCTCTAATTTTCTTCACAGTCCAACTCTCACATCATACATGACTACTGGAAAAACTGTAGTTTTGGCTAGACAGACCTTTGTTGGCAAAGTAATGTCTCTGCTTTTCAATATGCTGTCTAGGTTGGTCATAACTTTTCTTCCAAGGAGTTAGTGTCTTTGAATTTCATGGCTGCAATCACCAACTGCAGTTATTTTGGAGCCCCCAAAAATAAAGTCTGACAATGTTTCCACTGTTTCCCCATCTATTTCCCATGAAGTGATGGGACTGGATACCATGATCTTAGTTTTCTGAATGTTGAGTTTAAGCTAGCTTTTTCACTCTCCTCCTTCACTTTCATCAAGAGGCTTTTTAGTTCCTCTTCACTTTCTGCCATAAGGGTGGTGTCGTCTGCATATCTGATCTATGTGAACTTATTTGGGAAAAAGATCTTTGCAGCTGTGATTTAAGAGTCTCATGATAGAGGAGGGGGGCTTTCCCAGTGACTCAGTGGTAAAGAATCTGCCTGCTAATTCAGGTGATGCAGCAGACATGAGTTCGATCCCTGCATCGAGAAGATCCCCTGGAGAAGGGCATGGCAACCCCCTCCAGTATTCTTGCCTGGAGAATCCCATGGATGGAGAAGCCTGGCAGGCTACAGTCCACCAGGTTGCAAAGAGTTGGACACAACTTAAGTGATTTAGCACATGCGCTAATGATAAGGAGATTATCCTGAATTTTTCCAGTGGGTCCTATAAGAGATCCACAAGAGGAGAAAACACAGACACACAGGAGAGGAGGGGGAAGTGTGAACAAGGAGGCAGAGAGAGATTTGAAGATGCTCAGTCCTAAAAGAAATCAGTCCTGAAGATTCACTGGAAGGACTGATGCTGAAGCTGAAACTCCAATACTTTGTCCACTTGATGCGAAGAACTGACTCCTTGGAAAAGACCCTGATGCTGGGAAAGATTGAAGGTGGGAGGAGAAGGGGACGACAGAGGATGAGATGGTTGCATGGCATCACCAACTCGATGGACACGAGTTTGAGTAAGCTCCAGGAGTTGGTGATGGACAGAGAAGCCTGGCATGGGGTCACAAAGAGTTGGACACAACTGAGCGACTGAACTGACAGAACTGACCTTGAAGATGGGAGTGAGGCCAGGGAACACCAGCACCACCAGAAGCTGGAAGAGGCAGGAAGGGAATGCCCTAAATGAATGTCCCTAGAGCCTCTGGAGGGTGCAAGGCCTTGATTTCAGCCTGCTGCTGCTGCTGCTAAGTCGCTTCAGTCGTGTCCGACTCTGTGTGACCCCATAGACAGCAGCCCACCAGGCTCCCCCATCCCCACTCCAGGCAAGAACACTGGAGTGGGTTGCCATTTCCTTCTCCTGATTTCAGCCTAGTGATAGTGATTTTTGAACTTCCAGCCTTCAGAACTGCGGGGAATATATTTCTGTTTTAAGCCACCATGTCTGTGGTCATTTGCTGCATGAGCCATAGGAATTGAATGAATCTTTCTCCACTGTCTGCAGTTTTCTTCTTCCTGACTGCACTGCAGCAAAGATAGTCAATAAATGGATTTGCAGTAAGAATGTGAATTTGTGGTCTCCTAGGCAAATGATGCTCAGCTCAATTGAGCATTTCAGGTGTTAGAAAGGTGTTGAGTTTTGACCACAAGTCCAGTTTGAAATATTCATTGCATTATCTGGAGGAAACTGACAGCCTCGGGGAAGGTTCCTGGGATCTTATCCAAGCAAAATCATCTGAGGCTGTCTTAAGGACTGAACTGGGAGGCAGAGGCATCCTCAAGACAAAGCAAAATTTATAGAATTCAGCTTCATGGAGCAAACACGAGGAGAAACACATGGATGGCATAGAACAAGATGTTGATGCCCGGCATGGCCCCTTGGGACTCTTGGGCCTTGTTATCCCCCATTCCGTGTAGGCAAGACTCCAGCCTCCATGGCCTTCTCTGATTTCCAAAGGGCAGAACAGTTGCTAATCAAAGGAGAAGCAGTCAGGAAACCATCTGAGGCAGAAGCTCATCAAAATTAGGAGACCTACCACCTAGGACCCTGCACCTAGGACACTCCCTAATCTTGTCAGCAACCCCACCCTTTTGCAACTGCAGAAAAAAGAATACAAGACTGTTGCTGCCTTGATCCTTATCACATACTCCTGCATGACTATGTAACCTTTCCCTACTCACTGGGGTGTATGGATATGAGAGTCAGACCATAAATAAAGCTGAGCACTGAAGAATTGATGCTTTTGAACTAGGGTGTTGGAGAAGACTCTTGAGAGTCCCTTGGACTGCAAGGAGATCAAACCAGTTCATCCTAAAGGAAATCAGTCCTGAATGTTCATTGGAAGGACTGATGCTGAAGCTGAAGCTCCAATCCTTTGGCCACCTGATGCAAAGAACTGAATCACTGGAAAAGATGCTGGGAAAGATCGAAGGCAGGAGGAGAAGGGGACAACAGAGGATGAGATGGTTGGATGGCTTCACCAACTTGATGGGCATGAGTTTGAGCAGTCTCTGGGAGTTGGTGATGGACAGGGAAGCCTGGCGTGCTATAGTCCATGGGGTTGCAAGGAGTCGGACACGACCGAGAGACTGAAGTGAACTGAACTCACCGGGGTGGGCATGGAGAGGCATAGTTCTCAAGGGGTTAGCTTCCTGTGTTCCCCCCTTTGCCTGGGAAAGTACTAAAGCCACTCTTTCTCCTCCATTACTCTGTCTCCATATTTCCATTTGGCAGTGGTACACAGAAAGCCAAGATTTTGGCAACACCACCACAAATAAATAAATGTAAACAAATGTGGAATTACTCAGCTACTGAATGTGAGGCCTTGCTCTAAGAAGCTGTGTGTGGTCCATGATCACACTCACATTACTCTTAGAGAAGCCTGTTTGATAAATTAGGGCTCTTAGGCTCAGTGTTGTTATTTAGTCGTTCAGTTGTGTCTGACTCTTTGCGACCCCATGGACTTTAGCCCACCAGGCTCCTCTGTCCATGGGATACTCCAGTCAGGAATCCTGGAGGGGGTTGCCATGCCCTCCTCCAGGGAATCTTCTTGACCCGGAGATCAAATCTGTGTCTCTTGCATTGGCAGGTGGATTCTTTACTGCTGAGCCACCAGGGAAGCCCAAGGCTCAATGAGTCTGCCCAAAGTCACAAAGCTGGAAGGGGTGGAGCCAAGCTTTATACCCAGGAATTTTGGATTTCAGCTAGCTTTCTGGAAGTTGCCAGAAGACTGGGGAAGGTCTTCCAGGTGTGCCAGCTTAGGGATCGCATTTCTTATATCCTCTCACTTTATATCTGCAGATCTGCCTGTTAACCAGAAGCCTGATTCTTGTGCTAATATTTCCAGTTTTTTTTTTTTTTTTTTTTAAGNTTTTTTTTTTTTTTTTTAAGGTGGATTCATGCCAACCCAAGGTGGTCCAGTTATTTCTGGAAGTCCATTTGGGCTAATTTGTTAGACTTGAGCTTAGGAAGAGTGAGTGGTGTGTGTGTGTGTAACACATTTGGTGTTATCAGCTCCCTCGTCTAAGGCTTCACTAAGCTCCTGTCTTTTGAGAAAGAACAGCATCGCCACTCGGTGTCACGCTGATTAATTCCTGCTGCAGTTATAATGAAAAACAAACCACATTTCTGTCCCATCCTTGTTACCTTCTGTATTTTCTGTGATTTTTTTCCTCCTTTATCTTGCTTTAGAATCTGCACAGCTTGTTTTATCTTCCAAGAATTCTATAGGAGTTTCTTAGGTGACTCTCTCTGAGAAATGGGAGAAAAATTACATTGCTCTGGCTTCTTACAATTACTAGGAGGCTATGCATAGCTCCTCAAATTATGGGCCATCTAAAAGGTAATCTCTTGTTATCATAATTTAACTCAATCTTGAGTCTAATTCTGGCAGCTTCTAATGTATTTCTTGGAAAATAGCATCATAGATAATGCAGAATTTGCTTTGTCGGTTGCGTTTGACATATATTAACTATTTTAACTATGCAACTACTCTGTGAGGCAGGTACTATTATTAACCCCATACAAAAGATGATGCAATTGAAGATCAGAGAGGTTAAGAAAACTTCCCAAAGCCACACAGCTACTAAAGCTAGAATTTAGATTCAGGGGTTCTTTGGAAGTTAAAACAGCTTAATTTGTTTATTTTTTATTACATAGAATATTTGTGGGAATTTTAGAAACTTCAAATAATACAGGAAATAAGGAAAAGACAAAAAACTCACTGAAATTCCCAGTAGTCTTAAATAGCTCATTAATCAATTTCAATATTTTAAAGAACACATTTTCAGACATCTTTCTAAGGCTTAAAGAAACATATACCTCTGTACTTTCAGAAATGGGATTATATAACGAGATATTCTGTAATTTGCTTTTTACCCAGATGATGGTGATTATAGTGGACAAGTAAAGCAGACTCAGAAGATGAGAAATACCTCCTTTATCATAGTGATGAATACAAGCTCAGGGCTCTCAGTCTGAGTGTGAGCGCTAACTCCAAGGTGTGTGTGGGGGGGTGTCTGTGTGAGAAGGAAAGGTGTGTGCAATCTGTGTTAATTCTCTGGGCCTTACTCACTGGATTCTTTGACCAGAATTCATCCAACCAGGGCTTCCCAGGGGGCACTAGTGGTGAAGAGTCTGCTTGCCAGTGCATGAGACTCGGGTCCGATCCCGGGGTCGGGAAGATCCCCTGGAGGAGAGCATGGCAACCCCCTCCAGTATTCTCGCCTGGAGAATCCCCAAGGACAGCAGAGCCTGGAGGGCTACAGTCCATGGGGTCTCAAAGAGTCGGACACGACTGAGAAATTGAGCACAGACGCATCCAACCAAGTATCTGTACCACAAACAAATACTCCCAGCTACCTTCTTTCCAAGAGCATTCAAGCCCCAATACTATTTACACACAGTCTATGCATTTATCATCTTATCAGAGACTAATGCTCCCAGAATTACTCTGAGCCACCAAAGTCTTCCCAGGTGGTAAAGAACCTGCCTACCGATGCAGGAGACATAAGAGACGCGGGTTCGATCCCTGGATCGGGAAGATCCCCTAGAGGAGGTCATGGCAACCCACTCCAATATTCTTGCCTGGAGAATCCCCAAGGACAGAGGAGTCTGGAGAGCTCCAGTCCATGGGGTGTCAAAGAGTCGGACACTTAGCGACTTCGCACGCACAGTGCACATGCACCAAAGGCTAGAATCAGAGATAAAGGCGTGGGGACGGTTGCTGTCCATTTGACTCAGATGAAGCCTCCATATAATGTATCATTTCAAAGTTTAAGTAGAGAAGGTCAAAAATGACATTAGAGAAGAATATTCATTTAGGCCAGTTCCTGGATTTTTCTGTCTAATGGAATTCCTCTCAGCACACTCATTACCTCATCTCTGAAAATACTAGGTTTGGAAGTAGTCTTGATGGTGCTTCAGGGAATAGGCAATTTCAGCATCTCAGGAGGTCATGTGATACAACAACCTGAATAACTAAAGTTTTGTTGCCACTTCTCAGGTGTCAGACACTTGGAAGCATCTTGCACATTGCCCCCAGCACATCCTGGTGTGATAGTACTGTGGTCAGGAACACTGAGTAGGTGAAAATGCTACAGCTAAGAGTGGATGGATGACCCTCCTCCCCCAGGCTACCCAGCCAGCAACTGGCAGAACCAGGAGTTGGATCCAGGGTTCTCTGAGTCAGACCACCCTTGTAGCTGCTATGCTGGTACATAGTAGCTGGTACATTTTCCCTTCCCTTCCCCTTACATAGGAAGGACTTTCTGATTAGATGGCAGTGAGTAGAGACCTGACAGAGACATGGAGCCAAGGCCTGCAGAATTCTGGAGGAAGAGTAATCTAGAGAAGGGCACGTGCAAAGGTCCTGAGGCATGAGCATGGTTGGGGTTCAGGGGAGAAGATGAGCTCAGAAAGGAAAAGGGAGGTGGTCAGATATGCAGAACTTTGTGGGCCATTGTGAAGGACTGGAATTTATCCTGAGTGATCTGAGGTTTGCACAGGTGAGTAATAGAACCTGATTTTTTCTTGATGGACCATTCTGGTTACTGTGTGTCTTGGGGCTGGGACAAGGATGGGAGCGTATGAACCAGTTAGGAGGATGGCAATCAGCCTGGCAAGACAAAGGGGTTTGGGGCCAGTGTGAGCACCTGGAGGTGGTAGAAATGGTTGGATTCACTTTATGCTTTAGAAAAGAATCAACAAGGACTTCCCTGTGTTTAAGAAGCTGCCTGCCAAGGCAGGGGACTCGCCTTCAATCCTTGGTCTGGGAAGATGCCACACACCATGGAGCAGCTAAGCCCATGTGCTGCAACTGTCAAAGTCTGTGTGCTGTAGGTCCTGTGCTCTGCGACAAGAGAAACCACTGCAATAGAATCCAGCACACTGCAACTAGACAGCAGCCCCTATCTCCACAACTAGAGAAAGTCCAAGCACAGCCATGAAGACCCAGCGCAGCCAAAAAAAAAGAAAAAAAAGAATCAGTGGAGTTTTTGGGTAGATTGGACAAGGAGAGAGAGATAAGAAGAAAACATAAGAATGACGTATTCCTTAATTGTCACGTCACTCATCATTTTGATATGCAAATTATAAAAGAGCAGTTTGAGATTTCCAACCATGGTACCTGCACTCAATGCCTGATCTCAGTCTGGGTAGAATAAGACAGATGTATGTGTACTCAGTTGAGTTTGACTCTTTGCAACCCCATGGATTTAGCCCACCAGGCTCCTCTGTCCATGGAATTCTCTAGGCAAGAATACTGCAGTGGGCTGCCATTTCCTTCTCCAGGTGATCTTTCCAACCCAGGGATCGAATCCAATTTTCCTGCAACCCTACAATGGCAGGTGGCTTCTTTACCACTGGATAAGGCAGCACTGGCTCAAATCTGTACTTAGCAGCTTTGTTCTCCCAGTAACTTTACCTCTGTGAACCATTTCTTCATCTGTTAAATTGGAGCAATAATCACAGCGCCTCCATTAAGGCATCTTGAGAAGAAGTGAAGTGTTACTTGTTCAGTTGTGTCCGACGCATTGCAACCCCATGGCCTGTAGCTAGCCTGGCTCCTCTGTGCATGGAATTCTCCAGGCAAGAATACTGGAGTGGGTTGCCATTCCCTTCTCCAGGGGATTTTCCTGACCCAGGAATCGAACCCAGGTTTCCTGCACTGTAGGCAGGAAACTATACTGTCTGAGCTACCAGGGAAGCCCAAGCCAACAAAAGCAGCCAGGCGTGCCAGGCTCAGGTGACAACCCACGAAGCGAGGAAGTGGGGGCTGACTGATCTGCCCCACCCGCGGCAAGGACAGTCAAAGCATCTTGATGTGGATTGAACGAGACAACTAACTCAGGCTCCTGTGTATGGTGGGTGTGACTGCACGTTAGTCTCTGATCCTCTTTGGAGTCAGGGAGACTTGTGTTTTTGGTTTGTTTGTTTTTAATATTTATTTGGCTGCGTCTCATCTTAGTTGTGGCACACAAGATCTTTAGCTGAGGCATGTGGGATCTGGTTCCCTGACCAGGAATCCAACCCGGGCCCCCAGCATTGAGAGCTTGGAGTCTTAGCCACTGGACTACCACAGAAGTCTGAGTCCTGTGCTTTGATCATGGGAAAGAGGCTTTCCCTGGAGCTCCACCCTTGTGAAAGGATTTATCTAGCACTGGGGCTAAGGACAGAAATCAGACTCAGAGATCTATGACAAGGCAATCCTGGCCATAACTGCTCCTCCTCTTGGTCAAAGCATTCAGGGCCCTGGGCCTCAGTTAACTCACCTGTGAAATAGGAGAATAAGAGCTTCCTTGCATGATCGATGAGAGGATGAAATGAGCACACATACGGAGCCCAGAGCTGTCCCTCAGTCGTGACCGCTTCTCTGCTCCTCCTTATATGTACCTGACCTCAGGTGCCAAGTACTTGTGCTGAGATTTGCCCTCATGTTTCATGTCTGCTCCGGGTTAAAGAAAATTATTCTCCTGTCTTCTCGCATATGGAGCTGCAGCTAGTTCTGGGGCTGGGGATTTAATGTCTTTGAAGATTGTCAGATTCTGATATTTACTGTCCTCTGCTTATCCGGGGCTGGTCCTGTGAAGAGAGACAACTGCAGGCTTTGTTCCGAGCAAAACCCATGCTTGCTGCAGCCTGTTTGTTTGTGGGGCAGGAGGGAGAGAAAGACTGTTTTTTTTTTTTTTTTTTTTTTTAATATTTATCTGTTTGACTGCATCAGGTCTTAGTTGCAGCACATGGGCTCTCTAGTTGTGTTGTGCAGGCTCAGTAGTTGACACACATGGGCTTAGTTGTCCCGAGGCATGTGGGATCTTACACCCCAACCAGGGATCAAGCCCACATCCTCCGCGTTGCAAGACGGATTCTTAACCACTGAACCACCAGAGTAGTCTCTCTCTTTTTTTCTTTAGGTCATCAAAGTGCAAGTAGTGGGTCCCATCATTGACTTTCACCTGGGATGCTGTCACTGGTCTCTCAAGCCCATGCCTGCTCCTTCCAATCTTTACTCCATGCATCTTTCAGTGGCTGAGAAGCCTTAAAAATGCTCCATCACAGCCTGTTGCTGCTGCTCAAAACCTTCTAGTGTCTTCCACCCATCTCAGGATAAAGATGAAATCCTCCCCAGGGCTCACAGGGAGAAGGAGAAACATTCTTCTTTAGTCAGGGCTGCCCTTTTCAACTTGATTTTGCAACTTTCCTTCCAGCACAGGGCCTTTTCGTGTGCTGGTCTTCCTTTCGGCAGAGATGATTTAGGGTTAGAGAATGAGGCACAGTCAACAAAGCAGGACTTCCAGAGGTTCAACACCTTGAACACCTCATGGTGCCACCACAGGCAATTCAATTCAACAGTAGGCTCTGACATGTAATTTTATTTTCCCAAATTACACATTAAATGTGAGTTGTGCTGAAATCACTCATTCCTCTTGTTTGCTTGTTCTCACTCTCTCCTTTAAAGCTTTTCTGATTCAGTCTCTTTTCCTCTTTGTCTCTCTGCATCCCTGCTTTTCTGCTCCCCTAAACTGGCACTTAAGGGAGAGATTACAGCTTTGGTATCATAAAAGATGGAGCAGTGGTGGTGTAGGAGAGGGGTTGGAACGGCAGCCATGGGGATGCCCTCCCTGTTCACGTCTCCTGGTAGGAGACCCTGCTGTGAGGAACATGGTTGGTTCATGACCTCCAGCTCGACCTCTGGATCGCCCCCTAGTGTTCATGGGGAGGCTGTGTTCTCCTGGGTTGTGCTCAGCCAATGACCAAGTAGGGTCGGGGTACCAGGGTCCCTCCCTTCCTGCCCATCACAGGGTTCTGCCAATAGGAATCATCTCCACTGCCTGGGCGGAGCCCTTCTCCAAGCCCCGTGGTAGGCGGAGGGTCTCCCTCCCCACCCCTCCTTCCTTCCCTCTCAACTCCCCCAGGCGGCAGAGTCACATGGTCTGAAGTCTCTTCCCATCAACTCCTGTTTCTTTTTCCTTTATGCTTCACAGGCACCCCCTGCCCTGCCAATGAATCTCTTGCACATCTGATTCTATCTTGACATCTGCTTCTCAGAGAACCCAAGCTGACACAAGCAGAGGAAAGAAGAGAGTTAAACATCTTCAGCCTTCTTAGAACCCCCGATACTCTGAAACTCAAGAACTCCAGGCTTGTACTAACCTTTAAGAGAAAGGAATGTGTCGTTCAGTTGTGTCCAACTCTTTGCGACCCCATGGACTGTAGCCTCCCAGGATCCTCCATCCATGAGATTTTCCAGGCAAGAGTACTGGAGTGGGTTGCCATTTCCTTCATATATATATATTTGAATCACTTTGCTGTACACTCAAAACTAACACATTTAAATCAATTATACTTCAGTTGAAAAAGAAAGATGAACTCGACTTCATGTTCTTCCTATACACAGGATAGGAAGAACATGGACTTTCACTTCATTTGGAGGATGTACCAAGGATGACACCAACGGCTGGTTGGCTCCTTCCTAGCTGTAACATCTAGTGCCTTGCTTCTTCTTGCTATAGAGCCTGGAAAAACTTGACTTATTTCCCAGCCTCTTTGGGTTGAGAATTGCTTTCCTGAAAAACGAAGACAAGATGAAGTTCGGTCGTACTTCTCTCCCCACTTTTTTCAGCCTTGAATATGGACAAGAACCCTAGATCCCAAGCAACCAGTTGAGAATGTGAGATAACAATCATGAAAGAAAGATTCAGAGAATCACAAAGACCCCAGCCCTTGGCATAATCAGGCCACAGAATGAACAGCAGCTGCTCCTGTACTGCTGGACTTGCTGTTACATAAGAAAAATAGACCCTTGTCTGTGTCAGCCACAGTATGTCACTTGCAGGTCAAAAGATGCCTTAATGATACAGATGATCTGACTTGAAATATGTGCTCTGTGCACTTGGGCCAACTGGCTGGCTCAGGCAAGGCCAGAGGCATCTTTTGGTGCAGGTAGGATTTCATAGGCAGAAGGGCCAGCAATTGCTTTCCTTGTGCACTTGGCAGTCCATGGAGAAATATACCTGGACTTGGCATTGTACGGCTGAAGAAGATCCTTCTTCCCCATTGTCTGTTTTTATAGGGTATGAGTGACAGATATGGGCTCAGTTTGTCTCTTCCCTACTTTATCAGATGAGTGGGAAGAGACAAGGGACAGAAGCAAGGGGTGACAGTGAGAGTTTATAGGAGAGAAAATAAAATGTCACTTATCCACGTGAGAGGGGTGGGCCTCATAAAGAGTGGTCCTGGGAAGATTACTGCAAGGGAAGATGCAAAGGACCCAACCACTCACCCATGTGTTATCAAGAGATTGTTGTTCAGTCGCTCAGTCGTGCCTGACTCTGTGACTCCATGAACTGCAGCACACCAGGCTTTCCTGTCCTCCACTATTTCCTGGAGTCGGCCCAAACTCATGCCCATTGAGTCAGTGATGTCATCCAACCATCTCATCTTCTGGCATCCCCTTCTCCTCTCACCTTCAATCTTTCCCAGCATCAGGGGCTTTTCCAATGAGTCAGTTCTTCGCATCAGGTGGCCAAAGTATTGGAGGTGTAGTTTCAGCATCAATCCTTCCAATGAATATTCAGGGTTGATTTCATTTAAGATTGACTGGTTTGATCTCCTTGATGTCCAAGGGACACTCAAGAGTCTTCTCCAACACCATAGTTCCAAAGCCTCAGTTCTTCAGCACTCAGCCTTCTTTATGGTCCAACTCGCACATCCATACATAATTACTGGCTTTGACTAGACAGACCTTTGTGGGCAAAGGGATGTCTCTGCTTTTTAATATGCTGTCTAGGCATCAGTTTGCTGTGTGTTTAGTCGCCAGTCATGTCTGACTCTTTGTGACTCCATGAACTGCACCCACCAGGCTCCTCTGTCCATGAGGATTCTCCAGGCAAGAATACTGGAGTGGGTTGCCATGCACTCCCCTAGGGGATCTTCCCAACCCAGGGATCGAGCCCAGGTCTCCGGCAATTGCAGGCAGATTCTTTACTGACGGAGCCACCAGGGAAGCCCAAGAATACTGGAGTAGGTAGCCTTTCCCTTCTCCAGGGGATCTTCCCGATCCAGGAATCGAACCAAGGTCTTCTGCATTGAAGGAGGATTCTTTACCAGCTGGGCTACCAGGGAAGCCCAGCTAGGTATAAATGGGGTTAATCTTTTCTTTTTTTCTATTTATTTCTATTTAATCTTTTTTTCTATTTAAAAAATATTCAAGTCCACTTTCCACATTCCCCCAAAAGCCCACATCTCCACCAGCTGAACGTGAATCACCCCCCACACTCAGAGTACAATTTGGTGGCATGTTCTTTACTTAATATCAGCAGTAGTAACATTCAAGCACCAAAAAAGCCCGAGTAATTATATGTCTGTTTTCTCTGCTGTTTTTATTTGGAACAAAGGCACCTGCCATGTTAATTGTGCCCTTTTTATAAACATCTTCTCCAGCCAGCCAACCAAAACTGCCTTGGGGTGGGGGAGGGTTATGTGTTGGAGGGAAAGGATTCGTCTGTACAACAGATTTTCAGATCTTCCTTGATTCCAATGATACCTTCCTTCATATAAGGCTGCCAAACCCTCACCCAGACAACAGAGGAAGATGATTCACTGAACGTTAAACAAAAGAGATTTTAAAAAGAGAAAGAATCCTTGGAGAAGGAGAATGGAGAAGGAAGTGAACCAGACCTCTCTACCTGTGTTCAGTCACAGAAGTCACGACATAACATTGAAGATGTGTTTTTCTAAAGGAAAACAGAAAAAAAGAAATGTGCCCATCACAGCTGTATCATCTAGACATTGTGAAATAGTCCTTGACAGGTTTTTTTCTTCTCCCTATTTATGCGTAAAGACATAACATACAATAAAGGGCACACATCTTAAGTGTACAGTTTAATTTTGGGGAAATTTTTTGTTGTAGGAAAATATATACATCTTGAATTTCTCATCTTCATTATTTTAAATTGTAGACGTCACTGCCATTAAATTGCCATCGTGATGTTGTATCACCATCATTACTACCTTTTCCAAAATTTTTCATCCTATCAAACAGAGACTGTGAAACATTACACTTGGAGAAAATTTACATAAAATACAATGTGTAGCCAAAATCCAGATTGGGATATAAAATGTTCCCAGCTTCCAGCTAGGTCCCTTAGGCTCCTCCTTGGATAATGCCTCCTTAGAGGTAAAACTGTTGTGACCTCTATCATCACGGATTAATTCTGCCTGAAAGTTAGTGTAAATGGAACCAAACGGAATGTATTGTTCTGCGTCTGGCTTCTTTCACTCAACACTGTCCCTGAGATTCATCCACGTTGTTGCTTGAGTCAGTGTTTTGTTCTTTTTTTTGTTGCTCTCCGAGAAGGCAATGGCACCCCACTCCAGTCCTCTTGCCTGGAGAATCCCATAGACGGAGGAGCCTGGTAGGCTGTACTCCTTGGGGTCGCTAAGAGTTGGACACGACTGAGCGACTTCACTTTCACTTTTCACTTTCATACATTGGAGAAGGAAATGGCAACCCACTCCAGCGTTCTTGCCTGGAGAATCCCAGGGACTGGGGAGCCTGGTGGGGTCGCAGAGAGTTGGACACGACTGACGTGACTTAGCAGCAGCAGCAGCAGTATCCCATTGTATGAACGTATCAGTTTATTTTTCTTCATTCATTTTCTGGTCAGTGGACATCTGGGTTGTTTCCAGCTTGGGATTCTTGGAAATAAAGCCTCAGACTCATGGCCACAGAGAATGGACTGGCTTCCATTTCATGCACTGGTGCACCAGCACATGCATTCCATTCTATAGACTGGTTTCCATAGAGAATGGTGGTTTCCAAGGGGGCAGGGGTTGGGGCAAGGAGGGAGCGGGAGGTGGGGGTTAGCAGGTGTAAGCTTTTATATGTAGAATGGATAAACGACACTGTTTAACATAGGAAAATACATGCACTGTCTTATGATAAACCATAATGGAAACGAATATAAAAAAGGAATATATATTTGTGTAGTTGAATCACTTTGCTGTGCAGCGGAAATTAACACTACATTGTAAATTAACTATACTTCAATAAAAATAAATTTAAAAGGAAATAAAGCCATGGTGACATTACTGTGTAAAAGTCTTTTTTAAAAAAATAATTTATTTTTGGCTGTGCTGGGTCTTCATTGCTGCTCAGGCTTTTCTCTGGTTATAGTAAGTGGAGGCTACTCTCTAGTCGTGGTTCATGGGCTTAATTGCTCCTTGGCATATGGGATCTTCCTGGACCAGGGATCGAACCCGTGTCTCCTGCATTGGTAGGCAGATTATCATTATTATTCCTATTACTGTTATCATTGTTATTTTTTATGTGCTACCACCAGTTTGCCCTATCTCTAAGGAGCAGGTCCACCCGCCAAAAGTTCTGCTTTGCACCGAGCTGAAATTGGCCTCTTTGCAACTTCACCCAATTGCTTCCAGTCCACAGCCCAACATTTAGCACTTAATTACATCTTGTCTTCTATTATGCACTAATTGTCTCTTGTGGCTCCTCCCTTCTCCCCAGCTCATTTGCCAACTCCTCGAGGGCAGAGACCAAGTCTTGTAGTCAGAACACCTTTCAGAGCCGCAAGAATAAGAACTTATTAAATAAATACTTGTTGATGGAAAGTTCCAGCCAGGATTTCCCCGTGGGGCCTCAAACCAGGTGTGTGGAAGACAGTGTAGGAAGGTCACAAGGGATTTGCAAATTAAATGTGCATACAGCTTATATATAATTTGCATACTCCCGCTGTCAACACTCAGCAATTTTACATTTAAAATGATATTGCTCTCCCGAAGGCTGTCATTTCTTTATCTTGCTCTTCTTCAGTATTGTGTACATATCAAATCAGAACATGGGGAGTTTACACCCTATGTGTAAACTGTTCAGTAAAATATTCAGGACCTCAGTTGCAGGAAGAGAACCTCAGGGTGAGCTTGTCTAGTTGAAATTCTGTTTGCCCTTTCAAGGGCAATCATCACCTGTGCTCACAAACACAATTACTCACTCCTACATCTCTTTGTTCTTGCCACCTGCAGTGCCATTAACCACTGTGTATCCTAACTAGAAATTAGTCAGCGCTCTTTCAGTTGCAAGTGATTGGAACCCTACTCAATGCAGTTTAAGCCAAGACAGGGAATCTGAATTCACTGGCTTCTGTAACTGAACCGCCTGGGGACTTCAGACACAGCTTGAGGTAGAGGCTGAAAGGATGTCATTAAGGGTTCATCAGAATTTCTTTTCTCCAACTCTGCTCACAGTTCAATTCAGTTCAGTCACTCAGTCGCGTCCGACTCTTCGAGACCTCATGCACCGCAGCACGGCCAGGCCTCGCTGTCCGTCACCAACTCCTGTAGTTTACTCAAACTCATGTCCATAGAGTCGGTGATGCCATCCAACCATCTCATCCTCTGTTGTTCCCTTCTCCTCCTGCCTTCAATCTTTCCCAGCATCAGGGTCTTTTCAAATGAGTCAGCTCTTCGCATCAGGTAGCCAAAGTATTAGAGTTTCAGCTTCAACTCTGCTCACGGTCCCATCACAAAAATCTTCACTTACCCGACAGATAAAGTCAAAATCTCAAGGCTGCATCTCATTGGTTAGACATGAATCACATGACAGTCCCTAAGCCAATCACTGTGTTTGGAAGAAAAATATACCTATTAGCTAGTTCTTAGGAGAAGGCAATGGCACCCCACTCCAGTACTCTTGCCTGGAAAATCCCATGGATGGAGGAGCCTGGTAGGCTGCAGTCCATGGGGTCGCTAAGAGTCTGGCGCGACTGAGTGACTTCACTTTCACTTTTCACTTTCATGCATTGGAGAAGGAAATGGCAACCCACTCCAGTATTCTTGCCTAGAGAATCCCAGGGATGGGGGAGCCTGGTGGGCTGCCGTCTATGGGGTCGCACAGAGTCGGACATGACTGAAGCAACTTAGCAGCAGCAGCTAGTTCTTGGGTGAGTCCTTCTCTGCCTCCTAGTCCTGTGGTCTGAGAATGAGGAAGAGGAGTTGCCTGAAGAGAAGTCTAGGGGCTTTCCTTACAGGAAGTGCAGGTACAAGCACAGATACCAACTCCCAGCAGAGCTGGCTGAGACTGTCTCTGTTCTTAATCTGGGTGCTCTTTGGGGGCAGGAAGTTGAGACTCCTCATGAAACTGAACATGTAAAAGGGGGTAGAATAAAGAAACCTCCGAGGCACCAGAGAGTCCTTCCTTTCTTAACTGTTTACTGAACAGCAAGCATTGGGATGACAAGAATGAGTAAGCACAGAGGTGGTCCCTGCCGACTGTGGGGCTTATGGTCTTGTTGGCAAAACAGAATACATGCAACAGACTTGATCAATAGAGAGTGATGTGTATAAGATACTGTTTGTGTGAACAAAGGTTCTTCTTTGCAGCTTAGAACACTCGAGTTGATAAAAGAGTAATGAAATGACACCTTCTATCGTAAAGGGCTTCCCTGGTAGCTCAGCTGGTCAAGAATCCACCTGCGGTGCAGGAGACCCTGGCTCAATTGCTGGGGTGGGAAGATCCCCTGGGGAAGGGATGGGCTACCCACTCCAGTATTCTTGGGCTTCCCTGGTGGCTCAGCTGGTAAAAAACCTGCCTGCAATGTAGGAGACCTGGGCTCGATCTCCGGGTTGGGAAGATTCCCTGGAGAAGGAAACAGCTACCCACTCTAGTATTCTGGCCTGGAGAATTCCATGGACTGTTCCATGGGTCACAAACAGTCGGACACGACTGAGAGACTTTCACTTCAGTTCACTTCAGTTACATAACACATCCCTTTAAAACACCTTTATAATAACTTCTGGGCTTCCCAGGTGGCACTAATGATAAAGAACCCACCTACCAGTGCAGGAGATGTAAGAGATGTGGATTTGATCCTTAGGTCGGGAAGATTCCCTAGAGAAGGGCATGGCAACCCACTCCAGTATTCTTGCCTGGAGAATCTCATGAACAGAGGAGCCTGGTGGGCTGCAGTCCATGGGGTCACACACAGAGTCGGGCACGACTAAAGCAACCTAGCACATATGCACACATAGCAACTTCTAGGATAGTAGTTGTGATGTTCCCCCATTTTTTAGAAAAGAGTTGGAGACTGAAAAGCAAGCATGCCTACAGTGTGCCAGTAACCAACCACATGCATACCTTCATGCAGAAGGACTTACTTTATCAGCCTGCCCAACAGCCCCGCGAAGTGTGATCTCACGTCATAGATGAGGAAAGAGGACCTCAGAGATGGAGATACTAGCCTGACAGCAAGTGGCAGATCTAGAAGACCCATGTGAGTGACTTAGTGTCACACAAAACCCGAGGCCGGGCCAGGACTCACCGCTGGGGCTCAGGGCTCCAAGTCGAGTCCTCATCTCTCAGCCCCACTGGGTCCCCCCGCCCCTGCCTTCAAACCACATCTGTCATCGGGGGTTACTCTGATCTGTCATCAGGCCTTGACTATTGCAACTAGACAAATAACTATCGTCAGTCTTGACCCAGAGAGGAACGAAGTTTCCTTTCTGCTTTCCTTGCCAGAGCCTTGAAGCCCTGCCCCAGAAGTGCCAAGCCCCTTTTCCCCAGGAAGTGTTTCTGTCCCCTTCATCACTCGTCATTAACCCTGTGCCAGAGCTGGGTGGTGGTGGTGGCAGAGGTGTGCAGACAGCTCCACCAGGGCTTGACTTGGCGTGTGTGTGTGCAGCAGCCAAGATCTGGCCCATTTTGCTCCTGTGCTGAGCAAAACACCTGCTTGCTGTTCTGTCTGTGTGTCGTGAGAGAAAGGGAGGGGTCGAGGACGCCTCTGATATTTTTTGTCTGGACAGCTAGAAGTTGTCACTTATGGAGATGTCAGCCAAAGCAGCTTCTGAGCAGGGTGAATTCCAGAGTTCAGGTTTGTGTCTGTTAAGTCAAAGATGCTTGTTCAACAACCAAGAGGAGTCATGAAAGGGCAACTGGGTATGGAAAGAGGATGAGGCTGGAGATAAAAATGTGGGATGCGTTGCCACAGAGACGGTAGTAAATGCTGTGGGATGGTTGAAACCACTAGGGAGTGGGAGTATCAAAAAGAGAATGAGTTAGAAGAGAGCCTAGAGCCCCCTCACCCTAGAGCACAGGGGATAAGGACCAGAGAAAACTTAGAAGGCGTAGTGAGTGGGCAGGAAGGTATCGAGAGAATCAGGATGGAGGCCAAGCAAAGAAGGGATTTCAAGAAGGGAACAATTAATTGCACCAAACAATACTGCTAAACTGTGTTCGATCAGAATTGAGGATTTACATGGGTTTGGCACATGAGGTATCATTGATGACCTTGGCAGGAGTAGCGTGGTGTGGAGGTGGGCAGGAAGGCAGGAGAGGATGGGCAGAAAGTTAAATAGACTCTTTTTTTAACCAATTTTTTTTTTAACTGAAGTTTAGTTGATTTACCGGAGAAGGCACTGGCGACCCACTCCAGTACCCTTGCCTGGAAAATCCCATGGATGGAGGAGCCCGGCAGGCTGCAGTCCATGGGGGTCGCTAAGAGTCGGGCGCGACTGAGCGACTTCACTTTCACTTTTCACTTTCATGCATTGGAGAAGGAAATGGCCACCCACTCCAGTGTTCTTGCCTGGAGAATCCCAGGGATGGGGGAGCCTGGCGGGCTGCTGTCTGTGGAGTTGATTTACAAAGCTGTGTTAGTTTCAGGTGCAGCAAAGTGAATCAGTTATGCATGTACATAGCTGCTGCTGCTGCTGCTAAGTTGCTTCGGTCGTGTCCTACTCTGTGTGACCCCATAGAGTCAATAACACAATAACACAAACTAAAAGAGACAGATCAGGGGTGGCTTATCTCAAGCTGGGAAATATTGTAGCAAGTTTGTGTTCTGATGGGAATGAAAAGTGCAGAGGGATGATTTTGTGATGCAAGGGGGAAGAAATGGGGCAATTCCAGGAATAATATCTCAGAGCAGGCGGGAGGAGATGCCATCCAGTGGACCACTGGTGTGTTTGGCCCTAGATTGCAAAGCTAGGCTCCCTCTACCTTGCTCCCTCTTTCCATCAACACACAGTACATTCTTTTTTATTAATTTTTTTTAAATTTTTTTAAATTTTTATTTTAACTTTAGTTTACTTTACATTACTGTATTGCTTTTGCCAAACATTGACATGAATTCACCACGAGTGTACAAGCGTTCCCAAACATGAATCCCCTCCCACCTCCCACCCCATGCCATCCCTCTGGGTCCTCTCCTTGCACCAGTCCCAAGCATCCTGCATTCTGCATCTGACATCAACTGGCGATTCGTTTCTTACTTGATAGTATACATGTTGCAATGCCATTCTCCCATCTCATCCCACCCTCTCCCTCTCTCTCTCCCCCAGAGTCCAAAAGTTCACTCTATAGATCTGAGTCTCTTTTGTTGTCTCGCATACAGGGTCATCATCCCCATCTTTCTAAATTCCATATATATGCGTTAGTATACTGTATTGGTGTTTTTCTTTCTGGCTTACTTCACTCTGTATAATCGGCTCCAGTTCCATCCATCTCCTTAGAACTGATTCAAATGTATTCTTTTTAATGGCTGTGTAATACTCCATTGTGTATATGTACCACAGCTTTCTTATCCATTCATCTGCTGATGGACATCTAGGTTGTTTCCATGTTCTGGATATTATAAACAGTGCTGCAATGAACATTGGGGTACATGTGTCTCTTTCTATTCTGGTTTCCTCGGTGTGTATGCCCAGGAGTGGGATTGCTGGGTCATGAGGCAGCTCTATTTGCAGTTTTTTAAGGAATCTCCACACTGTTCTCCATAGTGGCTGTACTAGTTTGCATTCCCACCAACAGTGTAAAAGGGTTCCCTTTTCTTCACACCCTCTCCAGCATTTATTGCTTGCAGACTTCTTGACTGCAGCCATTCTGACTGGTGTGAAGTGGTACCTCATTGTGGTCTTGATTTGCATTTCTCCACACAGTACATTCTTGCCTTCTCTTCTTAGCACTGCTCCAAACATCCCTAAGAACACTCCCATTTGAGAGAATAAAGCCTAGGCCAGAGCACTTGCTATTTCTGCTACTGATAACCATGAATTAGAGTGAAGAGGGAAAACAGGAGGCGGCAGAAGGTCTTGTCTGAACTGCTGGATTCAGGTGTGTGCACTGTGAGCGTGCTTGCAAAATCACCTTGCTGGGATGTTTACAAAGTTGGGTCTGACTCTGTGTGACCCTATGGACTGTAGCCCACCAGCCTCCTCTGTTCATGGGATTCTCCAGGCAAGAATCCTGGAGTGGGTTGCCATGCCCTCCTCCAAGGGATCCTCCCAAGCCAAAGATCGCAAAATTGAGAAGGCATTTTCAAAAGGAAGCAGAGACAAAATGAACAAACACCACTAAAATACATGTGGTGGCATAAGCTAGGTCTACCGAAGGTGTGGCCTTTACCACCATCTCCAATTTAAAACCATTGGTTTTTAATAGGTTTCTTTCAAGGTCATTCAGGCAGCAAAGATAAATTGAGACCTGGGAGAGGCCCTGGAGATGGAGACGAGAGAGGGCTCTGGTCCCCAAGGGGTTGGAACACCAGTAAGGTATTATTAACAGGATATTCACAGAATGGCATCGTAAGTTAAGGGCTTGGAGAGTTGAAACTGAAAGTTGCTCAGTTGTGTCCAACTCTTTGTGACCCCATGGACTATATAGTCCATGGAATTCTCCAGGTCAGAATACTGGGGTGGGTAGCCTTTCCCTTCTCCAGGGGATCTTCCCAACCCAGGGATTGAACCCAGGTCTCCTGCATTGCAGGCGGATTCTTTACCAGCTGAGCCACCAGGAAAGTCCAAGAAAACTGGAGTGGGTAGCCTATCGCTTCTCCAGTGGATCTTCCTGATCTAGGAATCAAACCAGGGTCTCCTGCATTGTAGGTGGACTCTTTACCAGCTGAGCTACCAGGGAAGCCCATTTGGAGCATTTTGGATGCTCAAAGGAGGATTAGGTAACCCAGTAAACTTAAATGAGACAAGGCTGAGGCAAGCATAAAGAAGTACACTTTATGCCAGGAAGTATAAGGAAAAGTGTCCCTCTAACCCAGGGAACGGCATGTACAAAAAAGAGGTATGCAGGTGAGCATTAAATAATAGACTCACAGAATGAGAAAGTTATTTCAATGATCTTGCCATCCTTTTTACACTTCAATGAGACATGCTCAGTTTAGTGCTAATGGCTCTTTAACATCTCTTCCTTTGAGATTAGGGGGAAGTGCCTACTTGTCTCACTTCTATTTAATGGCTTAAAACAACTCTTGTTTTGTTCACCAGTCTGGAATTTGGGCAGGGCTTGGAGAAAGACATAGCAATGCACTCCAGTATTCTTGCCTGGAAAAATCCTATGGACAGAGGAGCCTGGCGGGCTATTGTCGACAGGGTCGCAAGAGTCATACATAACTCAGTGACTAAACCAACTACAGTGGGGACAGCTTGAGGACAATCCTCCCTGGAGTGCTTGTCGACACAGCATCAGCTGTGATGGCTCAAAGGCTGGGGCAGAAATCATCTAAAGGTTCATCCCCCTATCAGGTGGTGGGTACTTGGCTGTTGGCTAGGACCCTAGGGAGGACAACCTGGATTCCTACACGTAGCCTCTGCAGTGTGAGTTGGGCTTCCTCCCAACATGGTTGCTCAGTTACGAGGATGAACTTCCCAAGAGAGGAAATGGAGTGGAAGCCACGTCACTTTTATGACCTTGCTTCAGAGGTCATGCAGCATCACTTCTGCTATGTTCTCTTCATTAGAGCCTAGCTCATATCCAAAAAGAGAAGAATTAGGTGACAACCCCATGTGGTAAGTGACAAAAAATATGTGGACACTTCCTAAAACCCCCCACAGCCCACCTTCTACCCATGAATTCTCCATATTCTTCCCACATGCAAAACAGAGACACTCTCTCCCAAAATCCTACCTACCTCCCTGAAAGTTTCATCTAGCTGGAACACTGGGTCTGATGTTCTGGTCATCTAAATCAGGTCCAGGGGATATATACATTTTTGAGACAGGAGTCTGCTGTGTCTCCCATTGGCTGGCAAAGCAATAAAGTTATTCTTTTCTGCTTCACCCAAAAAGCAAATAAATAAATCAGGTCCAAATGACACTTATTAGTCTCTCCTTTAACACACTGAGTCTTAGAACCTCACAGTGGTTGGTAACCAACTAGAATTAAATAACATTTGATTGATTGCTTGATTTTTATGGAGATAGAATCCACAACATTTTATTTTATTTTCCAGTTCCTTTCCATTCGTGTAAGTGGTATTGGTTTTCCATTCCTAGTATTAATGTCAAGTTTTTTTTTCTTAAACAGTGATTTTAAAGAAAATAGTAAATAAAGAAGAGTATAGGCGATGCTTAGATGTGGCAAAAATTGTGAGAGTGGGGAGTATAAAGAATGAAGTATTGATATTTGTTACAATGTGGATAAACTTCAAACACAAAATGACACATAGTGTGTGAGTCCATTGATATAAACTGTCCAGAAAAGGAAAATCTAAGTGGGTAGATTAACGATTGCCTGAATCTGTGGGTGGAAAGGGGGATGGACTCTTTTGGGAGTGTGATAAAAACGATCTAAAATCAGATTGTGGTGGTATTGGCACAATTCTGTAAATCTACTAAAAATTGTAGGGAGGCAGGATCTTAGGAGACAGTGCCTCTATTTTGCTTGTGGGAAGACTATGGGTAATCCATGGCCTGAGGGTGGACTGGGGTGGGTTTTAAGACGTGTCCACACACTTTTTGTCACATGCCATCCAGGAGATATCATCTGATTGCTCTTGTTTTTGGATATGGCTGGGCTCTAATGAAGAGAACACAGCAGAAATGACGCTGCACGACTTCTGAAGTGAGGTCATGGGAGTAACGTGGCTTCCACTCCACTTCTTCTCTTGGGAAGTTCATCCTTGTAACTGAGCCCCCATGTTGGGAGGAAGCCCAACTCACGTTGGAGACACTCCACTTAAAACTTCCCCAGTTGGCTCAGTGGATAAAGAATCCATCTGCAATGCAGGAGATGCCAGAGACACAAATTCCGTTCCTGGGTCAGGAAGATCCCTTGGAAGAGGAAATGACAACTCATTCCAGTATTCTTGCCTGGAAAATCCCATGGACAGAGGAGCCCAGTGGGCTACAACCCATGGAGTCGCAAAGAGTCCAACACGCCTGAGCGACTAAGCATGCATTCGCACTTCAAATGAGCTAATTTTATGGTATGTAAATTCCTTAATAAAACTGTTGGAAAACTGTGAGGCCACATTTGGATGCCTGGAGTTTTTGAGACACTGGGCAGTAACAGTAGGAGGATTTTCAAATTATGTTAATCAGAGCTGCTCACTTTGAAGGAAAAAAATATCAGAACGGCCAATCAGGCCTGGATCAACAGCACTCTGATCTGTCCTCATTTGTTTTTAGAAACAGTTTAATGTAGAAACACAGACATTTCTAGAAATGAGCAAAGCTGCCCACCAGAGCAAAGACAGGTTCTCCCTATCCAGCACCAGCTGACGGCATGAACTATTGTGTGGGGCCATTTAACCTCTAGGTCTCATGGTTTATTTATGAAGGTGACTCATGTCTTATTTATGATAAAAAGAGGAAGGTCACCATGTAAGCATCTTTGAATGAAGCGTCTCTGAGCACAGAACAGAACAAGACGAGTCAGCAGATCAGAGTCTACTTCATTTGCAGGGATGTGTATCTGTCACTTGTTTGGGGTCACGGGACCTTGGGACAGATGGACTCAACAGAACACTTCAAAGAACTGAACTCATTTGTAGGTTGAAGAGGGTCTGATTTGGACCTTAGTTGATGAGTGTTTTAGAGGACAACATCCCTAAGCTGAAAATGCCTGAGAAGCAGTGGGCTAGAATATGCATGGTGGACAACAGCATTCCAGAGTCTGGGATGGTTTTCCAGAGACTTGCCACAAATTGTAGTAATCACTGTTTGTGATTTCCTTTATGGATCAGCAAAGGAAGACTCTCAAAGGAAGACAGCTGAGCGAATGACAGCCTCCCTCAGGGAAATTCCATCTGTGAGAAGTCACCCCCTCCCCACCCCAACTCCCACACCCCCTCCCCCACCTTCCCCAAAGATGGGATGGGATGGGAACAGACCTAGGGTAGCTCTAGGGTAGCTAGTGCCGTGAGTCCAGCCCCCTCTGCATTCATGGGCAGGGGTTAGTTCCTGCGGCTTTTTGTCACCCAGCTTCTTTTTTTTTTTAAAGCTTCTTTGTAAAAATTAATTAATTTATGAAATAGAGTTGATTACAATGTTTCAGGCATACAGGAAAGTGATATGTGTATTCTTTTTCAGATTCTTTTCCCATATAGGCTCGGATGGCAAAGAATCTGCCCGCAGTGCAGGAGACTCAGGTCCAATCCGTGGGTTGGGAAGATCCCCTGGAGGAGGGCATGGCGACCCACTCCAGTATTCTTGCCTGGAGAATCCCATGGAAAGAGGAGCCTGGTGGGCTACAGTCCATGGGGTCCCAAAGAGTCAGATGTGTCTGAATGACTGACACTTTCACTTTCAAATAGGCTATTATATGTAAAATATTGAGCATAGTTCCCTGCGCTATACAATAGGGTACTTATTATTTATCTGTTTTGTCTATAGTAGCGTGTATGGGGTAACCCCAAATTCCTAATCTATTGCTCCCCATGCTTTCTTTTCCTTTTGTTTGTAAGTCTATTTCTTTCTGTTTCCTCCTTTGATGTAAATAGGAGAAAAATCTCTGCTAAAAGCCATAGTTTTCATTTTAAAACAAACAAATGAAGCCTTGTTGCTGCTCAAGTCCCTCCAGTGGCTTCCCAGCTTGTTGTTGCTCAGTCGTGTCTGACCCTTTGTGACCCCATGGACTGCAGAACGCTAGGCTTCCCTGTCCTTCACCATCTCCCAGAGCTTGCTCAAAAACTCATGTCCGTTGAGTCGGTGATGCCATCCAACCATCTCATCCTCTGTCATCCCCTTCTCCTCCTGCCCTCAATCTTTCCCAGCATCAGGGTCTTTTCAAATGAGTCAGATTTTCGCATCAGGTGGCTAAAGTATTTGAGTTTCAGCTTCAATATCAGTCCTTCCAATGAACATTCAGGACTGATTTCCTTTAGGATGGACTGGTTGGATCTCCTTGCAGTCTCAAGAGTTTTCTCCAGCACCACAGTTGGAAAGCATCAATTCTTTTGCACTCAGCTTTCTTTACGGTCCAAATCTCACATCCATACATGACTACTGGAAAAACCATAGCTTTGACTATACAGATGTTTGTCAGCAAAGTGATGTCTCTGCTTTTTAATACTCTGTCTAGGCTTATCACAGCTTTTCTTCCAAGGAGCAAGCATCTTTTAATTTCATGGCTGCAGTCACCATCCACAGTGATTTTTGAGCCCACGAAAATAGTCTGTCACTGTTTCCATTTTTTCCCCTTCTGTTTGCAATGACATGATAGGCCTGGCTGCCACGATCATAGTTTTTTGCATGTTGAGTTTAAGCCAGCTTCTTCACTCTCTTTCACTTTCATCAAGAGGCTCTTTAGGCTGTGCTGGGTCTTCAGTGCTGTGTGGGCTCTTCTGAAGTTGCAGAGATGGTGGGCTCAGTAACTGTGGTTCCCAGGCTCTAGAGCACAGGCTCAGTGGTTACAGCACCATTCGCATATGCTTTCTGGCACGTGGCAGAGGCTTTCTGCCATTAGGGTGGTGTCACCTGCATGTCTGAGGTTATTGACATTTCTCTCGGTGATCTTAACTCCAGCTTGAGCTTCATCCAGCCCTGTATTTTGAAACTGTGTGGTAAGATTCTCTATGTCCTTGACCTACACGGCCTGCGTCTGGCCACTGAACACTTAGAATATGGCTAGTTTAAATTCAGGTGCGCTGGCTTCCCTGGTGGCTCAGTGGTAAAGACTACACCCGCCAATACAGGAGATACAAGTTCGATCTCTGGTCCGGGAAGGTCTCACATGCCTCAGGGCAACTAAGCCTGTGTGCTGTAACCACTGAGCCTGTGCTCTAGAGCCTGGGAACCACAATTACTGAGCCCACCATCTCTGCAACTTCAGAAGAACCCACACAGCAATGAAGACCCAGCACAGCCAAAAGTAAATAAAGTTATAAATTCAGATACGTTGTGAGTGTGAACTATACAGTGGATGTGACATTCCCATACTTGAAGACAATAGGAATAAAATAACGTGAAATAGCTCACTGAGACTTTCAAATGTTAGTACTGTTGAAATGATAATATTTTAGGTATACTGGCTCAAATAAAATATGTTCAGGTTATTTTCACCTCTTTAAAACTGTAGATACAAGAAAATTGAAAATTATATTTGTAAGCACACTGTGTTTCTATGAGGTGGTGTTAACCTAGCCTCTGCTCATCACACTGACCTCTGGTTTCTCTGTGAATGAGGCAATCATGCTCTGGGCTTTTGCACCCTCGTGGGTACTAAGTTACTTCAGTCGTGTCCGACTCTTTGCGACCCTATGGACTGTAGCCCACCGAGCTCCTCTGTCCATGGGATTCTCCAGGCAAGGATACTGGAGTGGGTTGCCATGCCCTCCTCCAGCAGATCTTCCCGACCCAGGGATCCGACCCCCATCTCTTAAGTCTCCCGCGTTGGCAGGTGGGTTCTTCACCATTAGTGCCACCTGGGTTCATTGCTGGTGAACAAGGCAATGGCACCTGCCTTGGCATCCTCTAGGCTCTGGCACCTGCTGCTGTTGCTAAGTTGCATCAGTCGTGTCCGACTCTGTGTGACCCCATGACGGCAGCCCACCAGGCTCCTCTGTCCCTGGGATTCTCCAGGCAAGAATACTGGAGTGGGTTGCCCCTACTGTTCACTAATTTTGGAGAGCACTTCACTGAGCACAGATGTGGCTCCCTCCTTTGCCTCCTCCAAGTCTCAGTTCAAAGGTAATCTTATCAGAGAAGTCTTCTTTGAAACACATTTTCTGAAGAAGAATCCTAATCACTCCTAATTATCTTTTCTTGTTTTATTTCTGTTCCTAGTACTTTGCATTGATGTTACACTGCACCCTCAATCTATCTGTTGCATGTAAATTTCAAAGAACAGGGTCTTTGATGTTCTCATCATTGGGTCTTCCAGTGCCTGGCATGGACAGGTGAACTGTCTGATCACACGGAGCTTTGTCTCATGAGGGAGGCAGGGAAGTAGGCAGATTTCTTCACTGAAATAGGATGTGTTATAGGGGCTTCCCGGGTGGTGTTAGTGGTAAAGATCCCGCCTGCTGATGGGGTCTCTGGGTCAGGAAGAACCCCTGGAAGAGGGCATGGCAACCTATTCCTCCAGTATTCTTGCCTGGGCAATCCCATGGACAGAGAGTCAGACATGACTGAAGTGACTAAGCATCCATAAAGTAGGGGAAAAGCCTGCCAAGGGACACAAAGGAGGATGCTATTCTTGCTGGTCCACCTTTCATGAATTTCCCCTCTTCTTTAACTAACAAAAATCCTAATATCTGTCAGGTATCCATGCCTCTCCTATTGCCAGGTTTCTCGTGGGGTGGATACGCCATCTCTGTGTGGACCTGATCCTCCTTGTCAGTGATTGGTTCAGGAATCAGCATGTGACCCAGCTGTGGCCAATGAGGGTACAAGGGCTTACTGAGAGGATGCTGGGAAAATCATTGTTTCCTAGAAGAAGAGATGGGCTCTCTTTTACTTCTAGGCATGGTCATATCTGGGCATGATGCCTGGAACTGCTGCAGCTATCTTGTGACAGCTCAAGGATGGAATTAGTATTTAACATCAGGTGGCGCAGTGGTAAAGAATCCTTCTGCCAAGGCAGGAGATGCAAGAGATGCAGGTTTGATCCTTGGGTTGGGAAGATCCCCTGAAGGAGGAAACGGCAATCTACTTCAATATTCTTACTTGGAAAATTTCATGGACAGAGGGGCCTGATTGTTTACAATCCATGGGGCTGCAAGGAGTCGGACAGTGACTGAGTGCCTGAGCACGTGCACCAGCAGAGGGAGGAGAAGCATCTGGGTCTCTGAAGATGTCACTGAGCTGATGAGCTGACCAGCTGTGAAGGGACCCCGTGAACTATACAGTCCATGGAATTCTCCAGGCCAGAATACTGGAGTGGGTAGCCTTTCCCTTCTCCAGGGGATCTTCCCAACCCAAGGATCAAACCCAGGTCTCCCACACTACAGGCAGATTCTTTACCAGCTGAGCTACCAGGGAAGCCCTAGAGTCTTCATGGAGACAGTAAATGTCATAATTGTTAAATAATTTAGAGTTAGGGTTTTGGTGACGTGCAGCTGAAAGTTTCCTGGACCTGATATGTGACTTAGGCTTATGGGGTGTTGGGGCTCCCACCGTGTCTCTTAAGAAGTAGACTCTGATTAAAGATTTTCATGCAGGAGATTTCTCTGGGAATGTCCTCCAGATCAGAACCTTTGGTAAGTGAGGGAAGTAGAGTCATGCAAAGGCGTTGAATTGTGATGTGGGAGCAATACATCTTCAGCTGATCCATCTGGATGAAGCGAGCTGTGGGGCTGGGATGCTCCCAAGGGTTGTTCTTCCTTGAGACAAAGTGGTCAGGTTGCTATACAGCCATGTGGAACAATTTATGGATGTGGGTTGGCCCCAGGAAGGTGAAGTGACTTTGGGTGGGATAATTCTCTGCGTGCATGCATGCTTCAGTTGTGTCCAACACTTTGCCACTCCGTGGACTGTCACCTGCCAGGCTCCTATGTCCATGGGATTCTCCAGGCAAGAATGCTTGATTGGGTTGCCATTCCCTTTTCCAGGGTATATTCCTGACCCAGGACCTGTCTCCTATGGCTCCTGCCTTGCAGGAAGACTCTTTACTGCTGAGCCACTGGGGAAGCCCATAGTTCTCTTTGATTGGAAACATTTTCTGGACAGGGATTTGGAGGTAAGCACTGTCAGGGCCTTGCATTCCAGTAGCTGAAAGTGAGGCTGGGTGGCCTACTGCAGCCTGCTAGAGAAGGTGATCTCTAAGATATGATCTCAAGAGATATGTTAGGGACCTTTTTGATGGTCCAATGGTTAAGAACCTGCCTTCCAATGCAGGGGATGTGAGTTCGATTCCTGGTTAAGGAACTAAGATTCCACATGCTGCAGGGCAACTAGGCCCACATGCCAAAGTTAGAGAAAGCCCTGGTGCCACAATAAAGACCCAGCACAGCCACAGATAAAAATGAAATAAAGAGACACGTACGTTATTCCAGTGGAGGGTTGGGAAAATGGAGACCATTCAAAAGATAGCAAATAGTAGTTGAAAATCTTGGTGATAATGAAGAGCTTGGTACATTTTCAGCATTGGGGGGAGGGGGAGGGGGTGACTCTTTTCCTCCCACTCCAAGTAAGATTCAGCTGGGATTTCTGTCACTTGCACCCAATGAATCCCGATAGAGTATGTCTAGGTGGCAGAGCCGTAATTTGAAAACTGTCCTGTATGACTCAAGAGTTCAAGAGCTTTCTGTACATGTCATATTGTCTCCCCAGGTAAATAATATTTCCTCATATCTGCTGCTGCTAAGTAACTTCAGTCCTGTCTGACTCTTTGCGGCCCCATGGACCCTGCCAGGCTCCTCTGTCTATGGGATTCTCTAGGCAAGAAAACTGGAATGGATTTCCATGCCCTCCTCCAGGGGATATGTCTCCTGCACTGGAAGGCGGGTTCTTTACCACTAGCACCACCTGGGAAGCCCTGTATCTGAGTCACCTGAAATATCTCTAGGTGAGATCTTCATGTGACCACTCTGAAAATAAAGTTATAGATCACTGCCAGGAAAGAGGACTGGCACACAGTAAATTAGTGACTTGCAGGCAGCGCTTCTGTCACCACTGCTGAAGGTCGAATGTGCTTCTGGAGTGAGTTCATCAAGTAAAAGAAGCATCTAGAGACCAATCAGCAGAATGTTGAGGGAAGCAAGCACCCTCATGCCGCCAAGAGCTGTACAATATCCTGTGGGCTCATCTCTCCAAGCACTCATGTGTGTGCGTGCGTGCCTGCTCAGTTGCATCCAATTCTTTGAGATCCTAGGAACTGTAGCCCGCCAGCCTCCTCTGTCCATGGGATTTCCCAGACAAGAATACTGGAGTGGACTGCTATTCCCTTCTCCAGAGAATCCTCCTGACCTAGGGATCGAACTCAGGTCTCCTGCATTGCAGGCAGATTCTTTACCGTTTGAGCTATAGGGAAGACCCCAAAGCAGCCATACTCCCAGGTCAAAAGAAATCAGGTTATAACTGGGGAAAGAGGGTACTGATCTCTTCAATATACATCAGGTTCCAATATTTCCCCACCTTTGATCATACTGCTCCATCTACCTAGAATGCCTACCTTTTCTCCTATGCTTAGAAAACTCCTAGTCACTCTTCCAAACCCAGTTTGCCAAGCGCTCCTCACTGCTCCCAAGGACAAGTCAGTTGCTCTGTCCTTGGAACTTTGGCTATGTTGACCTTTCCTGTAGCATTTTCTCTCAGTACAAAAGACAATGTATTGAAGTTCCTAGTTTGAGCATAAGATTGCCGTCTAGACTATAAGCTCCTTTAGGGAAGGGATATTATTGTTGTTTAGTCGCTAAGCCGAGTCTGACTCTTTACAAACCCATGGACTGTAGCTAGCCAGGCTTGTCTGTCCATGGGATATCCCAGGCAGGAATACTGGAGTGAGTTGCCATGTCCTCCTCCAGGGGAATCTTCCCGACCCAGGGATCAAACTTGCATTCCCTGCTTGGCACGTAGACGCTTTACCACTGAGCCACCAGGGAAGCCCCCCTTTTCTGAGTGGCACCCATTTGAACTTGCCCTTTGGAACTCAGAGAGAGTCAAGGAGGCTGAGTGAAACCTTTTCCAAGAAGTGGATGCTCACAGAAAGGATTTGTACCTGGGAGGGCCCCACGAGTCCTATTCAGTTTCATCATTAATGTGACCATTTCTAGGGAAAGCTGAGGAAGGACTTGGTGATGGGATCAATACTTAATTTTCACCACATGTACTTTGTACTGTTTGAATTTTTATGTATTACTTTTTATGTGCATGTATTAATTTTATCCATTTAAAATTACATTTAAAAAAATACTTATTTTTAATCAGTGGATGACTGCTTTACAATATGGGTGTGATTTCTATCATTCAACAACATGCATTAACCATAGGTGTACATATGTCCTCTTCCTCTTGAATCTCCCTCCCACCTCCCAACCATTCCCACCCCTCTAGGTTATTACAGAGCCCGGGTTTGAGTTCCCTAAATCATAGAGCAAATTCCCATTGGCTATCTATTTACATGTGTTAATGTATATGTACCCATGTTACTCTCTCCATTTATCTCATCCTTTCTCTCTTCTCCCCTACCCTTGTCCATAAGTCTGTCCATATGTGCGTGTATTACTTTTATCCATTAAAATTACATTCTTTTTAAAAAACAAGGAATTTATTTTAAAACAAGCACTGATTTCTTATATTCATTTATTCATTCACTTGCTTAATAAATACACAGAACTTCTTGGGAGCTGAGGTCTGATCACCCAGCTTTCAGAAACCTGTGACCCTTTGGACTTCCCTAGTTTCATGCTCCCCCTTCACGGGGCACAAGTTCGATCCCTGGTGGGGGAACTAAGGTCCTGCATGCCACATGGTAGAGTCAAAACAAAAACCAAAACATGTGACCCAAAAGTCACCCACTGAGAGAACTGAACAGAATGATATACCTTTGACATGACCAGAACCACCCGGTAAGCCTTGTAGCTCCCAAAATTTGTTTGGAGAAGAGGAGAGGAGATGAAAGGTGACCGTGACCTTTGAGCCTCTGCCCTTTTCCAGCCACAGGACTAGGCTCCCCAGGTGGCTCAGATGGTCAAGAGTCTGCTTACCAATGCAGGAGATGCAAGAGAGGTGGGTTTGATCCCTGGGTTGGGAAGATCCCCCGGAGGAGGAAATGGCAACCCATTCCAATATTCTTGCCTGGAGAATCCCATGGACAGAGGGGCCTGTGGAGCCTGGTGGGGGCTACAGTCCATGAGGTCGCATAGAGTCTGACATAACTCAGAGCACGTGCTGTCTGGCACTGGGAACTCCGTTTCCCATCCCATCCAATCTGTTCTTCTCCTCACTGGGTTCCTAGCACCTCTGTCCAGGCTTGCATCTGACCAGCAAAAGTGTGGTTGAATTTATAAATAGAGACACAAATGAATTTAGATGCAGAGTCCCTCTAGGAAGATGGGAAATGTGGCCTGTGGAGAGTAGACTCTTGGGTTAGCCTGGGGCTCAGAGTCCTGGTTGAGATGCTGGAGGCAGATTGAAACAGTTGACTTTTTCTGCTGCTTCCCCTGGGGAAGTGAGCTCAATCACCAGTCAGGATGCTCGCCCAGGGTCTGAACAGGAAGCCACAGGAAGTGTGCTCCCTAGGAGGCCTGTTTAATATTTTAATATTATGTATTTAAAAAATTTATCTCTAGGATATGCTAGGTCTGTTTCTCTCTGCTCTTGAAACTTGAGGGTTTGTCTACTTTCTGAAACCATCGCCTCAAAGGGGAAAATTCTTGATTATTTTCAACAGATATTTACCAGGCACCTCCTTTATTAAGAATGTTGTGAGAGAAGTCACAACAGACTCTTTCTCTTTTTAAAGAATACTTCACCCCTCTCAGTTACCAGCACTCACTGTGTGTGACTATGTTTGTTTCTTATAGAAACAGTGGCTCATCTATGATGTTGGGGTAATTTTTTTTTCTTCAGTTACAGTTACGAGCAAGTTCAGAACCCAACGGTGCCATCTATGTCTAGCACAGTTTCCAATTTGTCTATATAGGTGGTTCTATATAGGTGGTTCTTATCTCCATCTTTTCTACACTCTCCATGTCCTTTCCCTTAATTGTATCCTTATTTTATTTCTTTTTCCTGATTTTCTCTTGTATTGAATAAACCCTATAAAAACCTTTTGGAACAAGGCAGGTATAAATAAACCCTATCAAAAACCTTTTGGAGCAAGGGAGGTATATCAGTTTCCTAGGGCTTCTGCAATAAATATACACTAATTTAGTGGCTTAAAACAAGAGAAATGTATTCTCTCACAATTCTGGGGCTTCCCAGGTGGTACTAGTGGTAAAGAATCTACCTGCTAATGCAAGAGATGCAAGAGATGCAGGTTCGATCCCTGGGTCAGGAAGATCCCCTGAAGTAGGAAATGGCAACCCACTCCAGTATACTTGCCTGGAAAATACCGTGGACAGAGGAACCTGAAGGGCTACAGTCCATGGGGCCACAAAGAGTTGGACATGATTGAGCACACGCATGCTCGTGTGCACACACACACACACATGCACATACACAATTTTGTAGCTTAAAACAATAGAAATATATTCTCTTACAATTCAGGAGGCAAGAGGCACCACATTAAGGTGGAGGCTGGACAGTTTGCTCCATGCCTCTCTGCTGGCTTCTGGTGGTTGCTGGTAATCCCTGGTGTTCCTCGGCTTCTGGATACATCGCCCCAGTCTCAGTTTCCCCATCAGCAAAACGCAGAGAGTGGACAGGATGTTCTAGAATCTTCTGGTTCTAAAGGTCAATGGCTTCCCTGATAGGAGAAGGGTCACTGACCATCACTAGATTTTATGAATTCATGTTCAGGTGAAGTGGGGAGGACTCTTTGGGTCAGATTCTACATGGGGGCCAGGATGGAGGGTCCTGATGACCAAGTGATGTGGATCAAGATAAGCAGAGTGAGGGACAGAGCACAGCAATCACCAGTAGCAACAGCCTCAACTTCTTTTCCATGGGCTTCCTGTGCCAGAGGGAGCCCTGAGCAGCACAGAGCATGAATCCTGGGGCTGGGGTGGTATCTCTTGTGTCCCCCAACTGTGTGTCTCAGAGCCTGGCGTGCAGGAGCATTTCAAATGGTATCTGCTGGCAGGCAGTCTGGGTTAAGTCACATGCATCTGGTTCACATCCTGGTTCTGTCTCTTGGACAAGTGACTTTTTGAGCCTCTGGAGACACATCTGTAAAATGGGTACAATAGCTGCCCTGCTTCGCATCTATAATTTGCTAACTGAGAGAGTCTGGGTTCTGAGGTTGAATGGTATGGATTCCAATCCCACCTCTTGTACTTCTCAGCTGTTCGATTTTAAGCAAGACCCCTGAACCTTCTGTGCCTCCAACTCCTTGTCTATGAAAAGGCAATAGTCCACTTCACTGAGTTGTGGGGAGGATAAAATGAGATGTGATGTAACATGCTCACACAGGTCTTGGCTCAGTAATTCTTTTCTGTTCTTTAATTTTTCTGTAAGGACGCAGGAGGGGTTTCCCTGATGGTCTTACACTTAACAGACACAGAGGCAGTGTTGTCCCCAGGAAGCCCCCAGACCCCTACAGACTCAGGATTCCCCCTTCCCACATTGGGAAGCACGGCGACACCCTTTTAATAAAAACAGAAAGAAAAAAATGTTTGTTTTTTTTTTGTCTTAGATGGGCCAGCTTGCTGAAGAACTCTCAGAAATCCATTAACTCCAGTATTACTGAACATCTGAATGCAATTTGCAGGCTATAATAACATCTCTCTAGTTAGCAAATGTTTATGCCTCTCTATAATTTTCTTTTCCATATGAAAATAGACCTGTCATACTAACGTGGTGGGCCAGCTGCCTCTATAATATCCTTAATAAGCAGGAAGAATCGTCCTCTCTGCAGTCTGATGGGCTTGGTGTGGATTTCTGTTCTGAGCAGGCTCAGAGAAGAACGTGGGTCTCCAGCTCTGAAGGGTAATTCACACGTATCTATCACTCAATAGGTAGAAAATGTGGGACCCGAGGAGAAAGGAATCGGAGGCACAGACCTGCTCCAGACTGCCAAGCACAAAGCTGGGCTCATCTATATTTCAGTGGCACCCCAAGCTGGGTGGCTGTGTGTGTCAGAGTCCCCCACAGGACTGCTTAATGAATATAGATTCCTGGGTCTCATTCCAGACTTGCTGATGGAGAGTTCCTGCTGGCAGTGCCTGGGCTTCTGTGTTTTGTAACGTTTCTTTGACCACCTGGTGGGTTGTATGCATTTTAGAGCATGGAGGGGACAAATTCTTAGAGCACAGAGTGCGTGTGTGTGTTCAGTTGCTCGGTCGTGTGCGATACTTTGTGACCCCATGGACTGTAGCCCTCCAGTCTCCACTGTCCATGGGATTTTCCAGACAACAATACTGGAGTGGGTTGCCATTTCTTCCTCTAGGGGATCTTCCTGATCCAGGGATCGAACCCACGTCTCCTGCATCTCCTGCATTGGCAGGCGGATTCTTTCCCCCTGAGCCACCTGGGAAGCCCTCTTATAGCACAGTGGGAAAGACAATCACATTTAAGGGGAAAACGTCCTCTAAATACAATAGATACGGGTCATATGTTTTCCTCCAAAGTTTCTTTCCCTTAAAATAGCTAGGGAATTTAGACCCCCAAACCAGCCTCCTATCTGAGGCATCAGTTCAGCAAAACTGAGTGCCGACTGAACGCAGTGGTGTTTCTGGCTGGATGCGAAGAAATATCTTGTCCCTGCAGAGGTTGTATCCTAGCAGATAATTATAACAAAAGACAGACAGCGCCATGAATGAGGCAGGGGAAGCGGGGGCGCTGGTGAGGGACGCTGACCTAGTCTCGGGGACAAGGAGAGGGAGGAGCAGCTAAACTGAAGAGAAGGATAAGTTAGCGGAAGGAAGGCGGGGGTGTGCTAGGTGGGAGGAAGGCTGCATGACCGGGTCCCTGGGCTAGAAGGAGCCCGGAAGGTCAGAGGCGGGCAGAACTTTCTGCTTGGCTGGCATAGAGAGTGGGAGATGGAAAATGCTGAAAAATGCGATCAGACTGCAGGGGAAGCTGGGTGTCACGTTGAGTTCAGACTTCATCCTGAGGGCAATGGGGAGCCATCGGCAGCGCTAGGCGAGGGAAGGCTGCGGTCATGTTCATGTTTCATAAAGATCACCGTGGTGGCGACGTGAGCTGTGACTGAAGGGAGCGCACCTCGGCTTTGGGGGACCAACTGGAGGGCTGCTGTTTTTGCCCAAGTGAAAGGTGAGGGTACCTGGGCTGAGGTATAGGCAGTGGAGGTGGAGACTGGTCGACAGGCTCAAGTCACATTACGGCGGTAAAAGCCACTCTGAGTGGAGCGGCTGGACATTAGACAATAAGGGACAAAATTAGGAGGCAGAGCAATCAAATGACTCCCTCCCTCAAGGCAATGGCTGTGACCTCTATTAGTTTTGAATTCTGATTTCTTTCTTTTTTTTCTTTAAAGAAAAGGAAGCAGGACTCAGTCCCAGGATCACAACAAGGGTTTTAACTGAAAATAGAAGAAAGGCTTAATTCTTTTTTTTGGGGGGGGGGGAAGGCTTTTGTTTTAACTGGTGGCTCAGATGGTAAAGCATTTACCTATAATATAGGAGACCTCTGTTCAATCCCTGGGTCGGGAAGATCTCCTAGAGAAGGAAATGGCAACCCATTCCAGTATTCTTGCTTGGAAAATCCCATGGATGGAGGAGCCTGGTAGGCTACAGTCCACGGGGTTGCAAAGAGTCTGACATGACTGAGTAACTTCATTTTTGGCCATACTTCGAGCATGTGGGATTTTAGTTTCCTGACCAGCAGTGGAATTCCTTCCCCCTGCACTGGAAGTCCAGACTGTTAACTATCGTGATACCACCAGGGAAGTCCCGTAATTTTTTCCCCCCATCTAACGTGACCTCACACGCATTTCCCACCCCATGCTCAACTTTTCACAAACATTAATGAAAGCTTACTTGCATGGGTGCTCAATTGTGTCTGACTCTTTGTGACCCCATGGACTGTAGCCTGCCAGGCTCCTCTGTCCATGCAATTTTCCAGGCAAGAATACTGGAGTGGGTTGCCATTTCCTCCTCCAGGAGATCTTCTCGACCCAGGGATCGAATCCACATCTTCTGCGTCTGCTGCACAGGCAGGTGAGTTCTTAACCACCGTGCCACCTGGGAAGCCTCCGAACTGTCGGCAGCCTCCTTGTGGAGGTGACCGAAGAGAATTATTGAGAGCAGCTATACAATATTCTATCCTGTGGATGCACTGTGATTTTTAAACCGGCTTCACTGAGGCACAGTTTATATACAGAGTCCCGTACATGCTAAATGTATACAATTGGTTGAGTCTGGATATTTGCAAACACCTGTGACGCCATCACTACGATTAAGGTAACAGATTCATCCAACACCTCGCAGAAAATCCCTGGGTCCTTTTATTTATTTACTTTGTGGGAAGAGCCCTTAACCTGAGATCTACCCTCTTAACAAATTCTAACTGCACAATACAGTATTGTTAACTAGAGGTACCCTGTTGTACAGCCATCTCTTAGCACTGATCATCTGGCAGAAAAGAAACTTCATATGCATTGAATTCCCCCATCCTCCAGCCCCTGGAAACCACCATTGTATTCTCTGTGAGTTTGACTATTTTAGATATGAATGGAATTATGTAGTATTTGTCTTTCTGGCTTATTTCGCTTAGCATAATGTCCTCTGGAGGTTTCCCCAGTGGGTCAGTGGTAAAAAAAATCCACCTGCAATGTAGGAGACATAAGAGATGCAATTCCTGTTTCAGGAAGATCCCCTGGAGGAGGGCATGGCAACCCACTCCAGTATTACTGCCTGGAGAATCTTCATGGACAGAAGAGCCTGGCGGGCTGCAGTCCTTAGGGTTGCAAACAGTCAGACACGACTGAAGCAACTGAGCATGCACACACGCATAATGTCCTCCAGATTCGTCCATGTTGTCATAAATGTCAGGATTTCCTTCTTTCTTAAGGCTGGTGTTCCCTTGTATATATACGTTTCTTTATTCTTTCATCTGGTGATGGATACTTGAGTTAGTTCCACATACTGCCACAATGTATTTAAACAGTCCTATTGCTGGCCATTGAATTGGTTCACATATTATTTGTTACTATAAAAAAATGCTACTTAATGGACTTAAATCCTTTCCCGTATTTTAGATATTTTTGGAGAATAATTATTACATAATAGTACAGAGTTTCTTTCTTTTTTATTTTCTTTAAGAAAAACATAGCCTGAAAGGAGGTCTGAGTGCTGGCTTTGTTGGGCAAATGTCTTCCCTCCATTCACAGTTTGGTGGTGATTTATTTGCTAAGTTGTGTCTGACTCTTTTGACTCCGTGGACTGTGGCCCGCCAGACTCCTCTGTCCATGGGATTTCCCAGGCAAGAATACTGAAGTGTGTTGCCATTTCCTTCTCCAGAGGATCTTCCCAACCCAAGTATCAAACCTGGATGTCTTGCATTGCAGGCAGATTCTTTGCCAACTCAGCTACCAGGGAAGCCATTCACAGTTTACTCAACTGTACAATGGGTTCTCAGTGGGATGACCCCTGAGCATCTTCAGCCACCATCATTCTCTAGGGCTGCTCAGACAGGCAGTGCAGGACAGCTGGCCTTGACCTGGGACCCTTGGGAGGTTATTCCAGTGAGTGCCCCTCCAGCCAGCAGCTGTTCCACTGACCCAGAGGGAGTACTGAGAAAACTGAGCCTGTCTAGGACTCCAAGCAGCAGAGGTTGAGAACTCAGGCTCTATACTCAGACACTTTCCAGATGCATAATCTGGGTCAGGCTAATTAGCTTCCTTGGGTCTCAGTTTCCTCATCTGTAAAATGGTAATAATAACAGGACTTAGTTTATTGGGTTATAACAAATGAGATGAATGGCATAAGGTGCCTGGCTGATTCCAAGCAGAAAGTGAAAATTAGCTCTTATTATTATTTTTCTGGTCTCAGTACCTCCAGTTTTAAGCAATAACATCATTACAGTGCCCTGTTTGATAACAGGGGGTTCAAGAGCAGTTCTATGACCTTGGGCAACCTCTCTGAGCCTCAGGTTCATCCTATGTAAAATGAGACGATAACACACCCACACTCAAGAGTGACTGTGAGTTTTTAAATGAGTTAAGCATGCAGATTCAATTCCTGGGTGGGGAAGATCCCCTGGAGAAGGAAATGGCAACCCAGTCCAGTATTCTTGTCTGAGAAATCCCGTGGACAGAGGAGCCTGAAGGGCTACAGTTCATGGAGTTGCAAAGAATCGAACATGTAAAGATCTTAGAGCAGTGCCTGGCGCATATTACTGGAGCAGCATCAGTTGAAAAATAGTGTGTTTCTTCCAGCCAACTCAGGCACTGGCCTAGGAGCCACCACCATTTGCTGAGGGCCCCCTCCTCATCAGGACACTGAGGTTGCCTCACACACTGTTTTGAGAATGAGTCAAAGCAGGACTTCTGATTCATCATACTTTACAGACTAGGGAGTTGAGGTCTGGGGACATGACCTGACAGGCCCAGGATGCTGGCTTCAGAGGGTGATGCTCCATCTAACCACACACCCTGTGTCCTTCCCGTGACATCATCCGTCAGGCTCCTGGTGATTTCTGATCATCGACTCTGAAAAGAGGTGGAGAGCTGCCAGAGAGATGGTGTCCTTGAAGCCACGATGACAAATGATCACTTTTCACTCCAAAGAGCTCGGATTCTAATTAAATTACTGGCTTCCTCTGCCTAAGGCTGGTCCAGAGAAGACTGGCTTGATAAGGGACACTCTGTGCCCAAGGGTCAGTCTGGGGCTTGGAATCTGTTATATCTTTTCAAATCAGTGCCAGCAGTCTGATGTGCTGTCATGAACCTCCTAATAACGAGCCGGTTGACTCAATTGCCCGTAAACGTGCCAGGATTGGGGTAAGGGACACGTTACAAAACGAATCCGTATCTTCCGGAAAGTAAAAAATTGAACTCAGTGTGGCTTTCGTGGACACAGGCTGCTGACAGAAAGAGGGGTAAAGCCAAGTAGAAACAAGGAGAGATGAAAAAGGGCCAGTGCCGGGGGCACTTGGGGATGTTGCTTAAGCTACTTCGAGTCTTCTGTTTTTCTCCCAATTTGATACAGAAGAATTCCAAACGAGGCTGTCATCACGGTATGTAGTTCTGGAAGGGTTTTTGTGGCAAGAAGGCTGGGTAGGAGAAAAATTTGGTAATTCATGAGATGAAGCCTGCCCCCCCATTTGCCTGTCTCTATCCCAGCACTGGGTGTTTTAACCAAGTCAAGGCTCAAAGGTCAGCAGACACCGGAATAAAGATTCAGGTAGATGCCCTGTAGAGAGCATGGCTTTGGAGCTGGTGGACTGGAGTTGCTTCCAGTTTGTCACATCCTAGCTGTGTGTGTTGGATGAGCATTTTTTGATATTTTCTTCTTTGTAAACAGCAGATATTCATTCTAACCCTTCTGGATTGTTCAGGGAACTGCACAAGTGAACAACATGGATTGCATAGGACCTTGACACACCGCAGGTGCCCAATAAATGCCAAGCAATACTGAAGGAAGGACAGAGTCCCAGATTCTAATTTAAAAATGAGGGGGTGGGACCAGAAATTCTCTAAAAGGCTGGCTGCTTCAGTCGCCACACAAATTCCATGCCTATAGCAAGGGCTCTATGAGATAGCTCTAAAAAGATGGAAAATCTATGACCTTTCGACCCCTGAAAAGTGAAAGTGAAAGTCGCTCAGTCGTGTCCGACTCTTTGTGACCCCATGGACTTTATAGTCCATGGAACTCTCCAGGCCAGAATATTGGAGTGGGTAGTCTTTCCCTTCTCTAGCAGATCTTCCCAACCCAGGGATCAAACCCAGGTCTCCCACATTGCAGGTGGATCCCTTACCAGCTGAGCCACCGGGGAAGCCCAAGAACACTGGAGTGGGTAGCCTATCCCTTCTGCAGCAGATCTTCCCAATCCAGGAATTGAACCAGGGTCTTATGAATTGCAGGTGGATTCTTTACCAGCTGAGCTACCGGGGAAGCCATAAACCTCTAACTATTTCTCCATCAAGGTCTGCCAGGCTGAGGTCCAGGACTGAACGATTGGCAGGGAATGGCTCTTCCTTCCACATGCAGTGACAAAAGTGTGCATTCAGAAGAGGGGACCTCCCTGGTCAGCTGATACCCATCTCTTACGCCCCAGCTCCCCCATCACTTCTTCAGAGTGTGGCCTGTGGACCACAGCAGCATCACTGGTGGGCTTGTTAGAAATGCAAGCTCCTCGCCTCACCCCAGTCAGAATCTGCATGTTTATAAGGTCCCTGGTGGCGCGCACACACACATTAAAATTTGACAGGCACTGCCCTCTGCCAAGGTCAGGTCCCCATCTCATCCTCTCAGGGGTTGTGTACATCTTGTTGGGGGCTTCCTTCTCTCCCGTAAATAATTAGCTACAAGTTCACCCTGCTGTTCAAAAGCAGGACATTCCTATAAAACCCTACACAAACTGAAACGACGTAACAGGAAGAAACAGCTACTATTTTTTTTTTTTTTTTGTAAAAGCAGAAATCCTCTTTGGATTTCTTTTGCTTAGCAAAAACAAGTACTGTTACCGAGTCCAAGTTCTTACTGCCCACCACATGACAGACTAATAAACTGAGAGATGAGTTGCTAGGGCAAAGAATAGTGACTGTTTGGAAAGCCAGCAGACTGAGATGATGATGGACTAAGTGAATGATAATCACTAAGTCGTGTCCAACTCCTTTCGACCACCATGGACTGCAGCCCACCAGGCTCCTCTGTCCGTGGAATTCTCCAGGCAAGAATACTGGAGTGGGTTGCCATTTCCTTCTCTGCTGCTGCTGCTGCTGTTGCTAAGTCACTTCAGTTGTGTCTGACTCTGTGTGACCCCATAGACGTCAGCCCACCAGGCTCTCCCGCCCCTGGGATTCTCCAGGCAAGAACACTGGGACTGGTGTAAGGAGAGGACCCAGAGAGATGGTATGGGGTGGGAGGTGGGACGTGATTCATGTTTGGGAATGCATGTACACTCGTGGTGAATTCATGTCAATGTTTGGCAAAACCAATACAGTAATGTAAAGTAAACTAAAGTTAAAATAAAAATTAAAAAAAAAAAAAAGAACACTGGAGTGGGTTGCCATTTCCTTCTCCAATGCATGAAAGTGAAAAGTGAAAGTGAAGTCGCTCAGTCATGTCTGACTCTTAGTGACCCCATGGACTGCAGCCTACCAGGCTCCTGCATCCATGGGATTTTCCAGGCAAGAGTACTGGAGTGGGGTGCCATTGCTTCTCCGCTTCCTTCTCTAAACGTGTCCGAAAAGAACCATCTTGCCAGTGTTCGGATGCTAGTTTGTTTCCTAGAATGAAGAGGAGGGGATGTGAGGAGGTAAAGTAGAAATATGATAAGTTGTTGCAAATATTTCTTGGTTCCAGGACTTCCCCGGTGGTCCAGTGGCCAAGACTCTACACTCCCAATGCAGGGGCCCAGGTTCAATCCCTCCTCAGGGAAACAGGCCCCCCATGCCACAGCTAAAGATCCTACCTACGTGCCTCAAGGAAGATTGACGATCCCACGTGCCACAACTAAGACTCATTGCAGCCAGATAAAAAAATAAATATTATCAGAAAGCAGCTTCCTATGAAAACAGACATACAAACAAGAAACCAAATATTTCCTGGTTCCAACCAGACTCCCGAGGGGATGTGTTCATTTCTTCTTTTCTGCAGCCACTCACAGGTGGGCTGGTCAGGATGCTTCCTGTGGGTTGAACTAAGGTGTTTTAGCTTAACGCTCAGGCGTGGGAGGCAGGGTTCCTAGAGATGGACCATTATGTGTACTTGAAGCGATAGGCAGCATCACTTTAGTGATTAGTAGGTAGCAAATCGATAGAACACAAAGGCTAAGGGAAGAGAAACGGATCCAGTATGGAGTCAGATTTGTTCTTCCCTATTACAGTAGTGATGTAGGTCTTTCACAGAAGCAAAGTGGCGTAAAGCAATCTTTTGAAAAATGGGGGGAAATGTATTTGGTACATTTTTTGTTATTGGCTAGATTTCTGCCTTCCCTTACTAGACGCTTTTCTCCTCAGAAGTCAGGGTCTGGGTTTACCTCGCTCATCGCTATGCCTGAGAACTGGGGTGCAGTCACTAGCCATTCTATGTTTGGTCCTTAGAAGGCCCTCCTGGGGACTTACAGATCAGGCCACCTGGGGGAGTGACTTTAGCTAGGGGACCTCTAAATACCAAGAGGTTTGACCACAACTTCAGAGTGTTAGGTCTGGGCAAGTTGACTCTTTGCTGATTTAAATAGGTCTCCAAAGACCCTGGAGCATTAGCTTCTGTCTGAACAAAGCGATTCTTTGTCACAGTGACAAGAACTGAGCAGTGGCTCCAGAAGGAAATCACCTTGCACTCGGACATCCCTGTCTTTGCTCCCTAGCAACGTGCTCCCATAAGGAGGAAATTTTTCTTTTGCCCCAGAAGCTGAAGTCAGCGGGTGATTGGCTAAGCTCTTCTCCTGAGAACCAGCTCATAGGTACACTCCGACTAGACTCGGACTTTTAAATTTCATCTCCCCCTGGCCTGGAACAATAGTTAATTGTTAACCTATTAGTTTGGGGGCTTTCCAGGTGGCGCTAGTGGTAAAGAATCCGACTGCCAATGCAGGAGACATAGGAGATGTGGGTTCCTTGGGTTGGGAAGACGCCTCGGAGGAGGAAATGACAACCCACTCCAGTATTCTTGCCTGGAGAATCCCACGGACAGAGGAGCCTGGTGGGCCACAGTCCATGGGGTCACAAAGAGTCAGATACGACTGAGCATTTGAGCCATTATTAGTTTGGAGTATGCTATTTCTTTATTGATTTATTGAGAGACATCATCCTGTATGCTATTTATTAACATTCGCGCGGTGAACCTGTGTTACATAAATCCTGGGCAAAGATGCTCTCAATCCCTGAGTAGAATTTGCTGCTGGCCCCCTCGACCCAAACGAAACAGTAGCAGCAAAAAAGGAGCCACTTAATTAATACTGTGGAAAGAAGAGGTGAAGGAGAGAACGATGGTCAAGGGCTTCTAAATCTTCATAAGTGGGCAAAAGAGTGGTTACCAAGACATAAGGGTCCTAGAGACCAGCCCTTTCCTCAGCCGCAACACACACACCACGGGCACCCCGCGGGTGGTGGTGGGGCAGTCCATCTGAGCTTTATGTGCAGGTTGTGGAGACAAAAACAGAGGGGAGAAAGCCCTCTAATTATAGCAGTGGTTTAATTTTTGAGTTTGGTCAAGAAAGGATCACATGGTAATGATAGTACTGGTTTGAGGGAGAAAAAGTAGAGAGATTTCCTGAGAAATGTACATCACATGCCCTGAGTTTCTCTCCGATCAAAATGAAAATACAAACGTATGCTCTCCCAGGCTTCGCATGGTCACTGTGGGGTTAGTATTGTGAGGGGGGAGATAATTACCCCTTCACCCTTCTGGATTCTTGGCTGAGACCTCCCTGTAATACCATTAACAGAAGAAAAGCGGCAGTTTGATAACGTCTACCTCCTACTTCCTTGGTGGCTCAGATGGTAAAGAATCTGCCTATAATGCAAGAGACCAGGGTTTGATTCCTCGGTTGGGAAGATCCGCTGGAGAAGAGAATGGCTAACCATTCCAGTATTCTTGCCTGGAGAAGCCCATGAACAGAGGGGCCTGGAGGGCTACAGTCCACTGGGAGTCACAAAGAGTCAGACGCAACTGAGTGACTAACACTTTGACTTTTTACTTTCTATCTTTGTACAGGTTGGAGAGACCCAGGAAAACTGAGTAAGTCTCCAAAATGCTCTAAACCATCACCTTAAATGCCACCTGTTTGTTGTTCACTCACTAAGTCGTGTTCGACTCTTTACAACCCCATGGACTGCAGCACGACAGGCTTTTCCATCCTGCACTATCTCCCAGAGTTTTCTCAAATTCATGTCCACTGTGTCGCTGATGCCATCCAACCGTCTCATCCTCTGTTGCCTCCTTCTTCTCTTGCCCTCAGTCTTTCCCAACATCAGGATATTTTTCAATGAGTCGGCACTTGGCATCAGGTGACCAGAGAACTGGAGCATCAGTTCAGCAGCAGTCCTTCCAGTGAATATATTCAGGGTTGATTTCCCTTAGAATGGACTGATTTGATCTACTTGCGGTCCAAGGGACTTTCAAGATACCATTTCCATCTAAAGACAAAAGATGTTGAGGTGGCGGGGGTTGGGGGGCAGCGGATATTTGGTGAGGGAATCACTCTGGGGAGGTTACCAGAAAAGTGCAGAAAACACTTTTGCATCGAAACTGCTTGGTTTCGATGCAGATTGAAATCATTGCCCTCTTTGCTGACAGAATCCCCCTTCTCTTTCTGATACAGAGAGGGAGAATTCCCTTGTAGGTGTAAGTGTCTCTTATGAAACAGTAATCTCCACTCAGCTTTCAGAGCTGCTCCTGTATCTGCCTCCTCTCAAAACGAATAATCCCTCTGCCAAACAGACACACCCTGGGGTAGCACATCACGCTCCGCTTTGGTCCACAACCGCGATTCTCCATAATTATTGCACCGTTCAGCCATGAAAAGGAATGGAGCTCTGACACATGCCACAACCGGGATGAACCTTGGAAACGTAATGCCCAGTGAAAGAAGCCAGACTCAAAAGGTCAGAGAGAGCATGATTCCACTTACATAAAACATCCGGAATAGGCAAATCCATCAAGACAGAAAGCAGATTGCTGGTTGCCAGGGGCCGGAGGGAGGAGGCGATGGGAAGTGACTGCTAATGGGGGCAAGGTTTCCTCTGGGAGTGATGCAAATGTTCTGGAACTAGGGAGACAGGATGGCTGCATAACGTGATGAATGCGCTAAATGCCGCTGAATTGTATACTTTAAAATGGTAATCTTGTGCTACGTGAATTTCACTCCAATTAAAACCAAAAATCACCCGATGAGCTTTTCAAATGTCAGAAGGGCAGTCATCCCTCTTCCCCATTGATTCGCATTCTTTTGATCTGAACGAAGGCCCAGATGTTGGTTATTTTTAAAAGTTTCCCAGGATCTTATAATTGGCTAACAAGAATGAGAACTATACAGGCTTAAAGAAAGCAGGTGGAAAGCGTGTAGATTGTGCTGTCTAGCCCACCAGGGTCTGGATTTCTTGCCATCTCCTAATTGCTAATAGCCTGAACCTGTTTCCTCAACTGGGCAAATATAAGCTCTACTATTTACCACACCGGGGCTGTTCTTAAAATCACATCAGCTCATACTGGTCAACACAGTGGGCTTGACACTTAATAGGTACTGATAAATTATTGTTATTTTTGAGTAAATATCAAACTTGATTACAATAGTTTTAAAGAGCCATTCAACTACAAGGAGTGGGATTTTATTTTTTAGGGATTTTTAAAACATTATTTATTTATACTTTTGGTTGGGTAGGGTCTTCATCGCTGTGCGCGGGCTTTCTCTAGTTGCGGTGGCGTCTCCTCTCTAGTTACAGAGGACAGGCTCTGCTAATCACGGACTTGATAGTTGTGGCGCATGGCCTTGGTTGCCCCACAGCCTGTGAGTTCTTCCTGGACCGGAGATCGAACTGGTGTGCCCTGCATCGACAGGCAGATTCTTACTTATTGGACCACCAGGGAAGCCTTCTTTTTCTTTTTTTTTTTTTTAACTCTGAGGCACTGGGCTTTGTGGGATGGGCATGAAGAAAGAGAAGTGAGGATGCCAAGTAACCTAGAAAACTTTTCTCTGTGTATCAACGGGTCGGTGGAACCTTGGATGAAAACAAAAAATAGGTTGCTCCTCATTATAGAAAGACCCTCGGGACTTCCTTTTGTGTCTTTGGAAGAATGAAGTGAAAAGGCAAGCCAAAGGGTCTAGGACTCCTTGGCACTGAGTAGGGTTTTAATTTATGACATTGAGATGTAGTCGTTTTCCCTCTGCGCTAAGAACTTTAATCTAGTGCATTGCATCCTAGAGTTGAGTTGATGGCAATGACTCTGCTGAATTAAGCTTACCCCTCCTCCCCCGCCTTTCATATATCCTCCAGATTTACTTTTCCTCCACCTCAGTTTCCTGGTCCATTCAGGCATGCATCCATTCTCTTCTTTCATTGATTTCCTGGGAGTTGCTTCCATGTCGTGTGCCTATTATAACCTGGAACTCTTTCCTGAGGCAATATCAGTGGATTCTTGCCCAGTTTAGTTCTTCTCTGGCTGTGTGACATAAGGCAAGTTTCTTGACCTGTCTGTGCTTTAGCTGTTTCATCTCTGCAATGGGAGTTCTAACAGTATCTGTCTCGTGGGGTAGTGAGACGATTTCATGAGACAGGATATTTATGGAGAGACAGCCTAGACAGCGTATTAAAAAAGCAGAGACATTCCTCTGCCAGCAAAGGTCTGTCTAGTCAAGGCTATGGTTTTTTCAGTAGTCATGTATGGATGTGAGAGTGGGACTATAAAGAAAACTGAGCACTGAAGAATTGATGCTTTTGAACTGTGGTGTTGGAGAAGACTCTTGAGAGTCCCTTGGACTGCAAGGAGATCCAACCAGTCCATCCTAGAGGAGATCAGTCCTGGGTGTCCATTGGAAGGACTGATGTTGAAGCTGAAACTCCAATACTTTGGCCACCTCATGCAGAGAGCTGACTCATTTGAAAAGACCCTGATGCTCGGAAAGATTGAGGGCAGGAGGAGAAGGGGATGACAGAGGATGAGATGGTTGGATGGCATCACCGACACAATGGACATGGGTTTCGGTGGACTCCGGGAGTTGGTGATGGACAAGGAGGCCTGGCGTGCTGCGGTTCATGGGGTTGCAAAGAGTCGGACACGACTGAGCGACTGAACTGAGTACAGTTAAACAGTTAGTGCTGAGGGATGGATGTGGCTCTTGTTAGCATTTGTTCAGCTCTGATAGTCTGTGGTCACCTTTTCTGGATGTGCTTCTTGGTCTCAGGCATCTGGAGATGTTGGGGCCCAGGACAGGCCACCCCAAGATGTCCCTCAATGGCATATTGATTATTTTGAATTGAAGTTACTTTGGAAAGAACTGATGTGAAAGGGTCACTCTGAACTTTCTCTCTGTCCTTCTGAAAGCAGGACATAAGTCTCCCACGTGAAAGGTGCTATGCAGCCAAAAATAAAGATAAAAATAAATAAATCTAAAAAAAATTCCTTACCAACTAAGCACCCAAAACTGAGTTTCTGCAATTTCTCACCAAAGCACTGTTTCTTTGTGTAAAAAGCTGCTTGCTTTGGCCACTGCTGCTGCTAAGTCACTTCTGTCATGTCCGACTCTGTGTGACCCCATAGATGGAAGCCCACCAGGCTCCCCTGCCCCTGGGATTCTCCAAGCAAGAACACTGGAGTGGGTGGCCATTTCCTTCTCCAATGCATGAAAGTGAAAAGTGATATCTATTTCTTTGAGATTTCCATGCACACAAATTACATTTGTTTCTTTTTCTCCTGTTTCTCTGTCTTGTGTTGAAGGAGTAAACAGACAGGACAGGCTCCTTCTTGAAAGCAGGACTCCATCTTGGGCTGGACTGTGGACTTTGAGCTATACGCCCAGTATCTATGGGAACGACATACAAACTGGAAAACCAGGGCCCCCTGGATGGAAGAGTCCCAGGGCTCGTACCTAGACTCTCCGTCACTTAAAAGAATACCCTAATTATCTGTGTAACCGAATAGAATCATAAATTCTATTGTGCTTACTGGGATATGGCCACAGGCCTTTTGATAACTGTCCACTGTTACCTACCTAGGCTTAAGGCATATGAATCACAACTTTGATTGTATCTTTCTTTTCCTTTGTTCAGACTAGTTTCAGGGAATTTAGGGAGGTGGGTTTGGGCTTGTATACTTAGGATATATAAGGTTTTCACAAAAACTGGTCAGGGTTCTTGGCTAAGAGGAGACTCTGACTTGGGCCCACCGGTGTAATAAACTGCACTCCAGTGTCAGTTTTATTTATGAGTCCAGCCACAAGAAGCTTCCCAGGTAGCACTGATGGTAAAGAACCCACGTGCCAATGCAGGAGATTTAAGACTCAGGTTCGATCCCTGGGTCAGAAAGATCCCCTGGAAGACGGGGCATGGCAGCCCACTCCAGTATTCTTACCTGGAGAATCGATGGACAGAGGAGCCTGGCGGGCTACAGTCCATGGGGTCACAAAGAGTCCGACACAACTGAATGACTAACACTTTCACTTTAGGCTGGATGAATTCAGTGACAAAGCCATCTCTCCTTCTGTTTTATGTCAAGTGTTCAGGACTGTTCTCTAACCGGTACACGCGGCTATCTAGCTTGATAGTCATCTTCAGGCAAAAAGGATGTGAAACACCCAGACACACGTGGGGCATTCCTTAGGTAATGGAGCCACCAGGATCCTGTTAGCCCTCTTCAAAGCTCTCCCAGGGAAGCAGGGGCTTTTCTAGGCCAAGCAGTAAAGTCTGCCCGCATCTGGACCTGAAGAATCAGCAGATACAGAAGGCTTTTTCTGGTGAATCCTAGAAATCCGCTCTGTTGGTTCTGCTCCTCCATTGAAAAGGACAGCAGTAGGTGACACCAGGCACGCACAGTGAGTCTGGAAGCCTGCTGAGCGTTTTATAATTAGCATCTCATTTAAATGTCAAAACCACCCCCATGAAATGGCAGCTTTTATTTTTTAAGCTGTTTTTTAAAGGTAAAGAAATACCACAGAGCTAATACATGTTAGATCAGGTCTCAACCTGGGTGTCTCACCCCAGAACCAAAGTTGTGGGGGGCCTTGCTGGGGAGGGAAGTTTGGGTACAGACCTTCCCCTACATCCTCTCCTTTAGCTCCTCTCTGAAGTACCTAGGTAACAGTATTTGATGCACATTTCCTGAGTTGTTTTGCAGCTGAAGCCCTCTACCCCCAAGAAACAGAAGATGTTAATTACCTGAGGACCATCAGCATACAGCCCCAGACCTCCTGGAGCCTGAGGAGGGATAAGGATAACCCCTGTGACTGCTGTCTCACTATCAGCCAATCAGAGAATTGTGCACCATCTGATCTGGTACCCTGCAACCTCCTTCCCTCACTTGGCTTTTAAAAATGCTTTGTTGAAATTCTTCGGGGAGCTCAGGGCCTTTTAGGGCCTGAGCCACCCACAGTTCCTTGCCTGACCCTGCAGTAAACCTTCCTCTGCTCCAAACGCTGATGTTTCCATTTGTCCTCATTTGTACGTCGGGCATATGAACTTGCATTAACGTTCTTAATTACCTTGCAAAACTGCCTCTTGGTGACAATGATCTTTTTGTCCCAATGACTTCTTTTGACAAAAGAGGCAGCAACTTTTCAAAGAGGGGACATGACTTGCCTGAGCCACAGAGAAAGGGGCAGCTGCAGGGCCAAGGTGAGAAGCCAGGTCTTACAGTCTTCCTGTTTTTTTTTGCCTCATGATATTGTTTTGTAGCCAAATTCCAATGTGACATGCTCTCTTGTGGCAGTTACTCTCTTTTGGAAGTTTCCTAGACTGCTCCAGCCCCCAAGGAGTCCCCTTTCCTCTCTAATTCATTCCCTCCATGCCATAATTTGTGGCCCTTAGATCTCAAGCCTCATATTTGGAATTTCAGCTCATTTTTCTAGGCTGACATGTTCAAGATGATGTTTAAGGTGAGGGCTTGCACCATGTCAAGGTGTTTTCCTGGGTCTCTCCCATCTGTGTGTGTGTGTACGCTCAGTCGCTTAGTCGTGTCTGACTCTTTTCGACTCCATGGACTGTACCCACCAGGCTTCTCTGTCCATGGGATTCTTCAGGCAAGAATACTGGAGTGGGTTGCATGTCCTCTTCTAGCGAAGCCTCTCTCCCATCTATATATATTATTAAATTTTTGTTTGATTTACTTCCATTAATCTGTCTCAGGTCAATTTAATTCTTAGACCAGCCAGAAGAACCTAGCAGGGGAGAGAAAAATTTCTTCCTTCGCCATGACTTCGCCAATAAGTAGTAAATGCTAGCTATTTATTTTTAACAATACCATGAACAGTCTACAGAACTTGGAGGAAATAGATGAGAAATGGAGCATTTCTGCCGTATCAGTAAACAAGGAAGTCACAGTCATCAGTGATTGCAGCCCTGCTCTGTGAACTGCTGAGCCCTAATGCAGGAGACCTGGGTTTGACCCCTGGGCTGGGAAGATCCCCTGGAGAAGGGAAAGGCTACCCACTCCAGTATTCCATGGACTGTATAGTCCATGGGGTCACAAACAGTTGGACACGACTGGGCAACTGTCACTCACTCACTCACTCACTCACTCAAGTGCACTCAGGAAGGAGAAGACTGTCTGTGATCTGGCAGCCAGCAGACTGCAGCCACTCCCTACGATAAACCCCAAAGGAGCTCAGGATGTAACAACACGCAGGATACTGGCCCCAGATAGCTGAGATTTATGTGAAAGGAGTGGTTTAGGTGAGCCCAGACTCTTGCATCTTCCCATCCACAGAAAAGCACTCAATTCCCTAACTTGGGATATCTGGTTTCCTTTTATTAATAGTAATCTTATGGTGTTTGGGTTCCCGTGGTGGCTCAAACAGTAAAGAATCTGCCTGCAATGCAGGAGACCCAGGTTCGATCCCTGGGACTGGAAGATCTGCTGGAGAAGGAAATGGCTACGCACTCCAGTATTCTTGCCTGGAGAGTTCCATGGACAGAGGAGCCTGGTGGGTCACACAGTCCATGGGGTCGCAAAGAGTCAGACACAGCTTAGTAACCTAACACTTGCACACATTTTGCTGTTCACACTACCTACCCTTTGCTGCATAATTTCTATATAAGCTGGAATATTCTCCTCCTTAAAACATAACTCTCAGCTTTCAGGTTGTGGATATTTTTTAAGTCGATATAGACATAAAATCTCCTAGGGGAGACTGGGCTCGTGTCTTTCATATCTCTTGTATCCTTCTAATACCAAGCCTTTGACAGCATGGTGTCATGGGGAAACAAGCTCATCCTTTCCTGTATTTAAAAGATAACTTGCCTGAAGAGTAACTTTATGAGAAGTGTGCACATCCTTGCATTTTATGACTTGGATTTTCTGCCTCTGCCTGCTGCCTGGACATGCCTGTCACAGGGCAGCATCAGCGTTAGGGGAAGCACACTGACCGATACTGCCCACCCTGGTCAGGCACCAGAGTAACCATTCATGTGAGCTACTTTACGGCAGGAGGCCCTGGTAAGGGACACAGAACTGACAAGCCACACCAACTGGAAAAATGCAGGAAAGGTCAAAAGGAGACACCACGTGACTGACCACCTCCCAGAATCCTTCTCTCTGGCATCCATCTTGGTTGAGCAATGCCTGCACCACCAGGAAGGACTCTGAGTCTGAATGATGGCCAAAGACAACCCAGGAACTAACCCCATCTCCATAAAATCCAAGTCTGCGAGCTACATGACAGAGCTGTCTTCTTGGCTTCCCTTACCCTCCTGCTCCCTGCCTGGGGTGCCCCTTCCCAATAAAATCTCTTTATCAGCATGTGTGTCTCATCGGACAATTCATTTCCGAGTGTTAGATAAGAGTCCACTCTTGGGCCATCCCCCTTCCTGCAACATCTGGACAAGCCAAGGAGTGGTTGAAGTTGAACTTTCCAAGGACAAACGGAGCATCACCGAGCATCAGACTAGAGTACGGAAGGGTGGCAGATTGCTGCAGCCACACAGGTGTGACTCCACCCATTCCAAGACCTGCTGCCCTTCTCAGGTCCTGGGAGAGGGACACCCTGCTGTGACACATGAAGACTAAAATAAGATGCATAATGTGAGAGCTGCAAGTTAAGTTTTATTTGGAACAAAATGGGGACTGCAGCCTGGGAGACAACACCTCAGATAGCTGAGAGACTGCTCCAAAGAGGTAGCCAGGGGGAAGGTCAGCATATAAGATTTTGGTGAAGGGGGTTGTTGTTATTCAGTCACTCAGCTGTATCCAACCCTTTGCAACCCCATGGACTGCAGCACACCAGGCTCCCCTGTCCTTCACCATCTACCAGAGCCTGCTCAAATTCACGTCCATTGAGTCAGTGATGCCATCCAAACATGTCATCCTCTTTTGTCCCCTTCTCCTGCCTTAAATCTTTCCCAGCATCAGGGTCTTTTCCAATAAGGCTGCTCTTTGCATCAGGTGGCCAAAGTATTGGAGCTTCAGCTTCAGCATCAGTCCTTCCAGTGAATGTTCAGGGTTGATTTCCTTTAGGAGTGACTGGTTTGACCCCCTTGCAGTCCAAGTGTGTCTCAAGAGTCTTCTCCAACACCACAGTTCAAAAGCATCAGTTCTTTGGTGCTCAGCTTTCCTAATGGTGAAGGGGGAGTTCAATACAATCAAGTGCTTATTTTACAAAGGGTTTCTGCTAGTCAGGAGGAGCTGATGTCACCATGAAGGGGTTTAGTGCTGTTCTAGATATGAGGAGATGCAAGGACTGGGATCATGAAATCAATTCCTGAAAATATCCAGCTATTTAAAGACCTGTTCCACCAGTTTCCCTGGAGCACAGAGTGCCTCCCTGAATTCACTTCAGGGAGTGTCAGAGGTCAGCAGCTTCAGCAGCACGGGCAGATGGCAAACGCTCTTGCTGATGTTCAGTCCCTGGCACATTCTCTTAGTGGTGGTTTAATCGCTAAGTTTCACTTGACTCTTGCAACCCCATGGACTGTCTGTCCCTGGGAGTTTCCAGGCAAGAATACTGGAGTGGGTTGCCATTTCTTTCTCCAGGGAATCTTCCTGAGCCAGAGATCGAACCTGGGTCTCCTGCATTATGGGAGGATTCTTTACTGAGTTACCCAGGCAAATGCTCCTGGCAGGTGCCAGTTTGTAGTTGACACACAACTCTCTGAGGAACTCAAAGCCCCGTATAGAAAACAATATTAATTCAAATGCAGAGAAGAGGTGCTAACTCAGCACACAGGGGCCTGCCTTTAAGACAGATTTGGAAATGAACTCAGATGGAAAAGATCAAACCCATCACTGTCCTGAGTCTCTGCTGGCCCATGCTTCTGTGCACGCATTTTTTTTTAGTGTTCTTTCCACTGCCCAAATTAGTTGCTTTAGAGTCCCTTTGCTGTGACAAGTATTCCCCCACCCCCAAGGGGCCCAATCCATTGATTTGTAAATTTTAGATAACACACTTCTTCAAAAATCACTTTGATATTTAAAAAAAATCACAGGATTAAAAAAAAGCTGCTAGATGAGGTGCCATCAGAAATCTGCTTAAAATGAGAATAAGCATAAATGAAAAATTTCAAATACAGAAAGATTAAAAAAAAAAATACTGGGCTTGGAGGGACTTCTGGTGGCCCAGTGGTTAAGATTCCATGCTTTCACTAAAGTGGGCACAGACAGGTTCAATCTCTGGTCGGGGAACAAAGATCCCACATGCCAAAGATAAAATAAAATAAAATAAATATATCACTGGGCTTGGAACAAATTTGTAAAAAGTTAAGTCACTTAAGCAACTTAAGTTCCATCAGGCAGGTTCAAACAGATGGTGTACAGGGAAGCCTGGCGTACTGAGGTCCATGGGGTCGCAAAGAGTCAGATACAACTGAGCAACTGAACTGAACTGAATAAGGAAAGGGAAGGGATGTAAAGACAGTGGAGGAGTAGTCAAGAAACAATACCGCAGCTGTGGGGCAGGTCCTGATTCCCTGTCAAGGGATACACACAATAATATCTTTGTCTGTTTTGCAGATAGTGAAACCCCCACCAGGTGGGAGAAGTTGCATGCTGCCCACAAGAGCGTAGACCTCAGACCATTGAAACCAGAAGGTTGATCATGCTGACTCCTGATTACCTCACCATCAACCAATCAGAAGACTGTCCACAAGCTGATCACATCCTGAACAGACAAGATTTCTCACTACCCACTCCGGCTCAATTTTGAGGGCATTAGTTCACTGCGGCCCCCTTCACCTGGCAAAGCAATAAAGCTGTTCTTTTCTGCTTCACCCAAAACTCTGTCTTCAAGATTTAATTTGTTGTCCATGTTCAGAGGCCGGATTCAGCATCATTATCTCTGGGCTTAAACATCCCAGGACTTACTACAGGGGAGACGCCCGCTCAATTGGGAGAGGTGCATCCTAGAAGCTTTCAGCAAAGGCTGTGGAGTTAGACTGCTTGCTTCAAATCTAAATCCCATCACTTAGCAGCTATGTGATCTTGGGCAACCTTTCTGAGCCTCAGTTAAAAACAGTATCGAGCTTTTTAGTTTGTGAGGATCAAACGCTGTGAATACATTAATGTCTGGATGTTAATCCATTTTCTGACTCATGGTAAGCATTGATCCCCAGAATGCTAGCTATTGCTGTAACTGTCCACACCAAACTAGCAGACGTCCCTGGTGGTCCAGTGGTTAAGAATCCACCTTCCAATGCAGGGGACATGGGTTTGATCCCTGGTGGGGGAGCTAAGATCCCACATGCCTTGGAGTAACTAAGCCGGTTCACCGCAACTACTGACCCACGTGCTCCAAAGCCCTGCCCTGAAACTAGAGAAGCCTTTGAGCTGCAACAAAGACACAGCACAGCTAAAAATAAATAATAAATAAAAAATTTTTTAAAGTAGCTGGATTGGGTGATTCCGATAGCTCCAAGCCAAAGTCAGAACCTTGAAGATGTCACTTATCATCACTTTGGAAAATTCCCAGGGAAATGCTAATGGTGCCATTTATTCAAGCTTTGATGTCAAATGCGTGCATGCTTGCGCACTAAGTCCCTTCAGTTGTGTCAGACTCTTTGGGAACCCATGGACTAGGGCCCACCAGGCTCCTCTGTCCATGGAATTGTCCAGGAAAGTGTACTATAGTGGGCTGTCGTGCCCTCCTCCAGGGAATCTTCCTGACCCAGGGATTGAATCTGTGTCTCCTGCATTGCAGGCAGATTCTTCACTGCTGCGCAACTGGGGAAGCCCCTGTCAAATGATTGCATCCAAAACATGGATCTGGTGTATGTTAATACTCAAAGACAGGAAATGTGAAGGAAAACCAGTTTTGGGGGAGACCCTAAGGGTCACCAGTTCCTCATTTTCCTCCGTACGTGATCTCAGTTGTCTGCCCCCATTCTAACAATGGAGGGCTTAATTCAAATGAGTACATTTCATTCAGTGAGACCTAAGGTCTCCTGAGTGTCTGGCTTGTGATAAGAACCCTGCCAGGTATTTTTAAGTTCTTTGTCTTGTTGAATATCCCCCCAATGCCATGCAATATAGGCATTGTCCTCCGATTCCCAACAAGGAAATTGAGGCACAGAGAAGTTAAGCAACTTTCCCTACATCACACAGCTCACAATCAGCACATCTGAGATCCATTCCCAGCCTCTTTGCCCTTAAAGTCCTTGTGTATCTCATTCCATCTCACTGCCTTTAGGACAGTAAAATGAGATTTGCTGAGCTGAAAAAATAGCCTTTCCTCCTTTTCAAAATGGAGGTGCTGTTGTCAGAGCCTGGATTTCAGCCGAATGCCATTTTAATGGGGTCCTCTTTTGACCCCATTTAAAGCCTCTCTCCTTACACTCTCCACTTCCCCAAAGGCCAGTGGAGCAGTTCATAAACCCGCATTACCCCGTGTGACACTCCTCTCAATGAAGGGTCAAAATCCATGGTCTCTGGGAAATAACCTGCTAAAGTGACTCTCCCTCTAAAACCCAGTGGATAATAAATGGCCCTTTATCCTTTCTCTGCAGCTCCTGCCTCCTCAGCTTGTCAGATGGCAGCTGCCCCTGAGAGGGTCTTCTTCAGTCTGCTCTGGGTTTCCCAGCCCTTCCAGGAGGAGGCGGGGATAGAGGAGAAGAGAGCAGAGATGTCAGAATCGAGAGGACCTTTGCCCAACCTTTGCAGCTTCCTGGACACGCAACCTGGGACAAGACTTCCCTCCACAAGCCTTAAATGTAACTCACTGTTTAATCACTCAGTCCTGTCTGACTCTTTGTGACCCCGTGGACCATAGCCCGCCAGGCTCCTCTGTCCACGGTATTCTCCAGGCAAGAATACTGGAGTGGGTTGCCATGCCCTCCTCCAGGGTATCTTCCCCACCCAGGGATAGAACCCGGTCTCCTGCACTGGCAGATGGGGTGGATTCTGAGCCACCAGGGAAGCCCACCCGAGAGTTCATTTATGCATTCAGTAGTAGGTCTGTGAAGCTGTCATGTGTAAGGCGTTGTGCTGGGTCCTGGGAGTAAAAACAATCCCTGTCCTAGTTGAAAGGTCCCCTTTGCTCATTAAGTGGCGTTTAGGAGAAAAGGAAGAAGCATTGCATAGATGAGCACATGAAATTCCAAGAGATCAGTCCCACAGATGGAACGGCTTCTGCTCTGAGAGTGTAGAATAGAGAGGAGGCACCTGGTTTGGAGGAAGGTGTGTTCATGTCCGTGAGATTCTGATCTTAAGGATGAATAAGAACCAAGACCAGGAACCAAGCATTTTAAGCTGAGAAAACAGCAGATTTAAAGACCCTTCCGGACAGCTACCTGTGGAGGAAATGAAATGACACGTGGGGTGCCTGGTATGGTGCTGAGGGCAGGAGGGGCACTCAGTCATCTGACTTCTTGACCAAGTCCTCTCCTTCCTCTAAGTTGGAATGGGGGTGGATCTGTCTGAGGCTCTGTCTTTGAGATGCGGCAGTTTCAGAGTGGGAAGTCAGAGGTACATTGAGGTTAATGAAGTTTTTTTTCCTGTTAGCCCTTATATCGTAAAAAATTATTTAATACTAATTTTTGTTAATTTTAATCAAATGTTTAATTAAAATACACTTAAGTTCCCCTCGTGGCTCAGATGGTAAAGAATCTGTCTGCAATGCAGGAGACGCAAGTTCAATCCGAGTCAGGAAGATCCTCGGAAGAAGGGAATGGCTACCTACTCCAGTATTCTGGCCTGGAGAATCCCATGCACAGAGGAACCTGGCAGGCTATCGTCCATGGCATCACAGAGTCAGAAATGACTGAGCAACTAACAGTTTCACACTTAAATACATTAATTAATAATGTTACTCTTTAGTATTAAATAATAGCAATAATAAGTATTAATTTATTTCATAATCATTTGCACCCAGATAATGTAGTTAGTTACGAAGTTGTCAGACCAGAAATATATTAATTCATTCACCTGACAAACACCTGATGTGCCAATCTCTATGTTGGATATGAAAGATGCAGAAATAGAAAGCTACTGTCCCCACCCTCAAGGAGAATCCCAAACGCTTTGAGGGATTCATCACATGTGAGAACTAAATGCTTGAGTAGGAAAATGCCTTTGAAACATTGGAGCAAAGGGACTTTCATGAAGCAATGTTGTTACCAGCATCTGTGGACTGGTGCCAGGCTAACCCTATGAGACTCAACCAGAGACATTAAAACCAAACAGTAGCCATTCCGTGATGTTAACCCCTAGAAATTATCTTTCAGTAGGACTGAGATGGGGTCAAGTTATCCATATATTTGACAAACTCCCTTGTAATCTTCATACATAGCCATGTTTGAGACTGTGGTTGAGACTTGCTCCCATAAACTAATTCATCAAAGACCAGCGGATTTGGAGTCAGATCAACCAATGTTCAAATCTCACTCTACCCATGTGTGCCGTTCACAAGACCACCTTCATTTTTGACACCAAATGCAGTTTGGAAATTCCCAAAACCACCCTTACTTTTGACATTAATTGGAATTTTGGAGGTCCCTAAGGCAATTCTTGGGCTTTCCAGGTGGCTCTAGTGGTAAGGAACCCACCTGCCCACGCAGGAGCCATGAAAGACACGGGTTCAATCCCTGGGTTGGGAGGATCCCCTGGAGAAGGAGTGGCAACCCACTCCAGTGTTCTTGCCTGGAGAATTCCATGGACAGAGGAGCCTAGTGGGCTACAGTCCATAGAGTTGGACACGACTGAAGTGACTTAGAACATGCACACACAAGGCAACTATCAGGTGAGGTAATTCACTAGAAGGAGTCACAGAACTCAGTGAAAGCTGTAAAACTCACACTTATGGTTTATAACAGTGAAAGCATACAGGTAAAGATCAGTCAAGGGGAAGAGGCCCATGGGACAGAGTCCAGGAAAGCGGCAGGCATAGGGCTTCCAGTGGTGACCTTCCAGTGAGCTCAAGGACAAAACTTTTCCTGGCAACCATGTGTGACAATACCTATGGGGTCTTGCCAACCCGGGAAGCGCACCCAGGCCTCAGTGTTATTGGGGCCTCAGTGTTATTGGGGCTGAATCTCAGAGGCTTGATTGACCATTCTTGTGTCTAATCTCAGTCTCCAGACCTCTGGAAGTTGAACTGATATGTGTGACTCAACCCCCATCCTAAACCACATGGTATGACAGAAGACCCCCAAATGTCAAAAGTACTCCTGTTTGTGTGCCTGCTAAGTCACTCGGTTGTGTGACTTTGTGACCCCATGGACTATATCCTGCCAGCCTCCTCTGTGCCTGGGATTCTCCAGGCATGAATAATTCAGTGGGTTGCCATGCCCTCCTTCAGGGGGACCTTCCCAACCTAGGGATCAAACCTGTGTCTCTTATGTCTCCTGCTTTGGCAGGTGGGTTCTTTACCACTAGCGCCTCCTGGGAAGCCCAAATGTATTCCCCCAGGCATGCCATTCTAAGGGCTTAGAGATTACCTCTCCGATACTCAGGGCAAAGACCACATCTTTCCTTGAACATGAAAGTCTCTCTGTCGTGTCCAACTCTTTTGCGAACCCGTGGACCATACAGTCCATGGAATTCTCCAGGCCAGAATACTGAAGTGGGCAGCCTTTCCCTTTTCCAGGGGATCTTCCTGACCCAGGAATCAAACTGGGGTCTCCTGCATTGCAGGCAGATTCTTTACCAACTGAGCTCTCAGGGAAGCCACATCTTTCTTTGGGCAAGGTTAAATTCTTTTTCTACACACCATGGGACTAATGGCAACTTCCTTACCTTCTTGGAGCCTCAGTTTCCTTTCCCATAAAATATAAAGAAAGAGAACCACCTCACATCACTGTCATGGTAACACCATGAGAGAGTGGACATGAAGACCCGGCCCATCATAAGCACTTCAAAAATGGTACCCATGGTGATGATGCTGGTGGTGGCGACCAGGAAGAGGAGGAAGAAATGCTGAGGGTGTTGATGATGTTGCTCAGGAAGCGGTACCTTGAGAGATTATCATGGGTAAAAGTCCCACTTTCACGGCTCTATCCTCATTCTTCTTGTGCAAAATCATACAAAAATTCCTTCTCATCCTCTCAGAGCCAGGTGCCCGTGGGGCTATTCAGAAAGCTTCCCTGTTTATCATCTTCTTCGCATAACTCTGTGCTCAGAAACAGTGTGCTTATCATGGTCCCCCGTCCCCATATTTCAATGATAGCTCACCTAAAAAAAAGGTGTCTCCGAGAAATGCCATCCTGTATTCCCTCGGAGGCATATTGTTCCCTTTCACCAGCCGGGGTGATCACGGCCCATTGTTGGCCCCACACAAAGGAAGGCTTAATAGGAGACACACTCGGCAGAGGGAATTCTGGCTGAATGGCATCTTTCTGTTGTTTCAAATGGGTCTGAGGAGCAGCTCGCAGCTCTTCATTCACCACCACGGATGGGCTCGAAGACCATCTCTGTCTCAACCGTTTCTCTCCAATGACAGCGGAGCCTTATCAGCTTTCAACATCCCTTCCTCGTGGCTCAGAGGAGGTCCGACACCTGAGCAGGGAGCCCAAGGCTGAGACACAAATGAACATCGCACACGATGGGCTTAGGCTGCAGTTCGTCCCTCCTAGAGCAGCTCCGGGGGCTGTCGGGAGGCCCTGCAGGGAAGGGAGGAGACGGGGAAGAAGAGTGACACAGAGGAGATGGGTCCGGCTTTGGACCCACTGGGGTCCAGATGGGGCTGGTTTTCCCTGAAAGTTCTGCAAATGACGCACTCTGTGACATTATCGGATCACTCTTTAAGACTCGGTTTCCTCATCTGTCAAACAGTGATGTCTCATAGCTAAGTTCTCTCCGTGGATGATGATATTTGATCTTCATATCAGATCTATGATGAGGCAGGTACTAATACTGGCCCCATTTGATAGACACCGAGGCTGGGACATCCCTGGTGGTCCAGCGGTTAAGTATCTGCCTTGTCCATAAAAAGGAAGGAATGTGAGTCAGTAGAACTGATGTGGATGAACCTAGAGCCTGTTATACAGAGTGAAATAAGTCAGAAAGAGAAAAACAAATATCGTATATTAATGCATATATACCGAATCTAGCATATATACGGACTGCAAGGAGATCAAGCCAGTCAATCCTAAAGGAAATCAGTCCTGAATATTCACTGGAAGGACTGACGCTGAAGCTCCAATACTTTGGCCACCTAATGAGAAGAACTGACTCATTGGAAAAGACCCTGATGCTGGGAAAGACTGAGAGCAGGAGGAGAAGGGTACAACAGAGGATGACATGGTTGGATGGCATCACCGACTTGATGGACATGAGTTAGAGCAAGTTCTGGGAGTTGGTGATGGACAGGGAAGCCTGGTGTGCTGCAGTCCATGGGGTCACGAAGAGTCGGACATGACTGAGTGACTGAACTGAACTGAACAGAATCTAGAAAAAATGGTACTGATGAACCTATTTGCAGGACAGGAACAGAAATGCAGACGTAAAGGATGAAGTTGTGGACACAGTGGGGGATGAGAGAGTGGGATGAACTGAAAGAGTAACATTGACATATATATATATATAACACCTTGTGTGAAATAGATAGCTAGTGGGAAGCCTCTTATAACACAGGGAGATCAGCCTCCTGCTCTGTGATGACCGAGAAGGGTGGGATGAGGTTTAATAGGTAGGATGTGGTTGGGGAGGTGGGAGGGAAGCTCGAGAGGTAGGGGATATATGTATACTTATGGCTGATTCACCTTTTTGTGCAGCGGAAACCAGCACTGTATTGTAAAGCAATTATCCTCCAATTAAAAAGTAAAGGAATAGAAAAAGAAAGAATGAATCCATTTTGCAATGCAGGGGACGCAGGTTTAATCCCTGGTCGGGGAGCTAAGACTGTGTGCTGCAACTGAAGATCTTGCACAATATAACGAAGATCCTGGGTGCTACAACTAAGACCTGATACAGTCAAATAAATAACTAAATATTTTTTTAAAAAGACACCGAGGCTGAAAAGGTCAGTGATGTGTCCAAATACACAGCTGGTTCGTGATGGAATCAAAGTTTCCTCCCAGAATCCTGGGACTCAATTCACACCCATTAGTCTCACTTTCACCTACCTTTCTTCATAAACTCAAACTCCTTTCCACACCCAAAGCAGAGCATGATCTGTGGGGTCAAACTATCAAATGGCAGATGCCAATCAAAACTCAGCTTCAGTTCAGTTCAGTCGCTCAGTCATGTCCGACTCTTTGCGACCCCATGAATCGCAGCATGCCAGGCCTCCCTGTCCATCACCAACTCCCAGAGTTCACTCAGACTCACGTCCATCAAGTCCGTGATGCCATCCAGCCATCTCATCCTCTGTCATCCCCTTCTCCTCCTGCCCCCAATCCCTCCCAGCATCAGAGTCTTTTGCAATGAGTCAACTCTTCGCATGAGGTGGCCAAAGTACTGGAGTTTCAGCTTTAGCATCATTCCTTCCAAAGAAATCCCAGGGTTGATCTCCTTCAGAATGGACTGGTTGGATCTCCTTGCAGTCCAAGGGACTCTCAAGAGTCTTTTCCAACACCACAGTTCAAAAGCATCAATTCTTCGGGCTCTGCCTTCTTCACAGTCCAACTCTCACATCCATACATGACCACAGGAAAAACCATAGCCTTGACTAGTTGGACCTTAGTCGGCAAAGTAATGTCTCTGCTTTTGAATATGCTATCTAGGTTGGTCATAACTTTTCTTCCAAGGAGTAAGCGTCTTTTAATTTCATGGCTGCAATCACCATCTGCAGTGATTTTGGAGCCCCCCAAAAATAAAGTCTGACACTGTTTCCCCTGTTTCCCCATCTATTTCCCATGAGGAGCAGTACCGTTCTTTTGAGATAAAGGTTCAGGGATGGAACTTCCCTGGCGGTCCAATGGTTAAGACTTCAGACTTTCAATACAGGGGGCACAGGTTCGATTCCTGGTTGGGGAGCTAAGAACCTGCATGCTTTGCGATATGGTCAAAAGATATAATAATAATTTTTAGAAGTCCAGGGGAAGTGAAGCATCTAAACTTGTTAACTGGGCTTCTGCTGTCTAGGACCGATAATGCTTTTAGTATTGTTATTATTATTAAAACATTTGTTTGTTTATTTTGGCTGTGCTGGGTCTCCACTGCTGCGAGCGCTTTCTCTAGTTGCTGTGAGGTAGGGGGGCTACTCTTTGTTGCAGTGTGGGTTTCTCACGGCGGTGGCTTCTCGCGTTGCGGAGCGCAGGCTTAGTAGTTGCGGCTCCCGGGCTTGAGAGCACGTGGGTTTCAGTAGTTGTGGCGCACAGGCTTAGTTGCTCTGCCGCGGGTGGGAGATTCCTGCACCAGGGATCAAACCCCTGTCCCCTGCATTGGCAGGCGAACTCTCATTCACTGCACCGCTGGGGAAGTCCCCAACGATGCTTTTTGAACTCTTCTCCCAATTTTTAGAACTCTTCCTTTTATCTGGGGAGAACAGTTCCCAATAAATAAATGAATAAAGCAGAAAATGTCATACGCAGATACCATCAGACTCACCGTAGGGGACATACATTTTTGCAAACACTGTGAAAAGCAGCTAATACACACCTTGAACTTTAGAAACGCTCTTACCTGTTGACACAGTAACTCCACTTGTAGGAATTTATCATAAGGAAATAATCACGAGTGAAAACAAATTTAATCTATGCATCTACAAGGATGCTTAAGAAACCGTTCTTTGTAATAATGAGACTCTGGTAATAAACTACAAAAGTCCAATAGGAGAATAAAAGGGTATGTCATACTCCATATGATAGACTATTATGTAGCTGTTGAAAATAATGTTTTGAATCCTTTTTATAATGTAAGCAGCACTTACCAGAGCTCTGCAACTTATGAGCTGTGTAAAAAAAAAAAATCCTAATAAAACAGGAAGGCAAGAACAGCCTTCAAACGATAACAATAATACATGGAGGGATTGTGGTTGACGTTTTATTTTACTTTTTATGTTTGTCTCTATCTTCCAAGTTTTCTCCAATAAATATATGTTACTTTTATAATTGAAAAAAGAACAAATACAAACAACACGTATTTGGGAGTTGGATGAACCTCTTCAAGTGGAAAAGACAAATTATTATTTTGGATCTTTAATTAGCAAAATTAATGAGTGTATCCGCAACAATGGAGCTGATGCTACAAAAGAGGGTTTCCTTTAAAAGCGATGCTGAGATGCTATGGTGAGAGTGACGAGAGGGACAGTCTGGGGTTTATCTTCCCTTCTTCCCTGAGTTCACAGAGGAGCATTGCTGGGCTCAGGGGCTGGCACTGCGGCTCTGGTTTCCTCCTGTTCGTGTTTCACTCACCAATTCAACACTAGGTGCTGAGTGCCTACTATGCACCACTTATTACCTAAAGCCCTTGAGTTTTAATAATGAATCATAGATTGGGAAGTTGTAACAACTTTCTATAACTGAGGTTGCTGTTGTCCCTAATAATAAAATAACTTGTAAATTCCCTGCTAAACCACTTAACCAGCTGTGTGATTATTTTCATTCATATCATTCAGTAGACATGTACTGAGCACTCATGGTGTTAGTCACTAAGACAGTGCTATCAAATTAGGGTACAGAGAGTTGCTTGATGATTACTAAAAATCCTTAGTTCTGGGACCGATTTCTGTAGACTCTGGTTCAATAGTTGTGAATAGCTTGAAGCCGCCTTTAAAAAAAAAATTAATTAATCTGGTCCAGTAGGTATGGGAAATAGATGGAGAAACAGTGGAAACAGTGTCAGACTTTATTTTTGGGGGGCTCCAAAATCGCTGCAGATAGTGATTGCAGTCATGAAATTAAAAGACACTTACTCCTTGGAAGGAAAGTTACAAGCAACCTAGACAGCAAATTAAAAAGCAGAGACAAAAACGGTGCATCTAGTCAAGGCTATGGTTTTTCCAGTGGTCATGTATGGATGTGAGAGTTGGACTGTGAAGAAAGCTGACCACCAAAGAATTGATGCTTTTGAACTGTGATGTTGGAGATGACTCTTGAGAGTCCCTTGGACTGCAAGGAAATCCAAGCAGTCCATCCTAAAGGAGATCAGTCCTGGGGGTTCTTTGGAAGGATTGATGCTAAAGCTGAAACTCCAGTACTTTGGCCACTTCATGCGAAGGGTTGACTCATTGCAAAAGATCCTGATGCTGGGAGGGATTGGGGGCAGGAGGAGAAGGGGATGACAGAGGATGAGATGGGTTGATGGCATCACCGACTCAGTGGACATGAGTTTGAGTAAACTCTGGGAGTCAGTTATGGACAGGGAGGCCTGGTATGCTGCAATTCATGGGGTCGCAAAGAGTCAGACATGACTGAGCGACAGAACTGAACTGAACTGAATAGGTGTGAATAACCTGAAGCCACCTTTTTTTTAAAAAAAAAAAAATTAATTAATTAGGCTGCTCTGCGTCTTAGCTGTGTCAAATGGGATCTTTTGTTGCAGCCAGTCAACTCTGCGTTGTGGTGTGCAGGCTTCCCAGGTGGCACAAGGGTAAAGAATTTGCCTACCAATGCAGGAGACTCAGGAAGCATAGATTCGACCCCTGGGTTGGGAAGATCTCCCGGAGAAGGAGATGGTAACCCACCCCAGTATTCTTGCTTGAAGAATCCCACGGACTGAGGAGCCTGGCAAGCTATAGTGCATGGGGTTTCGAAGAGTTAGACATGACTGAGTGACTGAGCACACTCACTTGGGATCTGGTTCCCTGGCCAGGGATGGAACCCGGGCCCCCTGCACTGGGAGTGTGGAGTCTTAGCCACTGCACCACCAGGGAAGTCCCAAATTTTGATAATGTTTAGAACTTTAAAAAAAAATTTTTTTTAATAGCCAAAGTTTTTAAGTTTCACATTTTAATACTTTTGGGCACCATAATTTTCAAGTACCAGGAGCTGCTCATTTGCTATGTATACTTTTTTTTTTTTAAGGATGATAGATTGTTTAGTGGAAATGTTATTAATTTATTCACTGGACATGAAGGGTGTTCTGTGGGATCTTAGTTCTCTGACCAGGGATTGAACCTGTGGCCCCTGCATTGGGAGTGCAGAGTCTTAACCACTGGACCACCAGGGAAGCCCCTGAACCCTCCTTTTCATCAGGGGCCCTAAGGGAGTGACTCAGGCAAATTTAGACTATACCCTAGAAACTCTATGCTGGGTAGGCTAAAAACCACAAAGAATAACAATAAAGTCTGCCCTTTAGGAGCTTATAGTGTAGAGGGTCATAAATATTGTTAATTTATTTGAAAAATAGCATGAAAACAACCATAATATTACAATAATAAAATCAAAGCTCCTTTAACCTACAACTTCCTATGAACCAGAAATTGTATGAAATACAATCGACCAGGGAGCCAACCCAAGCCCCTTTCAGTGGGAGCGAGGAGTTTTAAGACTGGATCAACAGGGAAGTCCAGAACTATCATTGTTTATATGGTTATCTAACACAGGAAAAAGTACCTGAAAAAGTCTTAGAATAAGACTAGGGCTCCTGAGAGTCCCTTTGACAGCAAAGAGATCAAACCATTCAATCCTATAGGAGAGGAAATCAACTCTAAATATTCACCGGAAGGACTGATGCTGAAGCTGAAGCTCCAATACTTTGGCCACCTGATGCGAAGAGCCAACTCATTGGAAAAGACCCTGATGCTGGGAAAGATTGAGGGGAGGAGGACATGGGGGTGAGAGAGGATGAGATGGTTGGATGGCATCACAACTCTATGGACATGAGTTCGAGCAAACTCCAGGAGATGGTGGAGGACAGAGGAGCCTGGTCTGCTACAGTCCAAGGGGTCCAGACAAGTTGGACATGACTGAGCAACTGAAAAAGAAATGGGAGAACAGTGGCTACACACGAAAATAAACACACACACACACACACACACACACACACAAATGAACAGCTTTCTTATGTGTTAGCCATTAGCAGTTAGAAACTATAATGTGAAACAACCCCATTCCCCCATAGCAACTAAAATAATTAGTTTTTAGTTTTTAAACCCTCGAGGAATGAACATAATATATGAATTAAATTACAAAACTGTACTGAGGAACACTCACAAGAACCTTGGCTTCATGTAGAAACACATCACCGTCTTAAGAGGCAGGAGCTGATATTATAAACAGGTTCTCTCAATTAATTTACTGGTTTAATGCAATTATGACATAAATCCCGGTAGGACATTTTTCGGGAAACTTGACAAACTGATTCTAAAACACATTTGGCCCAGAAAAAAAACATTAAGCAAGGTAACAAGGTGAGATCGTGTTTAATATCTGTGAGAGCTGTGGGGGGACAATAAATTTAATAGTATGGCATTATGCAGGAAGAGACAGGTTAATGGACCGGGGGAGAGAGACTGACACAGGCTAATATGAGACTCACACAGCAACTTCATAATAAAGATGCTGTTTCAAACTGGTGTGAGACAGAAGGCTTATTCAATCTCTAGGGATTAAGTAATTGGTTAACTATTTGGAGGGGAAATAGATAGCTCTCTGCCTTGGCAATCACCAAGCAGCATTCCTGGTGACGAAACTTGCCGTGCTTTCTTAGTTAATAACTTGCATCCTCCAACCATCTGAACTAAATGCAGCTTTATTTACTTATTTATTGGCCCACCCTATGGTGTATGGGGTCTTAGTTCCCTGACCAGGGATCAAACCTGCACCCTCAGCGTTGGAAGCTCAGAGTCTTAACCACTGGACCACAGAAGAAGTAGATTAATACAGTTTTATCCTGACCCTACAGGTGCCTTTAGCACAGCACTTCTCACGGTGACATAACTTTCTGTTTCATTATCTCTCTCCCCCTGCAGACCATGAACTTTGTGGAGGCCATCAATGTTGCCTTGTTTGTATCTGTGTCCCCTGAAATACAGCAAGTAGTCAATACATTTTCTAGTGTGAATGGATATTTATACGTCTACCTCCTTCTGGTCCATAAGCTCTATGGGTTTAGATGGCTTAATTTTGCAATCCTCAACTCCTACACATCATACTTCAAGTAGAACTCTCAACAAATATTAATTGAGTGCAAGAATTATAATCACATTGGCAGCTTCTCTTTTTATTATAGTTTTATTTATTTATTTGTGGCTACACTGGGTCTTTGTTGTTGCACGGCCTTTTCTTGTTGTGGGGATCTGGCGTGACTCTCTAGTTGCGGTGCTCAGGCATCACACTGTGGTGGCTTGTCTTGTTTCAGAGCATGGGTGTGCAGGCTTCGGTCGCTGAGGCCCCCAGAGTTTGGAGCACCGGCTCAGTAGTCGTGGCATACAGGCTTAGTTGCTCAGTGGCATGTGGGATCTTCCCCCACCAGGGCTAGAACCCATGACCACCTGCATTGGCAGGTGGATTCTTTACCACTGAGCCACCAGGGAAGCCCTGACAGCTGTTCCTAGTTTCCCCACGTCATTTGAGCTTTCCTATGTTGTTCATTCAAAAGCAGAGTCATTACTTTGCCAACTAAGGTCCGTCTAGTCAAGGCTATGGTTTATCCTGTGGTCATGTATGGATGTGAGAGTTGGACTGTGAAGAAGGCAGAGCGCTGAAGAATTGATGCTTTTGAACTGTGGTGTTGGAGAAGATTCTGGAGAGTCCCTTGGACTGCAAGGAGATCCAACCAGTCCATTCTAAGGGAGATGAGACCTTGGATTTCTTTGGGAAGAATGATGCTAAAGCTGAAACTCCAGTACTGTGGCCACCTCTTGCGAAGAGTTGACTCATTGGAAAAGACTCTGATGCTGGGAGGGATTGGGGGCAGGAGGAGAAGGGGACGACAGAGGATGAGACAGCTGGATGGCATCACTGACTCAGTGGACGTGAGTCTGAGTGTACTCCGGGATTTGGTGATGGACAGGGAGGCCTGGCATGCTGCGATTCATGGGGTCGCAAAGAGTCGGACACGACTGAGCGACTGAACTGAACTGAACTGATGTTGTTCATCTTCTTGGACTGAAAGGAGATCCAACCAGTTCATCTTAAAGGAATATTCATTGGAAGAACTGATGTTGAAGCTGAAACTCCAATACTTTGTCCACCTGATGCGAAGAACTGACTCATTGGAAAAGACTCTGATGCTGGGAAAAATTAAGGGCAAGAGGAGAAGGGGATGACAGAGGATGAGATGATTGGATGGCATCACCAACTTGATGGACATGAGTTTGAACAAACTCTGTGAGTTGGTGATGGACAGGGAAACCTGACATGCTGCAGTCCATGGGGTTGCAAAGAGTTGGACAGGACTGAGTGACTGGATCGAAGTGAACTGAACTGAACTGATGTTGTTCATCTTCTTAGCTGTTGCTATTTTTATCCCTTGGCTACAATTTAACTAAGTCATGAGTAGAGGGGCACTGGGAGGAGAAAACCATTTCAGCATCTGAGACATATTCATTCAGTCTTTCATTCAATAGGTATGTATTGAGAGCTTATTATGTGTTAAGCAGTGTTTCAAAGACCAATGAGTCTAAGTTTTCGTGGTCTGAGTTTCAGCAACTTTCTGTTTATTATCCCAGCTGTTTCTCTATATTCTGGCTCCTGACCATCATTAGTGTTCTGCAGCCTCAAGAAAGAAGAAAATCATCAGGGAAGTTCTTCCTGCAACACTAACCTCCACTTGAAATGGCATCTTCTGAAAATTGCCTTGATGAGAATGGCAACGCCTTTATTCTGTTAGCTGGGGAGATGTCATTGATCTAAGCTTCAAACCCACGTGGAAAATGCCGGCCTGGACAGAGTAAGATTGGTTTCCACATTCTTCCTCTTTCATCAGCAGGTGCCTTTCATCCATTTTCATCTGACACTGCTCTATCACTCTCAGCCAACGTGGGCTTTGCCGCTCAACTTCACATTGAAAGATCTCTTTGATGCCTTCATTTGCCTTTGTTCCTACAGCTCATCATCTTTAATCAACTCACAGTGGCTGACTTATTGGAAAATATACAGTCATCTGGGTCTCCTTTGGCAAACCAGACTGCACGGACTTTGTCATAAGACCTGGAGTCATTAAATCTGAATTCTTCCTGTGTGTACACTGCAAACTACTGCTAACCTCTTCCCCTTTTCCCACTTCCAGGGAAAAAACAAAAGCCCTGGAACTCATTCTCGGAAATATTCTTTATTACCATCAACATCATTTATACAGTCATTGCAATGTACCATGGGCTAAACCTTAGACATACATTATATCCTTCAATCCATTTAATCCTCATGAAATAGTCTTAGGGATCAGGAACTGTTCTTGAGGTCATTAGCTTAATGAGGCCAATTCGATGTTTGATCCATTATCGATATAATACATTCAGAGGCAGTCTCGTTTCATCTGATTTCTATTTTACGTTTACTAGTCTTATTTCCATCAGGATCAAGTTTATAGAAATACTGATTTAAAATATTTAACCCCATTGTGTGATGTCGGAGAAGGCAATGGCACCCCACTCCAGTACTCTTGCCTGGAAAATCCCATGGATGGAGGAGCCTGGTAGGCTGCAGTCCATGGGGTCGCCAAGAGTCGGACACGACTGAGCGACTTCACTTTCACTTTTCACTTTGATGCATTGGAGAAGGAAATGGCAACCCACTCCAGTGTTCTTGCCTGGAGAATCCCAGGGATGGGGGAGCCTGGTGGGCTGCCGTCTATGGGATCGCACAGAGTTGGACATGACTGAAGCGACTCAGCAGTAGCAGCAGCAGCATTGTGTGATGTGATGCGTGCTCAGTTGTGTCTGACTCTGAGACCCCATGGCCTGTAGCCTGCCAGGCTCCTCTGTCTATGGGATTATCCCAGTGAGAATGCTGGAGTGGGTTGCCATTTCTTCCTCCAGGGGATCTTCTTGGCCCAGGGATAGAACCCCTGTCCTCTAGCACTGGCAGGTGGGTACTTTTATCACTGAGCCACCTGGGAAGCCCAACCCCATTGTGTTGATGTCAACTTTTTGACCTGGTGAATAGTAAACTCCATCATTCTTATGATAGATAATCAATAATTCTGATGTCTGGGGGATTTTACTCTGTATTTTAAAGTATAGACCTTCAGTTAGAATTATCTTCAAATAATCCATTTATATTAACATAGAATTTTCTGATATGAATTCTATTAAATCAGTGTATGTCTTAAAATTTTTTAATGGATTCGAATTTTCCCCTAAAATCAGTTTCATTTGTTTTCTTCCCTTCTCCTTCCATTTTTTCCTTCTCTTGTCCCTTCCCTCCCTCCCTGCCTCTCTTCTTTCTTCCCTGCTCCTCTTTCCCCCATCTCCCTTTCTAAAGACAGTGCTTTAGACAGAGAAATTGCTTTGGACAGGAAGCCTGTGGTGAGGGGACGTCAGCGGCCCCGTGTGGATCAGAGCCTGGATACAGTGAGAAAAGCATCTTTAAAGTCATGGTGAAAGACTGTACATATGGGGAGTTTGATCAGATAGGTGACACTATTGAGCACAGTACAAGTCAGTTTTCTTTCTGTAGAATAAGAGACTCAAAAATACAGAAAGAGAGAAAAAAGACATGAATCTTATGTGGCACTGAACTGAAATAAGAATAGTATTATGAATTCATAGATTTCAGTATAGATGGAGATGTGTGTACACACATATATTTATCTCCTACTTTTGGAAGAGTAATACTCCAATAGTAATAAACACACTTACTGCCCAAATCTTGATTTCCAAGTACCATTTAATTAATGTCCAAAATATAATGTACTGAGAGCACATTTTCATTTCTGTCTTCCTGCCAAAGACTTATATAACCCAAATCTAATAACAAGAAAATATCTGATAAACCCAAATTGAGGGATAGTCTACAAAACAAGTTGGCTTGAGGATCCTCAAAAGGATGAAGATTCTCAAAAGGATGAAGGTCATGGGGTCAAAGAAAGACTATGGAACTGTTCTAGATTGAAAGAGACTTTGTAACTAAAATAAAGTGCAAAGATCCTGGAGTTGATTCTGTTTTTCTTTTTGGCAGCACCAGGTGGCAGGCAGGATCTTAGTTCCCTGACCAGGGTTAGAACCCCAACCCCCTGCAGTGGAAGCGCAGAGTCTTAAACACTGGACTGCCAGGGAAGTCCCCCCTTTTCTATAAAGGACACGATTAAGACAAATGGCAAAACTTGAATGGGATCTGTGGATCAGGTGGCAAAAATATATCAATGTTAATTTCCCGATTTGGATGTTTGTTGCATAGTTATTTAGGAGAGTATCTTTGGTTTGGAAAATACTAAAATATTTGGGAATAATGGGAGGTCAAGTCTGCAACACATTCACAAATTGTCCCAAAGTCTTATTGGTCTATTTCTATAATATTTCCATGTTTAAAATTATTTCAAAATACAAAGTACAAAACATATTTTTAAATAGTTAGATATAAAATATTTTATATACACTGAAAGAGGTGCAGAAAACAATTTCACAGAAAAGATAAAAAAGAAACCAAACGAAAAGCATGACAAAGTGAAATATTCAGGAGCAAAAACATTACAACCAAATTTCCTGGGTTCTATTCTACCTTCAGCCTTTACTAGTTGTATGATAGGTCAAGGAAAGTTCCATAAACTCCCTTTGCCTCAGTTTCACCAACTGTAAAATGAGGATAATATTAATACCAATCTCCCAGTTTTATCTGATAATTAAGTAAAACCACACAGAATCCACCTCCATTGCAGGAGACCCAAGTTCCATCCCTGAGTTGGGAAGATACCCTGGAGAAGGAAATAGCAACCCAGTCCAGTATTCTTGTCTGGCAAATCCCACGGACAGAGGAGCCTGGTGGGCTACATAATCCATGGGGTCACAGAGAGTCGGACGTGACTGAGTGACTAAACAACAATAGTAAGTGTTTATCATATTAGTTGATCCATGAGATTAGTGTTTGACCTTTAAAAAAACATTACTAATTTTTTAATTTACCAAATTAAATATTCTCAGGTAAAATTTTGCGTGTCTAAATTTTGTCAAGAAAATTTTAGTCTTCTAACAATTTGTAATTAACAAGCGACTCTGCCTGTCAGTACAGTTTTTTGCTGCTATGTTTTACTTTCTTTCAAGCATTCTACCCGTTCTGATTTTCCCCTTGGGTCTTTTTTTTTCTTTTTTGCAGATTTCAGCATTATTAAAAAGCTGTGATTCTTCAGTCTGTTTTTCCACTGTAACACATTTTACCATGTGCAAATTTCACAGTTGTCAGTTTTATTTTGCATTGTATATTTCTAGGAGTAATATGTCTTTTTAATTAGATAAAAGATCTTTGGTATTTTATTCATTTCTTGCACTGGAGAACACTCATCTGGAAACCAAATGTGTAGACATGGATGTACATATATTTAAAAAATGTTTTGTTTTTGTTTTTGACCGTGCAGCATGATATGTCAGATCTTAGTTCCCCAACCAGGGATTTAACTTGGTAGCTCAGAGTCTTAACCATGGGACTGCCAGGGAAAGTCCTGATGTGGATGCACGTATGAGTTAAAATGGCGAGGCATGAGTGCTTGCCCTGCATCTCGCCACTCACCCAGGCTGCAGAGGATTGAAACAGTGGGTAAGCAACTGATTTAAAAATGCCAATGGGAAATTTCACATACACGTAGCAGGGCTTCAGTGAGAAACAAATGCTTCCTACAGAAAGAGTCTTCATTTTTGAGCCTAGTATCTTGGTCTTCCCTGGAGGCTCAGATGGTAAAGAATCTGCCTGCCATGCAGGAGAACTGGGTTTGATCCCTGCATCAGGAAGATCCCCTGGAGAAGAAAATGGCAACCTACTCCAATATTCTTGCCAGCAGAATACCACGGACAGGGGAGCCTGGAGGGCTATAGTCCATGGGGTTACAGGAGTCAGATATGACGAGTCAACAACAACTTTGGTCTAACATCACAGCTCTATGACGCCCAAGTTACACTGGGTAAGTAACTTGACCTTTAAAGCTCTAATCCTCTCGTCGTACAGATGAGAGCAGGGTACTGTTCACTTCTAGAATTTCAAGGATTGAGGGAGGGGATATATTGAATGTGGGGTTTCCCTTGTAGCTCAGCTGGTGAAGAATTCCCCTGCAATGCAGGAGACCCCGGTTCGAGTCCTGGGTTGGAAACATCGCTTGGAGAAGGGGTAGGCTACCCACCCCAGTATTCTTGGGCTACCCTGGTGGCTCAGTCAGTAAAGAATCTGCCTGAAATGCGGGACAACTGAGTTGGATCCCTGGGCTGGGAAGATCCCCTAGAGGAGGGCATGGCAACCCACTCCAGTACTCTAGCCTGGGAAATCTCCATGGACAGGGGAGCCTGGTAGGCTGCAGTCCATGGGGTTGCAAAGAATCAGACACGACTGAGTGGCTAAGCACAGCACAGCATATATGGAATGCATTATTTCTTGTGCTTGGTGGACAATAGATGTTTCCCAGTTGAAGAGAGCTTGATAAGAAAAAGTCCATGAACTGTCATGGTGATGGAATTGAGTGACCAGATGTTGGTGACTAGAAGCCCTGCACTGTCCAACAGAACTCTCTGTGATTATGGAATGTTCTAGATCCCAGTTGCCTGAGAGTGTTCCCACCACACACATGAAGCTTTTGTGCACCTAAAATGTGACTAGTGAATGGGGAAGTGAATTTTTATTTTGTTGTTTAGTCGTTAACGTTGTGTTGACTGTTTGTGACCTCATGGACTGCATCACGCCAAGTTCCTTGGTCTTCCACTATCTCCCAGAGTTTTCTTAGTCCATGGAGTCACTGATGCCATCCAACTATCTCTTCCTCTGTTGCCCCCTTCTCCTCCTGCCATCAATCTTTCCCAGCATCAGAGTCTTTTCCATTGAGTTGGCCCTTCACATCAGGTGGCCAAAGTATTGGAACTTCAGCTTCACCATCAGTCCTGCTAATGAATATTCAGGGTTGATTTCCTTTAGGATGGACTGGTTTGATCTCCTCGCTGTCCAAGAGACTCTTGAGAGTTTTCTCCAGCACCATAGTTCGAAAGCATCAATTCTTTGGTGCTCAGCCTTCTTTGTGGTCCAACTCTCACATCCGTGCATGACTATTGGAAAAATCACAACTTTAACTATACAGACCTTTGTCGGCAAAGTGATGTCTCTGCTTTTTAATGCACTGTCTAGGTTTGTCACAGGTTTTCTTCCAAGCAGCAAGTGTCTTTTAATTTCATGGCAATAGCCACATATGAGTTGGCTGTAATATTGACCTCTGTTGTCACAGACTACACATTTTCAAGCTCCCTCCAACACACATAAATACCCCCAAATATTTTCCAGCTGACCCCATAGACCCTGCTAGAATGAGTCAAAATCATGCACTGTGTGTCTTTCTGATTTTTGCTCCAGCATTTTCTTCCAGGGCTTCAGGAAACTGTTTGGTCCAAGTTTAAACAAAGCCTGGGAGTATTGGGGGTTAACTCTCCTAGGAAAAATCCTCAACCATGGGGAATGGGACCTAATGGATAAATGCCTCAACCAACCATTCTTTCTGAAAATGAAAGGTCTGTCTGGGGTCTTCAGGAGGTTCTGCTGGAGAAGATTTGTATGAGAAGTTTTGTCATATTATAGCTGAACAACTTCACCACACCATTTCCCCTCTTTAAGCCTCAGTCTCTTTATCTGTAAAATGGGGACAAGGAAATGATTGACTTCATTGGATTCCTGGGGGATCAAATGGAATGACTCATGCAAAACGCAGTGCTTTGCAGAATGCTTGGCACATAATAGTTCAACAGGTACCTGATGCTGTGAAACTGATTATTCCTGCCAGAGCTTCACAGTTTGGAAACAGATGCAACTGTATAGATTGCATCTCAATAGATGCAATTAAGCAGAGGTCAGCAACATGAGCACTAGGGGAAAAAATGCTCATTTTCTGTTCTCTTTCCTGACCCCAGACTGACATCCTCAAAGCTCAGAGAAGCAGGAAAGGGATGCCTGGCTTGCAAGAGTGACCTCTAAATCAGATTGGAAACTTAAGAGGGGCAGCATCTCCCTTCCTTCTGCCCTAGTGCCCTCCTGTTTGCTGAGAAGGGAAAACATTTCTACAGAGATAAGAAAAAGGGGATTTAGTTTCCACTCTGATATGCTCTTATGGTTTTATAAATACATTCACCATGGCAAGCAGTAGTTTATCACAATGCTTGGATATGACAAACTATGAGTAGCTGGTTTATCAGATGATGCCTTTTGCCTGAGCAACGTCTAATATTTCTGCTACAGGAATGAGGTGTCTGCATTTCAAACATTTTTGTCACCTGAGCAGATTATAAAACCATATATTTTAAAAGGCCTTGCAATTGACCACACTGAAGAAGACGGGTAGGGGAGGAGGGTTGCATTCACATCTCAGACGTTCTCTGTGAGCTCTGTGACCTTGCATAAATCACATGGGAGCTAAGTCACATGATTTAATGAAATGACCAAAATTGCTTTGGAAATAGAAAGGTCTGGTTCCAATCTTGGACTCGCTGCATTCCAGTTGTGTGACCTTGGGCAAATTACCCAGTGCTTTTCGAGTCTCACATTTGTCATTGGCAAATGGAGAATAAGAACACCAACCTTGTAAGACTGCCTGGTGGATGAACCGACACAACACAGGCTAAATGCTATAGCCTTTGGCACCATGAGGACGCTCAATTCAGGGAACTCTGCTCAATGTTATGGGGCAGCCTGGATGGGAGGAGAATGGGTCCATGCTTATGTATGGCTGAGTCCCTCAGCTGTCTACCCGAAACTATCACAACATTGTCATCAGCTATACTCCAATATAAAATTAAAAGTTTTTTTTAAAAGAGGGTGCTCAATTTATGTGCTTACAATTCAATTTTCTTTCCCTTCACCCACCTCTCTCTGTTTCCTCATTGTAAAAAAAAGTGGGGCAGTTTCTATGTTTCGTTTCAACCCCAAATAATTCTGGTTAATGCCTGGGTCATGAACAGCCACCTAGAGACTAAGACAGGGGGCCAGGTATGAGGTCTGCGCTGGTGAGGAGTTGAAAGAAGGTGGCAAAATCAGAGGAGCTGATAGGTGAACAGCATCAACGCTACAGTAAAATACTGACTATTCTTTCATGGGACAGAATGAGTATTTCAGCTGAGGAATTTCAGACCTGGAGAAGTTAGGTGGAAAGGGAGTTCAGTAGATTGGTAATTATAGCTTAAACAAAGACCTTGCGCCTTGTCAAGAGATGAGGCATTTGCTAAACAGACAGGACCTGAGTTGAATCAAATTCTTCATTGATAAAGTGCTATAGATGACATATACTAATGTGAGGCTACAAACTTGCAGAAGAACAACCAGATTCTTTTGTGCTTGCGCAAGACTCTGTTGTAAGCATGTTATGTGTGTTAACTCATTTGTGACCATCACCTTATAACACAAGCACCAGCATTATATGAGGTATAGGAAACTAAGGGCTTCCCAGGTGGCTCAGTGGGTAAAGAATCCGCTTGCAATGCAGGAGATGCAGGAGCCTTGGGTTCAATCCCTAGATCAGGAAGATCCCCTGGAGGAGGGCATGGCAACCTACTCCAGTGTTCTTGCCTGGAGAATCCCATGGACAGAGGAGCCTGATGGGCTACAGTCCATAGGGTTGCATACAGGCAGACACGACTGAAGTGACTGAACACACAGACATGCATAGGAAACTAAATGGCCCATGGTACAGAGCTGAGAAAAGGCGGTGGGGGGTGGGGAGGATTCGGATCTTCTGATTCCAGGGACACTGCTCTTAATCACCACTTCTGTAAGGCATGGTGGTGGGGGCAACTTGTCCGCATATTAGAGCTTTCTCTAATACGTGGACAATATGTGGGCTTTCTCTTGGGGCTTCCCTGATGGTCCAACAGGTAAAGAACCCAACTGCCAATGCAGAAGACCCAGAATCAGTGCTGAGGTTGGGAAGATCCCCTGGAGAAGGGAATGGTTACCAACTCCAGTATTCTTGCCTGGAAAATTCCATGGAAAGCGGAGCCTGGTGGGCTACAGTCCATGGGGTCACAAAGAGTCAGACACAACTGAGTGACTAACCCTTCAGATTTCCCAGGTGGCCCTGGTGGTAAAGAACCTGCCTGCCAGTGCAGGAGGCATAAGAGATTCCAGTTTGATCCCTGGGTCAGGAAGGTCCCCCAGAACGGGGCATGGCAGTCTACTCCAATATTCTTGCCTGGAGAATCCCATGGACAGAGGAGCCTGGTGGACGACAGCCCAGAAGTTCAGAAAGAGCTGGACATGACTGCACACACTCTGGACTTGGTCTGAAATAGGCCTCTTAGCCTGGGAAGAGGTACTATAGGCTGTGTGAAGGTCCACTATGGTTGGGGCACTTGGTTTGTATCTAGCTATCAAGTGGTGAACCTCCCACTCGAGCAGACCCATGAGGCCAATAAGCTGAAAATCTGTGACCTTATCTTGCTCCTAGGTACTACAGAGGGGTGAGCCCCTCCCTGGTCATGGTAGTTAGAACTAGCCAGGGGGATCCTCTCTAACAAAACCAAAGCTAGAGATATACTTCCTATGTAGGTCCAGTTCAAAGAGAAAGATGTGACCGGGAGTTACCATATGATCCCACGCTCCTAATGTAAATCAAAAACATACATGTGCCCCTATGTTCATAGCAGCACTATTCACAAAAGCCAAGATATGGAAACAAATGTCCATCAATAGATGAATGGATAAAGAAGATGTGGCATAGATACATAGTGGGATATCAGTGAATTATCAAAAAAAAAATAATGTCATTCACAGCATCAAGGATGGAGGTAGAGATGATCACACTCAGTGAAGTAAGTCAGAAAGAGAAAGAGAAGTATCGCGTGATAGCCCTTATATGCGGAATCTACAATATGACACAAACAAACCAATCTACAAAACAGAAACAGACTCACAGACGTAGAGAATAGACTTATGGCTGTCAAAGGGGAGGAGGGACTCGGGGAGGGGAGGACTGGGAGCTTGGGATTAACAGATGCAAACTGTTATATACAGAATAGATAAACAATGAGGTCCTAGCATATATAGCACAGGGAACGAGAGTCACTATCCTGTGATAAACCATAATGTAATAGAACATGAAAAAGAACATTTATAAATAACTGAGTCTCTTTGCTGTACAGCAGAAACTAACACAGCACTATAAATCAACTGTACTTCAATAAACTTTTTTTAAAAGGCCCACAGGATCAATTATTTGGAGGATTTCAAGTGGGTTATATATTACATGGGCTTCCCTGGTGGCTCAGCTGGTAAAGAATCTGCCTGCAATGCAGGAGACCTGGGTTTGATCCCTGGGTTGGAAAGATCCCCTGGGGCAGGGAAAGGCTATCCACTCCAGTATCCTGGCCTGGAGAATTTCATGTACATATAGTGCCTGGGGTCACAAAGTGTCAGACACGATTTCTTTCTTTCCATATATCACATGGATGTACCTAGAGACCTACAATAGGTTGTATGTTTTATTAGCAAATATTCCAGACATTTTCAAGAGTGCAGAGTGAATGCACAGGACAGGAACAGTTATAGCATGACTTGGTCCCTGTCTCCCTCATATGACACTTGGTTAGCAACGACCATGTCTCAACAGGTAGATTCCTGCCAAAATATGAAGAAAGCAGCACAAGCATCTTTGTGCCATTGTCTTTTTATTCTTGGGGCTTGTGGAAATCTCCCCACCTCTCAGATTAACTTACCTGGATAATATATGTGTTTCCATTTAAAAGGGTGCTTGCATATATCAGATTGTCCTTGTCACTTACCTACACTCACATCAGCAAGGCCATATTTTCATTAGGGAGAAAAGCCAATGTCAGAGGCTGGCTGTGTCTAGACTGGAATTAGCTGCCTGGGTTTGAATCCTAGCTCTGCCACTTGTTAGCTGTGTGACCTCTGGCAGATTTATTGTCTTCTCTGTTTCAATTTACTCATCTGAAAAAAATATAGACAATAATAGCACAAATTCCACAGAATTGTTTTGAAGATTTAAGAACTCAAATATAGAAAGCACAATGCCTGGGACATAGTAAAAACTCAAAAAGCTTAGTCATAGTAATCATTATATTTACCATTATTATGAGTATTTTCTTGCTGCCTGCCTACTCATAACTCTGACTTCATACCACCTTCTAATCTGGGTGTTTTTTAATCGAGGTTTTGGTCCAGGGACCATGATAACAAAATTCATTTCCTCGTATCTTTTCATTTTCTTAAATCTGTTGATTTAATTTATGCCTCCGCTCATCCCCAGAGGCATCTGAGACAGAAAAAGAGCTGTCTCATCCTAACACAGACTCTCTAGGGTCTTTTCAGGATTTTCTGACCTGGTGCTTTTGCATGTGTGAAATGCCCAAAGACATTTCATCCTGAGAAGTGCTATGCAGCTTAGATCAGAGGGCCCCCACGTACTCGGGCTGACAGTGAGCAATGGAAGAAACATGAGTACTGACCTCCCGAGAGCTGGTCTGAATGAAGATGTTGTGACAGGACTTCCCTAGAAACCTCTGTCTCTAGAAGAGCCTGAAGTCAGTGGCAATGAGGAGGAGGCCATGTTGCAGTAAGAAGTACTTGGAAGATGTCCCCATGACCTGGCCTAGTCACTCCTTCCCTCCAGGTAAAGACTCTTTGCAAATTGTGGTTTTCCAAGGCCCATGTGAGGAGAAGGCAATGGTGACCCATTCCAGTACTCTTACCTGGAGAATCCCATGGACGGAGGAGCCTGGTAGGCTACAGTCCATGGGGTCGCGAAGAGTCGGACACGACTGAGCGACTTCACTTTCACTTTTCACTTTGATGCATTGGAGAAGGAAATGGCAACCCACTCCAGTGTTCTTGCCTGGAGAATCCCAGGGACGGGGGAGCCTGGTGGGCTGCCGTCTGTGGGGTCGCACAGAGTCGGACACGACTGAAGCGACTTAGCAGCAGCAGCAGCAAGGTCCATATGGTCAAAGCTTTGTTTTTTTTTCCAGTAGCCATGTACAGATGAAAGCTGGACCATAAAGAAGGCTGAGCGCCGAAGAATGGATACTTTCAAATTGCGGTGTTGGGGAACTCTTGAAAGTCCCTTGAGCAGCAAGGAGATAAAACCAGTCAATTCTAAAGGAAATCAACACTGAATATTCATTGGAAGGACTGAAGCTGAAGCTCCAATACTTTGGTCACCTGATGCGAAGAGCCAACTCATTGGAAAAAACCCTGATGCTGGGAAAGATTGAAGGCAGGAGGAGAAGGGGGTGGGCGGCACAGAATGAAATGATTGGACAGCATCACTGACTCAGTGGATATGAATTTGAGCAAACTCTGGGAGATAGCGGACAGGGAAGCCTGGCGTGCTGCAGTCCATGGGGTCATGAAGAGTTGGACACAACTTAGTGACTAAAGAGCAACAGCAAGCATTCCTTCTTCCAGATACAGCTCTTTGGGAAATAAAGTAATGGTCCATCCAGTAAACTATAAATACTGATAAACAGAAATATGATTTTCCATAATAATCTACTCTTAAATTTATTTATTTATTTATTTTGATTCACTGTGTGGCTTGTAGGATCTTAGTTCCCCGACCAGGGATCAAACCTGAGCCCTCTGCAGTGGAAGTGCTGAGTCCTAACCACTGGACCTCCAGGGAATTCCCCCAAATCTTTAATTTATGCAGCACAAATCATCTTTTGGGCCCAGGACTAGACATCTCACATATTGTCAAGAAGTGGAGATTTTCACTTCTGTCCCTCTTGAGTTCTTGTGGCTGGGCTGATAATAAAACAGTTGAACAGGAGGAAAAGGAGCCAATTTTTATTTGCATACATGGAGATCTCATAGAAATAGAACTCAAGAAGTGGTCAAAGCAGACACCTTTATATTTTTTTTAGACAGAGAAGCAGTAAATCTGTGAGGAATTGACAGGACAAAGAAACTTAGGCTTTTGGGTGCTTAACTGGTGAAGAATCGAAACAGAGTTAGGGCTTATGGCCATCAGTTAAAGAAGTGACAAGGTTTATTTATAGGGGCCGTGGATTTGTGTATGTGTTTAGTCGCTCAGCAATGTCCAGCTCTCCACACCTCATGGACTGTAGCCCACCAGACTCCTCTGTCTGTGGGATTTTTCAGGCAAGAATACTGGAGTGGGTGGCCAGTTTTTCCTCCAAGGGATCTTCCTGACCCAGGGATCGAACCTGCGTCTCTTGCATCTCCTGCCTTGGCAAGTGGATTCTTTACCACTAGTGCCACCTGGGAAGCCCTATGTAGGCTTCTTGGCCCCAGTTCCCTGTCTCTGGTGATAAGGGTGTCCTTTTACCTCCAGATGCAAGGAGGGCACATTTCACAGTGGAGATTGCCTTCCTGCTTTCAGAGAGATGGAGCAGAGGGTCAGAGTATACCTCTGCCTTGGCCATTTCTTAAGTAATTTTAACTCAAAATAATCTGTATGCCAATAAGGCACATTTGGGGATGGCCCACCCTGAGTTCCTATAGTACAGTTTCACACTTACTCTCACAATAATTCTGTGAATTGGACATCATTGTCTTCATTTTGCAACAAGAGAAATCAATTCTTTTAATTTGATTTTTTGGTTTCCCAGCACATGGGATCTTAGTTCCCTACCCAGCAATTGAACCTGCTTTGTTGTGCCCAGTCCTAACCACCAGACTGCCAGGGAAGTCACTGAGATAAAAGACTTTCAAAGATAATCCATAAGTTTTCCTTCCCTCGTGGCTCAGACAGTAAAGAATCCACCTGCAATGCAGGAGACCTGGGTTTAATCCCTGGGTTTTGAAGATCCCCTAGAGGAGGGCATGACAACCCACTCCAGTGTTCTTGCTTCGAGAATCCCCATGGACAAAGGAGCCTGGTCACACAGAGTCTGACACGACTGAGCGACTAAGCACAGCACATAAAATTTCCAAACTCATAGAATTAGTTTATGACAGAACCTACATTTTAGCCTAACTGTCCAGCTGAAAAACTTTTGCTTTAATACATAATGTAATATACAATACTCAACATATGATGTGTATAGTATATAGCATAATCATACTATGGATATATGTTGTGAACCTAGGGGAATTACAACTAATTTTATGCACTTTATGTGATTGTCTCATATTTGTCATCATGCATATTTGTTGTTCTTCTAATTGTGGTTTAAATGTAACATATCCCTATAGATATAATTACACACTTTGTAATTCTTTGAAGTAACTAACACAAGGCTGGCTTGACAGGAGATGATGATAAAAGATGAGCTTTTCATAAAATTCAAGGCAAATGAATCTGAATTCACCTATGGATTCCAGAAATAATCGGAACAGGCCATTGGGTTTCATGGTCTGCTCAAAATCAGCCTCACAATGGATGATGGATGCATTTATATATCTATTGCATATAAGAAATCAGTGGCTAAATGGTAAGAAAATTACCTGTCAGTTTCCAGAAAGAGCAGATGTTGATAAGCAAAGCATACTGCTGCACAAATTGGGACAACCAGGACTTATTAAGCATGTTTTGGACAGCTGCCTTCTCTTGGAGCTAGAAGGTTTTATTCGAACTGTGTTTTTGGATTAGTTCAATCAAGTTGACAAGAAGGAAGAAAAGAAACACGGTAATAAACATTTATTGAGATTTTATTATGTGTCAGACGGTGTTCTGGGTGCTTTATGCATGATAAAGCATTTACTGCTCATGAAAGATTCATCAGGTAGGCACTATTCTTTATTTGTGTGTATGTCTGTGTTTTGTTTTTTATTTGGCCCCACAGTGTGGCATGTGGAATCTTACTTCCCCAACCAGGGATCAGACCCATGCCCCCTGCATTGAAAGTGCAGAGTCTTAACCACAGGATTGCCAGGGAAGTCCCTGAAAGTGAAAGTGAAGTTGCTCAGTCATTTCCGACTCTTTGCGACCCCATGGACTGTAGACTACCAGGCTCCTCCCTCCATGGGATTCTCCAGGCAAGAGTACTGGAGTGGGTTGCCATTTCCTTCTCCAGAGGATCTTCCCGACCCAGGGATTGAACTCGGGTCTCCTGTATTCCAGGCAGATGCTTTAACCTCTGAGCCACCAGGGAAGTCCCTAGGTAGGTACAATTCTAATGCCAGTTTTGTATATGACAGCAAAGAGGCATCATGACTGTGCTGGGTATTCTCTGTTTGTCCCACCAGATTCATTCTTCACTCTGCTTTGACCCAGAGACTGGATTCTCTGGACTGCTTGAACCAGGTTTCCTGGCCATCTGGCTTCTGGTCAGAGTCAGCCAGTATGAGACATCACCTGGAGACTGGGGTGTGAGAGGGATGAGTCACTGGAGCGATTTCTTCCCCTGCCCCCATCCCTGATGGGCGCAGGGTTGGCAAGGACCGGATTCCTCTCTGACGACCTCAGTGTGTGTCAGGTAGCCCTGTCCCACAGCTCGCCCTGAATTCTGGGAAATTCTCCCTTTTCTTGTTCCTGCGGTGAGGATGGCTCTTCATCGCTGGCAGCCCAGGGTGCTTCAGCTTCCCTCACCTTTGATAAACCTGCCCATTCTTTTGCATAGACTTCCATCTTTAAACTCTTTCCTAATCCCCTCTTTTTCATGACTATCTTTTTCTAGCCATAGCCCTGACAGGTAAGATGAACTTCAGGAACCTTCCCAAGGTAACAAAGGTAGTGAGCAAAGTGGGTAACATTGGAGGTGCAGAAAGAGATTTGGGGGAAAAAGAGGAGTGTTGAGTTAGGTTTGGGACCTGGTGGACTTGAGGTGTTGGCTGAACAACCTATTAGGGGATCCAAGAGACATCTTCCAATAAAGGTCTAGACCCGAGAAAAGGGACTGGGCTGAGGACACAGATGGGAATGGAAGGGCAGCCATGGGGTTGTTGAGATCTCCCAAGGATCCTACTCTGAGTAAGCAGAGCAGAGAGGAGGAAACGGAGTCCTGGGAAAAACCAACATGAAGAGGAGGGAGGAGGAATGGGAAAGACAGGGCTCCAGGAAGGACAACAAAATAATGGGCACCCTCAGTCCAGAAGCCTTGGGCTGAGGAGGTGTCGGAGAGGAAGGACTGGCTAATGAACATTTCCCTGAATGGTCAAGGGCAGTAGGATTTTTTTTAATGCAGACCATTTTTAAAGTCTTTATTGAATTTGGTATAATACTGCTTCCCTTTTGTGTCTTGGGTTTTTGCCATTAGGCATGTGGGATTTAGCTCCCTGTTCAGTTCAGTTCAGTGGCTCAGTCGTGTCTGACTCTTTGTGACCCCATGGACAACAGCATGCCAGGCTTCCCTGTCTATCACCAACTCCCAGAACTAACTCAAACTCATGTTCATTGAGTCAGTGACACCATCCAACCATCTCATCCTCTGTCGTCCCCTTCTCCTCCTGCTCTCAGTCTTTCCCAGCATCAGGGTCTTTTCAAATGAGTCAGCTCTTCTCATTAGGTGGCCAAAGTATAGGAGTTTCAGCTTTAGCATTGGTCCTTCCAATGAATATTCAGAACTGATTTCCTTTAGGATGGACTGGTTGGATCTCCTTGGGACTCTCAAGGGACTCTCAGGAGTCTTCTCCAACACCATAATTCAAAAGCATCAATTTTTCGGTGCTCAGCTTTCTTTATAAACCAACTCTCACATCCATACATGACTACTGCAAAAACCATAGCTTTGACTAGATGGACCTTTGTTGGCAAAGTAAAGTCTCTGCTTTTTAATGTGCTGTCTATGTTGGTCATAACTTTCCTTCCAAGGAGCAAGCATCTTTTAATTTCATGGCTGCAGTCACATCTGCAGTGATTTTGGAGCCCCCCAAAATAAAGTCTCTCACTGTTTCCATTATTTCTCCATCTATTTGCCATGAAGTGATGGGACCAGATGTCATGATCTTAGTTTTCTGAATGTTGAGTTTTAAGCCAACTTTTTCACTCTCCTCTTTCAGTTTCATTAAGAGTGTCTTTATTTTTTCAATTTCTGCCATAAGGATGATGTCATCTGCATATCTGAGGTTATTGATATTTCTCCTGGCAATCTTGATTCCAGCTTGTGCTTAATCCTGCCCAGTATTTTGCATGATGTACTCAGCATATAAGTTAAATAAACAGGGATGAAATCCACACCCCATGCACTGGAAAGTTAAGTCTCAACCACTGGACTCTCAGGAAGTCCCCAAGGGCAGTATGAATTGAAAAATTTTCAGTACACCCTTTATATTATGGACAAAATGCATACAACATGCTGGGAAAGACTGATGGCAAAAGGAGAAGGGGGCAGCAGAGGATGAGATGGTTATATAGCATCACCAGCTCAATGCACCTGAATCTGAGCAAACTGCGGGAGACAGTGAAGGACAGAGGAAACTGGCGTGCTGCAGTCTATGGAGTCATAACGAGTCAGACACGACTTAGGGACAGAATAACAACAAAACATAACATAAAAGGTACCATTTCATCAATTCGCAAATGTACAGTTCAGTGGCATTAAGTACATAACGTGATACTGTGTAACTGTCACCCTTGGTTCCAGACTCAGTAGCAGACATATCATAAAGCTTGTGATATTTGCAAAATAAAAGAACAACTAAATCAGTGGTATCATCCAGAGAGTACAGAAATGGACTCAAATGGTTAAATTATTTTAGACAAAGACAGCAAAGCAGCTCATTAGGGAAAGAAGAATAAACCTTTATCTCTTCCTTATGCCATACCAAAAAATTGATTTGAGAGGGACTATGCACGCTCTAGTCCATGGGTCTGTGAAAAGTTGAACACGACTTGGAGTCTGACCAACAACAATGGACCTAACCATAAAAATCAGAAGTATAGAATTTTAGGAAAAAGTATAGGTGTAAATCCATATGACTTTGGAGTGGTTAAAACTTTCATTAAGTAAAGCACACTAAAGGAAAAAGAAAAAAATGATACATTAGACTTCATCAAAATTAAATGATTTTGCTCATGAAAAGTCACCATTATAAAAATGAACCAAGAAAACATAGACTGTGAAAAAATATTTTCAAAACACATATCTGACAAATGATTTGTATCAGAATACATAAGGAAGTCCTGCAAATTAGTAACAAAGCTGCTGCTGCTGAGTCGCTTCAGTGATGTCTGACTCTGTGTGACCCCATAGATGGCAGCCCACCAGGCTCCTCTGTCCAAGAACAATCTAATTAAAACTGGACAAAGTGGGATTTCTGTGGCAGTCCAGTGGTTAACACTCCTTGCTCTCAATGCAGGGAGCATGGGTTCAATCCTGGGTGAGGGAACTAAGATCCCTCATACCACTTGGTGCAGCCAAAGAAAGGAAACAAGGATAAAGCCCTGAACATCCTCTTACAAACAAATAGGTGAATCTCAGATAAATACAGGAAAATGTGCTCAACACCACTAGTAACCAGGGAAATACAAAATTAAACCCACCACGAAAGGTCACTGTACCCTCACCTGAATAACTAAAACTTAAAAAGACCGACAACACCAAAAGTTGGCAAAGGTGTGAAGCAACAGGAGCCCTCACACACTGCTGGTGGGTGTGTAAAATGATACAACTACTTTAGGAAGAATTCTCAGCTTCCACCTAATAACTCAGCAATTCTACTCCTAGGTATATACCAGAGAGAGATGGAAATATACATCCACCGAAAAACTTGTGTAAGAATGCTGAGAGCAAATTCATCATAGCCCCAAGTTGGAAACAACCAAAATAAGCATTGACAAAGAAATATAGAAATAGCCTGTGGCATTCTTTTACAATGGACTAATAATTTAGCAGTAAACAGGAATGAATTATTTATACATATAATGACATAGATAAATTATTTCTGTGCTGAAAGAAGCTGGACACATGAGACAACATACTGGTTGATTCCATTTATATAAAGTTTTAAAACTGGTAAAACTCACATATGATGAAAATCATCAGGAAAAATGGTTGCCTCCTGTGGGAAATTGACTGGAAATGGGGCAAGCAGGAACTTACTGGTGTGATGGAAATGCTGTGTATAGCGACAGGATTGCAGGTTACACAGATGGATGCATTTTCCAAAACTCATGAAGTGCACATTTCAGATATGTGTATTTCATTTTATGTAAATTTTACCAAAAAGTTAAAAATAAAATTTGAACTCTAGTTAATTGGTTTGCTTTTTACACTGGTGTGTGTGCGTGCATCCTGTCTTTTCAGTTGTGTCCAACTCTTCAGGGCCCACCAGGCTCCTCTGTCCATGGGATTCTCCAGGCAAGATTACTGGAGTGGGTTGTCATGTCTGCCTCCAGGGGATCTTCCCAACCCTGCGATTGAACTTGCATCTCTTAGGTCTAACTTACACAGGCAGGCTTTCTTTTTTTTTTTCTTTAAACCACTAGCACTTGAGAGTCCCTTGGACTGCAAGGAGATCCAACCAGTCCATTCTAAGGGAGATCAGTCCTGGCTGTTCTTTGGAAGGACTGATGCTAAAGCTGAAACTCCAGTACTTTGGCCACCTCATGCAAAGGGTTGACTCATTGGAAAAGACTCTGATGCTGGGAGGGATTGGGGGCAGGAGGAGAAGGGGACAACAGAGCATGAGATGGCTGGATGGCATCACCGACTCCATGGATACGAGTTTGGGTGAACTCCGGGAGTTGGTGATGGACAGGGAGGCCTGGTGTGCTGCAATTCATGGGGTCGCAAAGAGTTGGACACGACTGAGCGACTGAACTGAACTGAACGGAGCACTACCTGAGAAGTCCTTTACAGTGGCATGAGTTAGCCATTGGGAAACTATTTTTTATGTGTCCTGGGCTTGAGAAAAAGAGTAAATATTTTGAAGATAATGAGATCTAGGCTTCTCACTGTTAGAAAAAGCTGCTGCAAATATAGAAAGGGGAAAAGCTAGAATGTTTCTTGTGCCACTGGATTAGAATTATAAATGTCAGTACAAGCTCAAGTTTGTTTGTGGGTTCCTTTTCACTGCACAACATGCGGGATCTTAGTTCCCTGACCAGGGATTCAACCCGTGCCCCTCCAGTGGAAGTGTGAAGTCTCAGCCACTGAACCACCAGGGAAGTCCCAGGTTGTGGTTTTTATTTAATAAATGTGTGTGTGTGTGTGTGTTTGGACATACATGTATTTTCTAACTCTATCTACTGAGGCGAACTTGCTATAGATGTAATGCTATAGTATCAGCAGTGAGCACATTTAGGCCTAGATATTGGTTTTCAAGTATCATTCTCTTCTGAAAGGCACTTGGACTATTTGGAGAAAAAGACTAAATCCAGGGCTGGAGAAGGGAGAGTATAAACTGAACCTGGAATTCCTTTTTTTTTTTTTTTTTTGCCAGAACGTGTTGCAGAATGATGTGGAATTAGCCCCAAGGTCTGGCATCAACATGAAAGAGTTCCTCTTGGCTCAGCCTGGCACAGCTCAAGTATGGAAATAATGATAATAGATTATAACTCATCAAATAAAATAAGAATCCATGAATATATGGAAAAGAAAGAAAAGCTCTGCTTTATGGTAGAATTTCAACTAATATGTATAGAAGGATTGATGGATTTAGGAAAATCACCAATTAATGCTAAATCATTGCTGGGAAGCTTTGATTAAAAAAAAAACAGGATACATACAGATTTTCAAAGTATGTACGTACAAATTATTTATTAATTTTAAAGGGAAAATGGTGAAGATACAGTGGAGAAAACTGGTAGACACCACACTGACCAAGAGATTTTGAGGACTATTCTACAAAATAACCAATCAGAACTCCCCAAAAATATCAAGCTCAAGAAAGATAAAGAGGGACTTCTCTGGTGGCTCAGTGGTAAATAATCTGCCTGCCAATGCAGGAAAATACAGGTTCGATCCCTGGTCTGAGAAGATCCCATATGCTGGGGGAAACAGCCTGTGCACCACAACTGCTGAAGCCCAGTCGCCTACAGCCTGTGTTCCGAGACAAGAGAAGCCACTGCTAAGAGAAGCCTGTACATTGCAACTGGAGAGTCGACCCTGCTCACCGCAACTAGAGAGAAAGGCCCATGCAGCAACAGAGATTCGGCACAACCAAAAGTAAATAAATCAGAAAGACAAAGAAGGACTGAGAAACATTCTGGATAAAAGAAGATTAAGCAGACATGATGACTAAATGCTGGATTGGATGGTGGCAGAGTGGGGCGGGGACCATAAAAGACATTTTGGGGGAAGTTGACACCATTTGAAAGCTTCCCTGGTGACTCAGATGGTAGAAGAAATTGCCTGCAATGCAGGTGACCTGGATTCAATCCCTGGGTTGGGAAGATCCCCCGGAGAAGTGAATGGCAACCCACTCCAGTATTCTTGCATGGAGAATTCCATGGACAGAGAAGCCTGGTGGGCTACAGTCCATGGGGTCCCAAAGAGTTGGAAGCGACTGAGCGACTATCACTTCATTGATACCATTTGAGTATAAACTGTGGATTTCATGATAGTAGTAAATTAATGAAAAATTTCTCAAATTTGATGATGCTATGTTTATAAAAAATATTCTCGATCTGAGGAAATACACACTAAAGCAAATGACATAGGGGTTTGATCATCTACATATGGAGAGTGATGGATAAAATGGAGCAAGATGTAGTGAAAATGGTTAAAGGTCCTTGGGATTTTTTTTGGAATTCATCTTGAAGCTCTTCTGCAAGTTTGAAATTATATCAAAATCAAAAGTTGAGGGAATAAAGAAAGAGAGAAACCCAAGATATGATTCCCAGAGAACAGGGCCTCAGGCCAGGCTGTTCAGCTCTGAAGGTCTCGACTAAACAAGCCAAGGCCGTCCCTGGGCTGGCAGCGCTGACAGGCAGAAAAGGGTGATTACAAGTCTGTAAATCATCGAGCTGGTGGAAACCGTAAAATTGGAAGTTAAAAAAAAAAAAAAACAATGGATGTTGAGCTGTAGGCAATTTAATTCTGTTGCATATATTATTGTGGAGGTTACTTTATAATTACAAGCATAACTAATACAAAGTTACATACTTAGTTATTAAAGATTTGGTGGGGTAAGGAAAAATAATTCAGGAGCTGGAGCTGGCATTTCTGTGCATGTGTGTGTGGAAGCACTGGGTGCATCGAAGTTCTCTGGATCTTCTCAAGGACCCTCCTAGGTAGATTTCATGTAGATATCATCACTTGGGTCTTCCAGAGGATTCACAAACTAGCCCCTGTACACAGAGGGCAGAGAAGGAAAGAGGAAAGAAGCAGGCACTCCAGACTGGTAGGTGGCAGGGCTGGTAAACAAGGCAACTTAAATACATGGTTTTCCTTGAGTGATGAGTGATCTCCGCACCCGCCTGCCAGAATCTTAACAGTTTATATCGAGGCCTTAACAGAGTTCAGTCCTGTAAACAGTCCAGATGGTCCCCACAGCATCACTGTCTCAAAGGCTGCATCCTTGAAAACGGCTATCACCGTGGGACTGTGTGGAGAACGTACATTCCAAATTCAGGGGAGGGGTGAGGAGCCTGTGATTGCCCAGGCCCAGCTCCCAGTCATGCCCGTTCAATGATCTCCCGCCAAAAGCAGGAAATTGAAGTATTAGAAGGTTGTCTGCTCACGGTCATACAGTTAGAAAGTGTTTCAAGAAAAGAAGTGCTTGTGGAGGGAAGGAGGAAAATGATGGCTTCCAACCTGGTCACTCTCCTTTGGAAGGTAAACTCCAGGGAGGGTAGGGAGTCTTTGTTTTTGTACAGAGATCTATGCTAGGACCCAGAACAGACATTGCTAGAAGAAAGGGTCATAAGAAGCTGTTGAATGAATGAATGGATATCCATTAGCTTTGGCAAGATCTATATCGTCAACATTTGGTGATAGTCACGGCGAGGGAGTGGGCTTGAGGAGAGAATGAGAGGTTAGGACCTGAGGATGGTGAGTAAGGCCAGCTCTTCCGAGCAACTTTGCTCTGAGGACAGGGGAGAAACTGGGCATTACCTGGAGAGAATGAGCGTCAGTGGAAGGACTTCTGGTAGGACCTACATGAAGCCATATGTGTAAAAGAGTGGGATGAACCAGTTAAGGTGGAGAAGTGATGAAGCAGAGAAAGGGGGTGCCAGGGTACCAGGGGATTGCAAGGCAATGTACTTGGTCAAAAGGGACAGAATGAGGGCAGAGAGTACCTGGGGGGGGGGACCCAGATACAAACCACAATGGAGCATGTATTTTGTTGGTTTCTAGTCCTGCAGGGGACACAGACAATAGCCACAACTCCACACAAGTCCTGGAGAGAATGTTTAATGCCTTTGTATTAGAATATGCCATGGAATTCTTCCCTGAAAGGTAAAAGTTTCCTTAATATCATTTAAAATACATGTATTTTTCTGTTTTATTATTTGATCGTGCCAGTTCTTAGTTTCAGTATGTGGGGTCTTTAGTTGTTTCAAGCAAACTCTTAGTTGTGGCAAGTGGGATCTAGTCCCCCAACCAGGGATAGAACCCAGGCCTCCTGCTTTGGGAGCACAGAGTCTTAGCCACTGGACAACCAGGGAAGTCCCCTCTTTGATGTCTTTTTCCCAGAAGAAAAAACTCACCCCTAAATCTCACTTCTTCTAGAAGCTTCTGAAAACCACAGCCCATGAATAGAGTTCTTTTCTGAATATGCATTTTCCTACGATGTGTCAGGGGTCTCACTGAAACCTCACAATGTTATATAGTCTGCTTTGTAAGCCTGCTTCACAATGTGGAATCTGAGAGATACGACACTTCAGTTACTTTCTGAACATTACATGAAAGTGAAAGTGAAGTCGCTCAGTCGTGTCCAACTCTTTGCGACCCCATGGACTGTAGCCTACCAGTCCATGGGATTTTCCAGGCAAGAGTATTGGAGTGGGCTGCCGTTTTCTTCTCCAGGGGATCTTCCCAACCCAGGGATCGAACCCAGGTCTCTCGCACTGCAGGCAGACGCTTTACCATCTGAGCCACCAGGGAACATTCCATAGCTAAGGCTAACTTCCAGGAACGAAACCCAGATGGTCTGTCTGGGTTCATGCTTTTCTACTAGCCTGCCAGGCTCCTCTGTCCATGGGATTTTCCAGGCAAGAATACTGGAGTGAGTTGTCGTTTCCTTCTCCAGGGGAATTCCCTGACCCAAGGATCAAACCCCAGTCTCCAGCACTGCAGGTGGATTCTTCACCAATTGAGCTGCCAGGGAAGCCCTTGCTACATCGTAGTGTGTTTCAGTGTTATTTGTTGCTGTTCCCTGCACCCAGAGTCCAGTTTAGAGGGAGAGTCCCTAACCCAGCAGTGTGGCTTCAGACACTTCTAGCCAGCCTACTTCTCCAGGAAAAATCCCAAAGATGTCACCTGCATTTCCCCACCAAGGTCCTCAGATAGAACAAGACAGCCCCAGGAAGTTTCGATATCACAGCACTGACAATATTTTTGCTTCAATAAGATGAGCTTTCTTTCTCTTTCTACTGAGAATTTTCCAAATATCAGTGCTTCATCATTTAAAATGTGACTTCTCTCAATAGAAAAAAAAATGAATGAACAAATTGTAGTATATTCCTTCCTAAAAAGAACAAGTGGCTGCTACATGCAAAAATATTAATAAATCTCAAAAACATTGTGTGGAGCAAAGGAAGAAGGCACAAAAGCATAAATATAGTATGATTTCATTCATATGAATGAAATGTGGTATGATTTCATTCTTATGAAATTCAAGAATGGGCCAAGCAAATTCATGGTGGCAGAAGTCAGAACAATGATTGCTATAGCCTGAGAGGGGGGCAGAAGCAAATTTTCTGGCGTGATAGCAAATTTTCTGGCATGATAGAAATTTTCAGTATCTTGATCTCATGCTAATTTCACAGAGGTTTGTATTCATAAAAATTAATCTGGCTGAGCACTTACAAATCCTGTGTTTTATAGGTAAATTATACTTTGGTTTTAAAAGATCACTTCATGGAGAACTTGGTCTTCTGGAGAGAGATGAACAACCGGATAAAACACAGGGTTGCAGAGTCTTCCAGTGAAGATGTTAGATGTGGTCAGGGATAGATAGTTACCATGTGAGCCACCAGGGAGGGCTTCCCAGGTGGCACTAGAGGTAAAGAACCCACCTGCCAGTGTTGGAAATGTAAGAGATGATGGTTCGATCCCAGGGTTGGGAAGATCCTCAGGCAGATGGCATGGCAACCCACTCCAGTATTCTTGCCTGGAGAATCCCATCGACAGAGGAGCCTAGTGCACTACAGTCCATGGGGTTGCAAAGAGCTGGACACGACTGTAGTGATTTAACACACACGGAGTAGATCAGGAAACAACCAGTAGGATCCACGACAGGAATGGATGAGAAGAGATCTCTGCTGGCCACCAGGGCACCTGAAGACCCGGGATCCTTTAAACAGGGGCTGGGGAGCTGTCCACACCACCAGCTTTGTCACCGGCTAGACCGGAGGCTTGGCCAAGAGAGTTTTTGTTGCTCTCCAGCCCTCCAAGTTATGGGGAAGGAGGCGGGCTTAGTGCTCAGAGTTCTGCAGAAAGCCTGTGCAGTTAAAATACGTGTCTGTGTTCAGCCGGCCTTGTTCCTAGGAAGCCGTGGAGCTGGCCCTAGGGCAACCCTCTGCAGACTCAGTGCTGTCAATCGCCTGCACCCAACATGCATCCTCTCCCTCACCCCCGCTTCCCTTGTCACTCCATGCTCCTGAGGCGGTTGTGGCTGGAGCTTCAGTGGATGTCTTTGCTTCTTCCACCTCGCAGAGCCATTATTCGTGATTTCATTAAACAGGGGTTTTCACAGAGCATTTCAAACAAAGAGCATTTCAAAGGTTGGAGTCATGACCCATGTAAGAGAGAGGAAGGAGTCAAGAACAGGGGAAGCTGGGAGGCAGAGAGGGGGCAGAAATAGAAGCAAAGAGATGAGGCTGAGAGAGAATGAAAGACAGTGAGAGCGATCCTGATGGTGATGGTGATGGGAGCAGGGAAGCAGAGGTGGAGGGAGAGAATACAGATTTTAGAGACAAGAGCTGCTCCTCCTTCCCTCTGGTCCTCTCTGCCTCTCCTCTCCTCCAAACGTGACATGCTCATGTCCATCAGAGAAGGATGTTAGGAAGCAAAGGAAAAGTCCGAAGATGGATGAATGGATAAAGAAGATGTGGGAAGTGATATGTATACTGTTGTTCAGTAACTCAGTCGTGGAATATTATTCAGCCATTTGTGATCACACGGAAGGACCTTGGGGGCATTCTGCCAAGCAAAATAAGTCAGAGAAAGACAAATAAATAGTGTATGAATCCCTTATACGCGGGAGTCAAACTCATAGAAGCAGAGAGCAGAGTGGTGGTTTCCAGGGACCGGGAGGCTTGTGTAGCTTTGCAATATTCCCTGAACTTTTGACCATATTTATTTGGTTTCTGGACAAGAATTTCCTTCAGCATCTTTAGAGGAGAGAATAAGAAGAAAAAGACGCAGGCCTAAGATACCCACACCTTTACAGCTCCCAGGAGCTAAGCCATGAAACATCCAGCTTTGTTTAACTTAAAACTTTCTCTTCCAGGACTTCCCTGATGGTTCAGTGGTTAAGAATCCACCTTCCAATGCAAGGGAAGCAGGTTCAATCCCTGGTCAGGGAATTAAGGTTCCACATGCTGTAGGGCAACTAAGCCCGTGTACTGCAACTAGAGAAGCCTGTGCATTGCAATGAAGACCCAGCGCAGCCAAAAAAAATTTCCTTTTTCTCTCCCAGTTGATGTTCATAGATTACCTTCTGTATACAGTGCTGTTTCACTACACAGACGTATGTATTTTTCTACTGTGAGCCAAACTTGTAAAAAGCTCCTTAGAAGAATTGTCTTTAAATCCAAGTTACATTGCTTGTGAGTGTCTTAAACGGCAAAAAAGGTTGCAAAGAAAAGAAAAATCAGCAAGCAAACTGCAGGAAAAAATTGAAAAGAAAGCAGAGCTGGCCACATTACAATCAGACAAAGTTAAAGCAGGGTAGGAGGGTGGAAAGAATTCGGGCTTTGGACTTAGACCTGAGTTTTTGTCTTAACCTTGACTGAGTGTCAACTGCCTTATTGAAAAAGCTGGGATTAAATGATACCTACATTTCAAGGGGGACTGGGATAATTAAAATGAATGATACAGCCTATGTATAGAACTCATGGAATATCTGGATCATGGTAGGTATCTCCATAGAAGGTAGTATTTATTGTTTTTATTATCATTATCTTACAATAGATTTCTGCTCCAAAACACAAATGTGATAGATCAGTGATGGTTTCAAGATCTAACTCCTGAAATATATATGAATCCTTATATTCAAGTAGAGTAACAACCAAATGACTAGTTCTGATTTGTTATAGATTTTCCTGATTGCTCTCAAACAGACCAGACCTCATATTGACAAGATACTTTGTGCTATTGGGCTGTTGAAATTGACTGTCTAGACAGGGGGCTGAAAGTCAAATTCATGCAGAGATCAAGCTGGAAATGAAGATGAGTCAAGTCACCTGGGTTAGATGTGCACTTCTGACACAGACATACCCGGGTGAGTGTATTAAACACATAGGATATATTTCAGTCTCTCAAAACCAAGTCTTTCGGAAATGGGTGGCCCTATGGACTGTAGCCCACCAGGCTCCTCTGTCTATGGGATTTTCCAGACAAGAGTACTGGAGTGGGTTGCCATTTCCTTCTCCAGAGGGTCTTCCCAACCCAGGGATCGAACCTGGGTGTCCTGCGCTGCAGGCAGATTCTTTACCAACTAAGCTACCAGGGAAAGTATTGGATAGAGATGAGTATAAAAACTGTTTCACTTTTTCCTTCATCATCTGAAAGAAAAACACCCCAAAGGCAATGACCCATGTCCAGAAGCATTTGGATTTAGACTCGGAGAGGCAGTAGGGAGGGGAGAAGGCAATGGCAGCCCATTCCAGTACTCTTGGCTGGAAAATCCCATGGATGGAGGAGCCTGGTAGGCTGCAGTCCATGGGGTCGCACAGAGTTGGACATGACTGAAGTGACTTAGCAGCAGCAGTAGGTAGTAAGGAGGGGTGGGGCATGCAGCAATTGGACATCGTCTGCTCCAGCAGATGACTGCCAAGAATCAGACATCATCAGCTCCAACAGATGACTGCTGAGGAAGCCAGGAACTACTACATTTTCCAGTTTTCCCAAAGTCATAGGAAAGATGGATTTTTATGCAGAATATTCCAATATGTATGTAAATGTCATCCCTTAATTCTGTGGGCTAAACACCTCTGTAGACATTCAATCGGTAAAGGTCTCTAATCAAAATCCAAAGTCTAACTCTCTGGCCATGGGAATCACCTCATCAAAACCACACAGTCAATCACGTATTTCACACATGTCCTCCTCCCACTGTGCTCAGAGCACTTCTGCTAGATGCTGGGAGAAGTGGAGTGCAGTGTTTGCATCTGTGGGTTTTAGACTCAGACATTTTTTTTTAACGTTTTATTTTATCCTGGAGCATAGTTGATTCACCTGCAGTGCAGGAGACCCAGGTTTGATCCCTGGGTCAGAAGATCCCTTGGAGAAGGGAATACCCACTATCCAGTTTTCTTGCCTGGGGCATCCCATGGACAGAGGAACCTGGCAGGCTACAGTCTCTGAGGTCACCAAGAGTTAGACATGACTGAGCAACTAACACACACATAATTGATTAATCATATTGTGTTAGTTTCAGGTGAATGACAAAGTGATTCAGTTATACATATACATGCATCTATTCTTTTTCAAACTGTTTTCCCGATTAGGTTGTTACAGAATATTGAGCAGAGTTCCTTGAGCTGTACCCTAGGTCCTTGTCAGACATCTCTCTCTTTTGAATCCCAGCTTCGCCAACTTCTAGCTATGGTACCACTGGACAATATTCCTAACTCTTGTTTCATCAATAAAATAAGAATTATTCCTGACTCTTTAAGTTGGCTCTGAGAATTAAATGAGATAATGCATTGATTGTTCTCAGTGAACATGTATTTGCTGATTGTTCCTAGGTTGGCACAAATAAAGACCCACTTTTATCATCACTAACAGCCTTGCAGCTTCCCAGGTGGCTCAGTGGTAAAGAATCCATCTGCCAACGCAGGAGACACAAGAGATGAAGGTTTAAACCCTAGGTTGGGAAGATCTGCTGGAGGAGAAAATGGCAACCCACTCCAGTATTCTTGCCTGGAGAATCCCTTGGACAGAGGAGCCCAGTGGGATCACAAAGAATTGGACATGACTGAATAGACAGAGCAGTCCTGTGATGGGGTCCTGAAATTTTATCCTGCATGTTTATCACCTCCTTCCCTGGCCAGCTTCCTGCCATCTTTGGCTGGGGTTCTTTCTTGATAACGTCCCTCAGACGGCCACCACTCAGAGTACCAGAACTGATGCAGACACAGATGTTTCTTCTCTGGACATTTCAGCCGTCATGTTGAATTATGGGGCTGAAGTTTCAACGTGCCACAGCATCTTGTAACACAGTGCTGCATCAGATGTTATGAATCACCTGGTCCTGTAAGACCCAGTTTATGTCCAGCTGCAGAGCTGTATTTTCATGTGCCATGTCTTGTTATATGCATCCTCACTGAGTGACTGAGGCACTGGCTACAAATTCTCCTGAATTCAGTGTCCTGGACTCTGCGGCCGTATCAAGGACCTCTTCCTTTTCCTAGCCCGGCACATCCATTCTCAACCTCCCTGAAGACCCTGCCTGGTTCCTACCAGAAAGTTCACTTTCTAATATCCCCTGCTTCAGCCTATTTGCCTTTTCTGCTTCAAGGCTTTTCCAAAAGCTCCTAGCTGCTCTCCATTCTTGACTAAGAGTTGGTGCTGACTGCACTCTAGGCTGCAGACACCACTGCGTTTTCCCGATCCTCTGCCGTTGTCCTGTGTATTTTCCCTTCTACTCATCCTCAGTTCTGAGGACTTCTAAAATGCTGCTCATTTTTATGACATTTCTCACAACTGGATATAAGTTTTATTTTTGTACTTGCTGGAAAAAGAAGTCTAACTCTCTGGGGTCAGAGGCTTGTGCATTTGAGAGTCACCTACCTGCCCACGGTTTGACTTTTGGCTACTTCCTTTTCACCTTGACCCGAAGATTCATCATCTGTTAAATGAGGTTGCTAATGGTAACCAATTTGGACCCTTGTAAAGACTGAGTAGACAATGAGACTGGCTGTCGCCACTTCTGGCACAAATTAACACTCAACAAATGTGCCTGGGTAAAGGCCAGGAATGCCCTTAAACCTCCTCCAGGGCACAGAGGATTGTGTGGCCTGAGATGTCTGTCGCATCCTGGCTGAGAAGCCCTGCCCTTCCTGCCTCCATCCCAGGAAGTATTCAGAAGGATGACGTCCATCTGTCCACCTGGAAGTCAGCAGGCCCCGCCGTGTCTCCTTCCCTCCCTTCTGCTTCTCAGAAACAGCCTAAGGGTCTCAGTCCACACCAGGACCGTCTGCTCACAGCACTTTCCCACTGAGAATCCTACGATGGCTGCTCTGGGCCCTTTCTAAAAATGCCAAGACCCTCCCTGAGCCTTTTTCCAGCTTCTCAACTCTATGCTTCCTCCTGGCGTCATCTTCTCCACCTGACAAAAAGAGAAGGAAACATTTTCTTGGCAAGACAAGCCTCAGTCTTGACCTTTAATCTCCACGGTTTATAACCTGTCAGTCAAGAGAGGGGTGAAGGTTGCCTACCTGGTCTTCAGGTGATCCAGGCCTCCTTGCCTGCTCTTCAGAAGGTCACCAGGTCCAGCTCTGAATTTATGACACGGACAAGCCCAACCATCATGGTGGTCATTAACAAGCATCAAGCAGACTGTGTGGCCGGGTAACTATGGTCCAGAATGTCAAACTGCTCTTAGACTTAACAAGGGAAATAATTATGTTCCTTTAACGTTTTCCAGAAAAGCTCTGTACGTGAGAGCAATTCATGCTCTTGGAGTTCCTGAAAGTCAATTCTATGCTCTTGATTTTATCATCTTTAGCCCCCAGAATCTAGGATGCCAGCTCCAAACAAACCAAGCACATCCCACTCTAAGTTGCTTCAGTTATGTCTATTTGCAACCCCATGGACCATAGCCGGCCAGGCTCCTCTGTCCGTGGGATTCTCCAGGCGAGAATACTGGAGTGGGTTGCCATTTCCTCCTGCAGGGCGTCTTCCCCCACCTGGGGATCGAACCTGCGTCTCCTGTGTCCCCTGCATTGGCAGCAGGTTCTTCACCTCTAGCGCCACCTGGGAAGCCCTAAGCACGTCTCCCTGCAGGCCAAATGCTTTCGGCAGTGGCCATTGCGTTTGGGACGAGGGAGCTTCTGGCCCCAGTGAGAGCAGGCTGCGTCCTTTTTCAGCACGGCTTCGGTCCCACTGTTCACCAGGGCCGCTCTCACACAGCTCACCCCACAAAGCCCAGCAGCATCTCAGCCTGCAACCTTCTGGTTCCCACAGCTTGCCGCCTGCAGATGGACCTTGTTGCGACCACAGCGGCCACAGATGGAGCCATTTAGGAGACAGTAAAACCATTCCATGGCCCCGTCCATGGGCTGCTTATCAGTCTGGATGAACGGCTGGCGGACTGACTTCCTAGGCTCTCTGGTCTGTTGCTCCGACACCTGGGAATCCCTTCCCGGTGTCCTCGATGATGTACCCTTTCTGAAAACTTGGAACTGACTCACTGTTATATATCCATCCCAAAGCGCCAGCTAGCCTTTTGCCTGATCTCTGCTTCCCAGAGTTTCATTCTGTGCACCGCTCTGGGCACAGAAATAGCCCTCTGACCCAGAGGAAGCAGTCCTGTGGTTTGTCTGTGGGATGCTGGCATTGATGAGGAAGGTTCTGAGTATTCATGGGAAGTAATACTTGAAGTACCTTGTCATCAGTGTTTCAAAGGGAAACGGTTTTGATTGGATTTGATTCCTCAGTCCCTCTGAAATATTTTGAAGTCAAATCGACCGGCAATCCAGTAATGGCAATGATGCTTCTTGTATTGAGTCATTTCATACCACTGTAATTTTTTTTAAGATTTTTTTTTTATTTTGAGATAACATAAGTTCACATGAAATTGTAAGAATTAATGTGGAGCCATCCAGTAGAGCCCTATACCAAGGTCACAGGTGTAAAGGCTTTTACCAAGGCCACAGGTGTGCAGCTCTGTACCAACCTCTTCCCTGGAACTGATCGAGCCCCGTAGCGACCATTGCCATGAGCTCTCTGCCCCCCACCCCCCACCCCCAGCCTACACTGGCCAACTCCCTGACTCCACATTAGGTAAAATACCCTCCCTATAGCACACTAACCAACCATCTAAAGTGACCGTTGCAGCAGGAATTTTGTCTCAAGGCTATAAGAATTGGCTACTAGTCTGTGAAAGGCACTGAGTCTTCCTTGAGTCAGCCTGCTGTTGTAACAGTGCCTCCTGCTCTAACTGGGCTTCCCTGGTGGCTCAGATGGTAAAGAATCTGCCTGTGATGCAGGAGACCCTGATTCAATCCCTGAGTCAGGAAGGTCCCCTGGAGAAGGGAATGGCTACCCACCCCAGTATTCTTGCCTGGAGAATCCCACGGACAGAGGAGCCTGGCGGGCTAAAGTCTGCGGAGTCGCAAAAAGTCAGACATGACTGAGTGATTAACATTTTCTCCCTTTGAACTGTCTTTGACTGGTTTTGGTATTAAGCTGTCTGCTTAATACTAACTTCTTCAAGTGATTTGATATATTTGCCTTCCTCTTCGATTTTGGGGAAGAGATTGTGTAGATTTGGTGTTGTTTCTTCCTTAAATGCTTATTAGAATTTTTTCAGGAAAACCATGTGGGCCTGGAAGTTTATAGATTACAAATTCAGTTTCCTTAATAGCTGTAGCATTATTCACATTATCTATTTCACACTGAGTGAGTTCTGATAGTTTGTATTTTTTAAATAAGTGGCCCATTTCATTTAAGATGTCAAGTTTAGGTATACAGAGCTGTTTGTAGCAGTTCCTTATTGTTTCATGTCTGCAGGGCCTACAGGATATCGTTTGTTTTATTCCTGATATTACAAGTTTTTATTCTCTCTTTTTCCCTTTTGTCAATCATCTAGAATTGAGTCCATTTGATTTGTCTTTTCAAAGCAGCAGTCCCAAGTTTCACTATCATCTCTATTATTTTCCTATAACCAGCTTCACTGGTTTCTGCTGTTATACGAAATATTACCTTCCTCTACTCACTTTGGGTTTATTTTATTCTTCTTTTTCTAGTTTTCTGGGTTGGATCCTTAGATTATTGATCTTAAACTTTCCTTGTTTCTAATGAATGAGACCCCACGGACTATACAGTCCATGCAATTCTCCAGGCCAGAATACTGAAGTGGGCACTCTTTCCCTTCCCCAGAGGATCTTCCCAACCCAGGGATAAAACCCAGGTCTCCCACATTGCAGGCAGATTGTTTATCAACTGAGCTATCAGGGAAGCCCTAATGAGTGCAGCTAGTGCTATAAACTTCCCTGTCAGCACTGTTAGAGCTGTGGACCACAGTTTTTGTTATGTTGTATCATCATTTACATTTAGTTCAGTGTATATTTTATTTCTCTTGATACTGTGCTTTTGACTCATGGATTACTGAAAAATGTGTCATTTCATTTCTAATTGTTTGGAGATTTTTCCCATTATATTTCTTTTATTAATTTCTAACAAGATTCCATTGTGGTTGGAGAATGCATTCTGAGTGATATTAGCTCCTCTCAGTCACTTGAGGGTTGTTTTCTGGCCCAGGACATGGAATTCTTGGTATATGTTTCACAGGCGTTTGAAAAAACTACAAACAGTAGTTCTCACCCCACACACATGAAGTGGTGTGAACTATGTAAGGTGATGGAGGTGTTAATTAGCTTGACCGTTGCCGTGTTGTTGTTGAGTTTCCAAGTTGTGTCCGACTCTTTGCGACCCTATGGACTTCAGCCCATGAACAGGGAGGCCTGGCGTGCTGCAATTCATGGGGTCGCAAAGAGTCGGACACGACTGAGTGACTGAACTGAACTGAACTGGACTTCAGCATGGTAGGCTTCCCTTCCCTGTCCAGAGATTTCTTAAACTCATGTCCATCCAACCATCTCATACTCTGTCATCCCCTTCTCCTCCTGCCCTCAATCTTTCCCAGCGTCGGGGTCTTTTCTAATGAGTTGGCTCTTTGCATCCAGTGGCCAAAGTATTGGAACTTCAGCTTCAGCATCAGTCCTTCCAATGAATATTCAAGACTGATTTCCTTTAGGACTGACTGGTTTGATCTTCTTGCAGTCCAAGAACTCTCAAGAGTCTTCTCCAACACCACAGTTCAAGTGTCAATTCTTTGACATAGCCTTCTTTATGGTCCAACTCTCACATCCATATATGACTATGGGAAAAACCATAGCTTTGACTAGATGGATATTTGCTGGCAAAGGAATGTCTCTGCTTTTTAATATGTGTCTAGGTTGGTCATAGCTTTTCTTCCAAGGAGCAAGCATTTTTTAATTTCAAGGCTGCAGTCACCATCTGCAGTGATTTTGTAGCCCAAGAAAATAAAATCTGTCACTGTTTCCCCAACTCTTTTCTATGAAGTGATGGGACCAGATGCTATGATCTTAGTTTTTTGAATGTTGAGTTTTAAGCCCGCATTTTCAGTCTCCTCTTTCACCTTCATCATGAGGCTCTTTAGTTCCTCTTAGCTTTCTGCCACAAGGGTGGTATCATCTGAGTATCTGAGGTTATTGATATTTCTTCCAGCAATCTTGATTCCAGCTTGTGCTTCATCCAGCCTGGTATTTCACATGATGTACTTTGCATATAAGTTAAATAAGCAGGGTAACGATATTCAGCCTTGTACTCCTTTACCAATTTGGAACCAGTCCATTGTTCCATTTTTGGTTCTAATTGTTGCTTCTTGATCTGCATACAGGTTTCTCAGGAGGCAGATGAGGTGGTCTGGTATTCCCATCTCTTTAAGAATTTTCCACAATTTGTTTTTTTTATGATCCACCTGATATTGGCAATTTGATCTCTGGTTCCTCTGCCTTTCTTAATCCAGCTTGAACGTCTGGAAGCTCTCATTTCATGTACTATTGATTAGCTTGATGGTAGTAATCGCTTCACAATATATATGTAGATAAAACCATCAGATTGTACACCTTGTTGTTGCTGTTGTCTACTCACTAAGTTGTGTCTGACTATTTTGCAGCCCCATGGACTATAGCCCACCGGGATCCTCTGTCCATGGGATTTCCCAGGCAAGAATACTGGAATGGGTTGCCACTTCCTTCTCCAAGGGACCTTCCTGACCCAGGGATCGAACCCACGTCTCCTGCATTGGTAGGTGGATTCTTTACTGCTGAGCCACCATTGTATATCTTAAATAAATACAATTTTTTATTTGTCAAATATACTTCAATAAACTGTGGAAAATTATGAAAAAGATGGGAATACCACACCACCTGACCTGCCTCTTGAGAAATCTGTATGCAGGTCAAGAAGCAACAGTTGGAACTGAGCATGGAACAACAGACTGGTTCCAAATAGGGAAAGGAGTACGTCAAAGCTGTATATTGTCACTGTGATTATTTAACTTATATGCAGAGTACATCATGAGAAATGCTGGACTGGATGAAGTACAAGCTGGAATCAAGATTGGTGGAAGAAATATCAATAACCTCAGATATGCAGATGACACCACCCTTATGGCAGAAAGTGAAGAAGAACTAAAGAGCCTCATGATGAAAGTGAAAGAGGAGGGTGGAAAAGTTGGCTTAAAGCTCAGCACTCAGAAAACAAAGATCATGGCATCTGGTCCCATCACTTCATGGCAAATAGATGGGAAAACAGTGGAAACAGCAGCAGACTTTATTTTGGGGGGCTCTAAAATCACTGCAGATGGTGACTGCAGCCATGAAATTAAAAGATGCTTACTTACTCCTTGGAAGAAAAGCTATGACCAACCTAGATAGCATATTACAAAGCAGAGATATTACTTTGCCAGCAAAGGTCCATCTAGTCAAGGCTATGGTTTTTCCAGTAGTCATGTATGGATGTGAGAGTCGGA